>CM076572.1:1465841765-1466182702 GCA_034641835.2 Pinus albicaulis | reverse complement strand
TTTTAGCTGCTGTGATAATTGTTTACATGTCTGAGCTGCCGTCGTTAAGGCACCAAGTTTAGATGACTGTCCACTGTTCCTCCACAGGCAGACTATCTATACACCTGTCACAAATCCAAGCCTCACAAAAGGTGACTGTGTAAGGTTTCGAGGTTATTACAACAGAGATGCTAACCAATTTCGAGTTTCCAGGCTATGTAACCTGAGTTCCACAGGTGTGCTTACCATAGATCAGGGCTTAAGTCCAAGCTTCAGTACATTACAGATCCGCAAATCCACAGGTTCGAGCTACAAACAAGACTGCAATCCTTATCCGAGCTTCTGTAATGAGCTACAGGTCCGAGGGATAAGTCTTTTTCTGGAGGTCCGAAGTATGTAGTATAGTCCAAGGGTATAAGTATAAGTCTTCCACAAAATTTATAACAGTCCGAGCTCAACAAGTCAACTGAACCTCCACAGGGTGACTGTCCACAGCATGGATGATAACCCAATTTCCAAACAGAAATGTCTATGCTCTCCTCAGTCTTTATGTCTTACTGTTCTGTCTGTGATTCTTTACCGAAAATTGTGCTTAGAATGAGGAGTCGGAAATCTTTTTTATACTAGTTTTGAGACCTTTCAATGAACAAACATGCCTCTTGGCCATGACCCTACACAAGTCGGCTTAGGTCGGCTCACTTGACAGAAATTTACCTTAAACTTGAAAAATCAATAACTTTCAAACCGCTTGGAGTTTTGGGCTGAGTAATAGCTCGTTGGAAAGGCAAAATTATGCTCTTCAAGATGGTGTAGGTTTCATTAAGGAATTTTGCCTCTAAGGTAGCAAAATATATTTTTTAATGTGACTGATTATTTATGAGTGCAGAAATGGAGGCAGGGAAGAATGCCTTTAAGTGTAGAGCCTCATGGTTTGATTTCCTCACTTCTTGTCTTCATAATCATGCCTTAGCCTTCTTCAACATAGGGTCACCATCATCATGTCTTTCATCAATGCAGTGATATGGTAGTCTTCCATTATGATCATCAAGATACATGATTGACACTTCATTTGTGTCTTGACATCTTAAACAAGAGTTGTAATCACTAGTAATCATCCTCTGGCATCTTCAAGAATATTTGCCATCCTGGTCACTGACATCATCAATGACAACCTAGATTAACAGATGCCACGAATATTGTAAGGTCTTGTATATCAGGTGTACTCTAGTCCCTCCACAAATTTTGGGAGCTAGAGCACATCCGATACTACCCCCAATACACAAACTCTCAACACCAGCTTGACTTGAGAGAGCACCAACTTAACAATTTTGGATCCAAAAACTCAATTTTCAAATTTTCTCTTTTAAATCCGACATGAAGAACATGTCTTGACTCTTACCCTAGATCTTTAAAGGATTAAATAATCAAAATGACATTTATAACATGTCTTACAAAATCTTTATACATTACAAGAGCTAAAATACAAATTATGAAGACCGAACATAGCTACAAAATTTCAACACCGATATAGGCAGAAAAATTCAAAAAATTCAATACTGATGTGTCTCCAATGCTACCCATCGACTTCCCTCTATAATCTATCATTAACAGATGAATGGCCAAGTTTAGAAGTTAACTTGATCCAATTGATGGCTAATATCAACTTAACAACTTTCTTGAAGCTTCTGACGGTAAATCGATCTTATCTCAACTAATATCAATTAATTAACCACTATCAATAAGTTTTGACTTGGGAAATATTTAAAAATCATTAATTGACTTAATTAAGACATTTTCCTAAGGTGGAACTTAGGAAAAAATTACAATGTCTTGGAGATAATTAATTCCTTTGTGTTCCTAGAACATTTGTCCGAGCTACAATATTTAACACATTGATTAAAGGACTTAAGTGACGACCTGCAAGATATTTGTTTTTTTGAGAGTGAGGAAACTGATTTCAGCCTTGACTATAAAATATCCAGAAGTTGTTGATTATTTAACACATTCATTAAAGGACTTAAGTGATGACCTGCAAGATATTTGTTTTTTTGGGAGTGAGGAAACTGATTTCAGGCTTGACTATAAAATATCCAGAAGTTGTTAATGCCACGAATATTGTAATACACTCCAAAAGCTTTCAGAAATAAGCTCCACACACTCCCATGTGTTGTATATTTATAGTTAGTCTCTAGTAAAATTATTGATTGATGACTGCTATATCTTATGTTGACAAACTTGATTATTGCTATAATTTGTATTGTCAAGATTCTTAGATTTCATGTTCATCCTCAGGTCTTTTGTACAAAAAGTAGACCAAACTGCAATGCCTGTCCAATGCGATGTGATTGTAAGCACTTTGCAAGTGCTTTCACCAGGTTGGGACATCATACAAACTTGTACAATTAGCGCATCAATTTTCATTGAACATTATTAACTTATCCAACCTTCCATGGTTTCTAACTATTTGTCTTAATGCCACCTTTATCAGCGCAAGATTACTTCTGACTTCAACAAAGGAGTCATCTTCCGACACAAATCCATTGTTGACACTGCCTTATAAGGAAAACGAAAATGCACCAAGCACTCCACTACCTTTGCCAACTATACAGCAAGATGTGAACATAGAAAAGCCTGCTGAGGTGCTTCCTTTGCAGCTACTGGAATCGAACCCTCAGGATCATAAGTGTGAGCCAATCATCGAAGAACCAACAACACCAGAACCTGAGATTATAGAAAATACCAATACTATAGTTGAGGAATGCGCTTATACAGACCCTGATGAAATACCAGTTATAAAACTGAACTTTGATCAGCTAGCATTACACATACAGCGGGTATATGAAGATAATATGCAGGATCTAGAAGATACAAATTCAGGCGCAATTTCAAAGGCTTTAGTTACTTTATCTCCTGAGGCTGCTTCAATACCCATACCAAAGCTGAAGAATGTTAGTCGACTCCGAACTGAGCATCGAGTGTAAGTTTCCCTGTTACTTCTATCAAGGTATCCACACATGGTCTATAATATTTTCATGACATTGTTTGTGAGTCCTCTCAAAGCAGTTATTTTTTCATACTGTGCACAAACAGGAAAATTAACTATTTGAATGTGCATAAAAGTAAATAACAAGAACCAACATATGAACTAGGCTTTTATATTCGCCTTACAAACTGTTAGTGGCCTCACAGTCTTGCTAAATATGTTCTTCCACACTTGCAGATATGAGCTTCCAGATGATCACCCACTTTTGAGGAGGGTAGGTATTGCTTTGCCCATAATTTTTTATATATATTATTTTATCTGTGGAGTTTTCTCCTAATATCAGCAATGCATATTAAGAAAGTGTGCTATCTAACATATGAATAAATGACAGTTGGATGCTAGAGAGCCAGATGACCCATGCTCTTATCTTCTTGCTATTTGGACACCAGGTATGTGTTTCAATTAAACAGGTTCCTTTGTTTCCATTTTCTAGTGAAAACCAGCTTTTTATAAAGATGAACATTACTAGTTCTCTCTACAATTAAAATCCATTTACACCACTTAAGATATTGTGAAAAGCAGTGGGCTTTTCTTCAGGCCAAATCTTCCCAATACCTTCTGGAAGGAAAGCAACACAAAAGTTTAAAACAACCACACCATGGTATCGAATTTCTAGTTATCTTGTTCAAAGATTCCTTTAGGATGTCATGAGTTAGAACAATTTAACGAATCCTAATAGTGTCCACAAAAGACTTGAAAACATGGCAAACTATAATAGAAATGTCAGATTGTCTATGGCATCTCCACAAATATCTAGAATCAGAATATCGTGAAAAAGTAAATCCTCAAAATAATTGTCTCTACTTGAGTATGCAGATTTTCACAGCAGAAAATCATGTTGCTAATCGTTCATCTAGAATTACTGTTTAGAATGTAGGAAATATCCAACATTTCGGGTGGATGCTCCACCTATCATTAGGGACACAGCTTTTTGTGATTAGCAATTGTCTCTACTTTCGAGAATTGCAGCTTAGTTTCTAGTAAATTGTGTGGAAATCTCATTCCATTATCTTCAGTGGAATGGGAGATGCGCTGTGATAAAAAATTACATGATTAATGGACATGAAACGCTAAAAAAACCAGGAAATATGGCTTAACATATGGATATCTAACCCCAAATATGGTACGTGTGAGAAAGATCTCCTAGAAATGCTGCTTATTAGAGATAAAGGGCAACTTGTATAGGATAAAGAGGTACCGTATTTGAGCTGGGCAAATAGCAGGATGGTCACAGAGAACAAGGAGCATGAAGCTCTGCTGGTTGAGTAGAGTAGAGGGAGCCAGACTTCATGTTCAGGAAGGAAGGACTAATCACTCAGTGCTCCCAAGTCTATCAAGAAGGACTCATGGTATCAGATGACTCTACAGGGTGTTCATGAGTAGGATTCCGGAAGCTTTTAGGAAAATGTCCAAAGGGAGCAAGTGTTCAAGGATGATTCCAAATTAAGTGGTAGGGAAGCTTTCCAGTACAAAGGGAACAGCCATGGTAGTGGGTGCAATTCCAGGTGGCAGAAGTACCTCCCATGATAAAAGGGAGTGTTCATATTTGTAGCTTAGGCAAGAACTTCTTCACAGGCCATTCTATCTAGGTGTGCAAAAGTCGTCCAAAGTCTTTTTAGGATACTTGCTCAAACATTAAGTAATTATGTTAGCTATTGAACTAGAGATACTAAAGAAAAGTTGAGTATTTAGTTTAGTGGTTATGTTTAATCTCAATCGCTGATCTCAAGTGAGGCGAGGACTAATCTCAACTGTCAATCACTTTTGAGATTAGGTTGGGGTTTAGCTCAATGAAAAGGTATACAAACAAGGCTAAGGAGAGAGGAGAAAGACACACCACACAATCAACACAAGACTTGAGAGCATATCTCAGTGACTAAGTCCAAAATGATATCCATTCAAGTGTTCCAGGTTCGAGGAAGGTGAAAGTGTGCAGGAACCAGACCCAGATAACCCAAGGCTATGGCTTCATCAACTAGATCCGATGTAGATTTGTTGTAATGTATTTTTCTTAGTGGGCCATTACCCCAAGAATATAGCCCAAGTAGGTTTTGATTGTTATTAATGAAGAACTAATTTGATTGGGTAGAAATCCATGTGTGCACATGTTTGAATGATAATGGTTATTTAATGTGCTTCTGCTGAATATTTTTTTGCTTCGGTTAAAAACCCAGTTGGGCTTTTATTTAGTAAATCTGAGATAATCTGCTAGGAATCAATGGCTAGGTTGTTGGGTTCAGAAATTAATAGAAGAATCAACTAAATACTCAATATACAATAAATTATTTTTCGCAAACTAATTTTTTTTGTATTATGGCATCAAATGCTGTCGAGGTTAGCTAATGCTTAGTTTGGCTCCCTCTAGAAAATACATCACCTGTCATCCACATGTTGGAGACTCAGTAATTTTTTAATAAAATATTACATTAAATTCATTACTTTTCCCACTAACAGACCGAAATAACTTTCACAAAATCCATGGAAGCCCAACAGTCCACTTGCAAGTTGCATAGGATCCAAAAGTCAACAAGATGAAGAATAGTAGCCTTTCGTGCTCCAACATTCTCCTTGACCTTTCCAACAACTAACCCTTTGACTTGACTTAACCTTGTTTTTGGGTCGTTGACCGAAGGTTTGACAGCAGGTCAAACTCAGAGCTTTGACTGAATTATTGAGGAGATTACAGGACTGGATTTTGACCCTTTGACTACCTACCTCAAGCCAAAATTCAGCCGTGTGTTGCAGACTTGTACTTTGACTAGTTCATTGACTTTTCTCTCTCATTTGACTAGTTTGACTTGGCATTTATTGAGGTCAGAGATTGGCATTTTGACTGGAATTTTCTGATGTACATTTTGATGAATTGAACTCTCTCTCATAAAGAAAGATTACCAGGTTTTCCCACTTGTGGGATTTTGTCCCAAGAAATTTCGGTGCCTCTCGTTTTGTTGTTATCTGTGATCTCTGTTGCTCCACTGATGTTAATTGATCAAAAAGTACAACTGCTTAATAATTGGAATGCTTTAAAGTCAAATTGTATCATTGGAAGTAGTTATCAATTTGAAAATTCGTACTAGTCTTGATTGCACTAGAAAATTCAACATGGTATCAACCCTTTGGTGAAGGAAAAGAGCATTGGGATCACCTTGAAGAGCATTGGGATCATCTTGAAGAGCATTGAAATCTTATATCTTTTGTTTTGATTGGTCATCTTCATCATGAATTCCTTCATGAAGATAGACAACTGTGAAAATTCTACTGCAGTATCATGGTTTACTTCTCCCACTTGATTCAATTATACAAGTTACCTTCAGAAATTACATTCGAAAATACCTAAGTAAACACAACTACAGCCTACACATGCAGATCATTTATTGAACATTACACTCATTCAAACAAAGTGACACACTAATTTTTGGACACAAGTCCTGGAAAAACCCAAAGAGGGAAAACCGGTGCAACATATATGAGGGTTTATTTTATTAAGTAGAATCTGAGACAAATCTGGGTTGGAAAACCCGATAGAGAAAAAAAGAAATCTGCAGCTAAAATGTTGTTCCAAGACCAAATATCTGACTAATCCACACCCTCAAACGAGATTTACAAGACTCAGCTCGGACCTGGCACTAGAGACCCCAACGCTGTCCCTGAAGCCCCAGCGTCAGCCCTACTAGGTTCTGCGTGCCACTGCGGTGCTCAGAGAGGGACTGCATAATCCCAGAGTGGGTGATGTAGTCCTTACACTACCTCTAGAGGCCTCTGCTTAACTTCTAAAGCTCCCTAAAACTGCAGTGTTGCCCTTCCTGGACCTGCGTAGCACCGCATAGTGGTTGATGCCTCTGTGCTACGTAGCTGCTGCTGCTGCTCCTCTCTTCTCCTTGAAAGTTGATTCTCTGCCTCTTGCTGACTCTTGGCTCCGAGATCAGATCATCCTCTCAGCCAATACTACTCCTCGCTGCAGAAAACTCCTTCGAAAATTCTTAGGAAACCTTGCCCTAGAATTCCAGATCACTCTCTTAGCTCTGCCTCTATGTGTGTGTGTTTCCAACTAACCATCAAGCCTTTCTCTTATACTTTTTCGATGATCTCATCAATGACTGAAATTAAAACATTCATCAACTGTTGAGATTAAAAGACTGCTTGATCCGTGTCTTTTAGAACATTTCAGCACATGTGTTAATTAATTCACTTTAATTATTTAATTTTCCTAAGTTTAGACTCAGGAAATACATTAAAATAATTAATTATTGGAATAACTTGAACACCAACTGAAATTTCACTAAACACTTTCTGGGTTTTGGAGTTCAAGTGTGTCTTAGCCCCTCCAAAAAAATTTAGGGCTAGAGCACACCTGATGCTACACCAACTACACAAAATCTCAACACTCCCTCTTAGCACAAAGTGTGCTCTAGCAATACATCCACACCATGCACGGCAAGATCTTGATGTTGGTTTCTGTGCAGCTAATGCTTGACCTGTTGCCCTCCATCCACTGCGTTGTTGCTCTCTGTACTTCTGTCGATGCCACTGCCATTGACACTGCCACATTTGTACTGCAGCGCCCTCTCAACTTACTGCATCATGCTGCCCATAGCACTGCCACTGCTAACTACTGCACTACAACTCAGTTGCCGAGAAGTAAGCAGCTAAAGGACTCCTGCCCCACTGTTTGACAGATAATGTGAAAAATCCTAGATAACAAATCTCAATTACTTCTCCGATTATTTGATAATTATTTCATTACATTGAAATACCTAAGTAATTACTGAAGCAGTCTACACAAATAATGTTGCAGAATAAATCCAAGTGCTGAAACAATCTGAACAAAATACAATGAAAAACAACCACATTGACACTGTTATTTTTGGACTAAGTCCCCAGAAAAACCCAACTTGGGAAAACCGGTGCAACAAATCTGAGGGTTTGTATTATTAAGCAACAAAATCTTGAATACAACTACGGTGCCAACATCTTGCAAACCCTTTAGAGAAATCTAGACAACAAAAATAACTGTGAGATATACCTCACTCAACAAGTCTCCGGCTGATCAAAAACAACGCTGATGAAGCCCTCACTGCCTCTGCATGATTTCTTACGCTGGATCTGCGTAAGCCTGCGTAGGCAAGCTAGAGGAACTGCGTCACCCTTTCCTGCAGCTGATTTGGCTGATCTAAAGCTGGATCTTGGCCCTCCTAGCTCAAAACCTCAGCCTCTATCTTTCTCCGGACTGACTCTAAGAGACATTGTGTTGGCTCTGCATGATTCTCTACAGCAACTGTGTCACCCCTGCCAAAAACTGCGCTGTCTCTCTCCTGCGTTGATGTTGCCTCTCTCTGAAATGTATTCTTGGCCCTCCTGACCAATCTCTACTTCTGCCCCTCTCTGGAACTGATCACTGAATCAAATTACTTAGCAAACCCAGCGCTAGTGATTTGTTCTTGATCAAAAGTTGTGTCTCCTCACACAAATTCGAAAATGCTCAATGGTTCAAGTGTCAAGTGTGTTTTCCATACGCCCCCCACCCTCCTCCTTATAATCCTTCATTGACTCTTCAACGACCAAGATTAAAACATAATCAAGGGCTAAGATTAACTTGGAGCTGATCCATGACTTCATCTAGAAGATTCAGACTTGATTTAATTAATACCCTTTAATTAATCAGTTTCCCTAAGTTTAAACTTAGGAAAACATTAAAAAACAATTAATTAATTTAGTTAAATCATCTCTAAGTGGAATTTTCCAAAACCATTTCTGGGTTTTATGGAATACATGTGTCTTAGCCTATATACAAAATTAAAAGGCTAGAGAACATCCGATGCTACCATAAATCAACACTCCCTCTTAGCGAGGAATGTGCTCTAGCAAGACAACCCAATGTGTTGCTGCTCTAACTTTTGTAACATCTCTGTTGTGGTGTTGATGTTGCTCACCAACACTGCACACAAATGCTGCAAGTGTACTGCTGCTGCCAACTGCCACTGTACTACAACTCCCTCTAAATTTTGTAACCAAGCTGCTGCACTGCGTGAAAACCGCTCTGCACTACACTGCCTCTCTGTGCACTGCGCTACTGCTACTCATCTCTGCCGCTGCTGCACTGCTACTACTATTGCTAATTGCAACAAAAAAACATCCGAAATTTGGACAAGAAAATCTGCAACTGAAAATACGACTGACTGTTGCTAGTTTCTGCACACTAGCTTTCTGAAAATGTTGCGCTGTTGCTGCTCTGCACTGCGTGAGTACTACACTGCACTGCGCTGCTAGTCTCTTCTGCTGCTGTTGATGCCTCTTCTCTGCTCTAATCAGGCTCTAGTACTTCTAGCCACTGCACAATCTTATCATCTTCTACTGCAATTGTCCATCTTGCTACTGTCTTTAGGCTGTCATAGCTCACATGTGATCCAAGAGTTCGGAAATACTCAAGGATCCAGCCTCCTTGTAGATTCTGGATCTACAAATCCAAATCAGTCGACTTTTCTCCTTTTGGAATATGAGCTAACATAGCATAATCTTTCTCTGCCTCAATCTTGGCAGCCCCTACATGTGGGTCTTCCTTCTCATCTTTATCTTTTTTCTTAAGAGGACATTGTGTGGCATAATGCCCATTTCCCCACACCGGAAGCACTTGATCTTAGATAGATCTTTCTTCTTCTACTTCAGTTGCCCTTTTGATGCAAGGGCAGTGTTGTCCTCTTCCTCCTCCTTGACCTTTGAACTGCTACTACCATCCACCAAGTGGATTTTCAGGAGGTCTCTCCTCAACTCCTCTTGCTGTAACACTGCCCACATTGCTTCCCATCCTGGAAGCTTTTCTCTACCCAATATACTTTGGACAAAGACTTGGTAATCCTCTGAAAAAAAGTTTAGTGTGAGCCTTACCAGCTCTGAGTCTTTAGGAGTAGATCCTACTGCAGATAGTTGATCTCGGTTTTCCTGAATCCGAGACAAGGAGGAGTCAAAACGCTCTCCCTTCTTCATCCTGATATTTCACATCTTCTCTTCAAGGTGCATCTTCCGCTGCTTGGAAGATCCTTCGTACAACTTTTCTAGCCCTACCCACATTTCTCTAGCAGTGGTTTTGGCTACTATATGTGGTACGATATGATCCTTCACTCCATCTAGGATCAAACACTTGGCTCTACCCATATTCTTCTTGAACTGCCTCAAGTGTGCTACATCAAGAGGTTCTGCAACTGCATTGTCTATGAGGGCTTTCAGATCGTGTTCATCAAGGAGAAATTCTATCCTTGATTTCCAGATAACGTAGTTGGAGGCACCCTCCAATCTATTTTGGTTCTCCTCAACTGTCGATACCTTGCTCTAACCCTCTGCTCAGCTTGACTTATGCACTCCTTGTGGAGTAAGTCACTTCTTCTGCTGCTGCACGGGAAAAACTTAGTTTCTTCGAGTAGGAAACCATCTGAGGTCAAGAAATCCCTAACTGTGTTTTTCAGAATTTTTTGACACTTATGCACCAGCTTTTACTGCTGTGTAGTAACTGCGTCCTTCAGCTACGCTACCTCTTCTGCAACTAAAAAAGCTTACCCCTCTGTCAACTCTCTCAGAGGGAGCCTTTTTTGCACTAGAATGTCGTCCTGGCCTGGACAGCGTAATTTCCTGGGAGGGTCTGTTGCTGCTTACGTAGATCCCAAACTCTACAATGCTGATCTATTGGTTCTCTTCGTTTCTCCTGCACTTCAGCTTAAATAAGCTCTGTTACCATGTGATAAATCCTAGATCTGGATTCCTACTGCAACAAATCTGAAGTACTACTCCTATTATTTGATAATTATTTCATTACATTGAAATACCAAAGTAATTACTGAAGTAGTCTACAAAAGTAATGTTGCGAAATAAATCTAAGTGTTAAAACAATCTGAACAAAATACAATGAAAAACAACTACATTGACACAGTTATTTTTGGACTAAGTCCTCGGCAAAACCCGGCTTGGGAAAACCGATGCAGTCGATCTGAGGGTTTGTATTATTAAGCAGCAGAATCTTGAATACAAGTAGGGTGCCAACATCTGGCAAACCCTTTAGAGAAATCTAGACAACAAAAATAACTGTGAGATATACCTCACTCAGCAAGTCTCGGAGTCTCCGACTGATCAAAAAGAGCGCTAATGAAGCCCTCACTGCCTCTGCGTGATTGCTTACGCTAGATCTGCATAGGCAAGCTAGAGGACATGCGTCACCCTTTCCTGCAGCTGATCTGGCTGATCTGCAGCTGGATCTTGGCCCTCCTGTCTCAGAACCCCAACCTCTATCTTTCTCCACACTGACTCCAAGAAACACTATGCTAGCTCTGCGTGATTCTCTGTAGCAACTGCGTCACCCCTGCTAGAAACTGCGCTATCTCTCTCCTGTGTTGATGTTGCCTCTCTCTGAAATGTATTCTTGGCCCTCCTGACCAATCTCTGCTTCTGCCCCTTTTTGGACCTGATCACTGAATCAAATCACTTAGCAAACCAAGCCGTAGTGATTTGTTCTTGATCAAAAGTTGTGTCTCCTCACACAAATTCGAAAATGCTCAATGGCTCAAGTGTCAAGTGTGTTTTCCATAGGCCCCTCACTTTCCTCCTCATAATCCTTCATTGACTCTTCAACGGCCAAAATTAAAACATAATCAAGGGCTAAGATTAACTTGGAGGTGATCCATGACTTTATCTAGAAGATTCTCACTTGATTTAATTAATACCCTTTAATTAATCAGTTTCCCTAAGTTTAAACTTAGGAAAACATTAAAAAACAATTAATTAATTTAATTAAATCATCTCTAAGTGGAATTTTCCAAAACCATTTCCGAGTTTTATGGAATGCATGTGTCCTAGCCTATATACAAACTTACAAGGCTAGAGCACATCCGATGCTACCATAAATCAACAGATAAGTCAAGCTACATCTATCACTGAAGCTACCTAGTTGTTATTTACAGTTGTCCTGTTGAAGCTACTGTGTTGCTGCAACTCTGCACTGTGTGAGCTCAGCTTCTTTGCATTGCTGAAGTCCCATCAACCTTTGTGTTGTTGCCTCTGCATCACGTTGCTCCCTCTCTAGCTCTCTATCACTGCCCTTTGCTTCATTGTGACCCTCTACAACCATCCCCTGACTCATCCCGCTACCGTCTTAAGGCTCTCGTAGCTCGTATGTGATCCAAGAGTATTGTTGACTCAAGGATCCTGCCACCATCTATAGATGCTCTACAGATCCATGTCACCCCACCTCTTCTCTCGAGGCGCATGAACACTGATGGTTGCATCATCATCATAACCATCACCCTTTGCTGGTGCAGCCTTGGAATGAGAAGCTCCTTTGTCCTTCTTCTTAAGACAAGTGCTAGCGAAGTGTCCAAGTTCACCACAGTTAAAGACCGGATCTTGGAGAGGTCCCTCTTCTTCTTCCCGTGTTGTTTTCTTTCCTTTGATGCAAGGGCTGCATCATATTCCTCTTCTTTCTTCTCTGACTGTCCCACCAATGATATTCTGCTTCTTGGTGAT
Organism: Pinus albicaulis; assembly: GCA_034641835.2. Lineage (NCBI taxonomy): Eukaryota > Viridiplantae > Streptophyta > Pinopsida > Pinales > Pinaceae > Pinus > Pinus albicaulis. Next base: position 1,466,170,176 of record CM076572.1, on the reverse strand, counting down.
CCTCCTGATCTCCTTTTGGCGGGGGATAACCCACATGTCTACCCAGGATGGTAACGCTACTCTACCCATTATACTCTGGACAAATGTTTCCCATTCCACGGAGACTGCATTCAGGGCAGTCCTTACTAAGAGACCTTCATATGGAGTTGCACCCATGCCAACCAGTTGGTCTCGGATGGTCTGAAGTCGGAAAAGGAAAGGATCTATTTCCTCACCCTTCTACATCTGGAAAAGCCTCATATGATTCTCTAAGAGCATTTTTCAGTTGACAGAGCTTCTTTGATACATCGCTTCTAGAGTGACCCACAAGTCATTTGCCGTGTTCTTATTGGCAATATGTGGTACTACGTGATCCTTTACTCCGTCCAAGATCAATCGCTTGGTTCGCGCTTGATTCTCCTTAAATTTCTTCAGAGGATCAAGATTTGCAGGCACAACTAAAACACTCGTTGCATGGTCCTTGATGTCGTACCCATTTAGCACTGATAGGATCCGTGCCCTCCAGATGACAAAGTTGGACACACTCCAACCTGTCCTGGTCTCTCAGTCCATGAGAAGCCATCTAGCTCAGATCTGACAGAAACAATACTCTTCTCCCTCTTTCTGTGGCTACAGAAACTCTGGATCTAGGTTTCTTGGTGACTAGAAACCCTCTAGTAACTGCTTCTTCTGAAAATTGATTTCCCTCCCAGAAATCTTCCACCCAAACACAATTGAACAAAACTCTCTGATCACCCTCCTGATCGAATCTCAGATCTGTTTGGCTCAGATCTGCTGGGTAGCTGTCTTCCTCTCGCCTTTGTTGACTTAACTAGGCACAATTCTGCATCGGCAGAATCTCCACCACACCAGCACTGCTGAATATCTGAAGCAGTGCTTCCACATCTTGGCAAGGCTTTTCTGCAACGGGAAGAATCATTGGACTGTGTCTCACTGACTAGCGTAGCCTAGCCTCAATGCTGCTCAGAAGTGGACTGCGTAACCCCAGATTGCGTGACGCAATCCTTACGCTGGCCTAGCAAGGCTCTGCGTAAGCCTGATGGCCTTTTGAATCTGCAACGCTGCCCCTTCCTGGATCTGCGTCCTCCTGCTACCAAGCTACCCCTTCCGGATCTCTGTCGCTTCTGCTTCTATCCTGTAGAAAAAATATTCCTCAGCTGATTTGCTGGAGATTCAGTTTGATCTACTATCAATCTGATACCATGTCAAAATTCTACTGCAGTATCATGGTTTACTTCTCCTACTTGATTGAATTATACAATTTATCTTCAGAAATTAGATTCAAAAAATACTGAAGTAAACACAACTAACAACCTAGACATGTAGATCATTTACAAAATATTATTCACAATTAAACAAAGTGACACTGATTTTTGGACATAAGTCCTCGGAAAAACCCAAAGCGAGAAAACCGGTGCAACAGATATGAGGGTTTATTTTATTAAGTAGAATCTGCGTACAACAAATCTGGGTTGGAAAACCCAATAGAAAATAAAAGAAATATGCAGCTAACTTGCTGTTCCAAGACCAAATATCTGACTGATCCACACCCTCAAATAGGATTTACAAGACTCAGCCCTGACTTGGCCCTAGAAACCCCAACGCTGCCCCTGAAGCCCCAACATCAGCCCTGCTAGGCTCTGCGTGCCACTGGCTACTCAGAGAGAGACTGCGTAACCCCAAAGTGGGTGACGCAGTCCTTATGTTGCCTCTGGACGCCTCTACGTAACTTCTGAAGCTCCCTGAAGCTGTAGAGCTGCCCCTTCCTGGGCCTACGTAGCGCCTTAAGCCTCTGTGTGTTGGAAATATTGTCATTGATGGCAAAGGAGGCAGCACTCAGGCAAAGGAGGCAGTGCTGAAGCAAAGGAAGGCAAAAGAAGCACAGTGAAAGCCATAGAGGCAGCAAGAAGAATGTCAGAGTGTAATAGTCGAATACAGAGGCAAAGCGACAAGAGCAGCAAGACAGACAAAGGAAGCAGCGACTACAATGGAGGCAGAAAAGAAGCAGAGGCAGAGGCAGAGCGACAGGAGCAGCAGAGGCAGAGGAAGAGCTGTTATAATTCCGAGAATCGCCCAACCCGGAGGACAGATATATAATTCCGAGAATCATACCCCAAGCCGGGCGTTACGCATATAATACAGAACCATTATTCCGGGAATAGCCTAACCCGCTGGAAGATACATAAATGTATATATATACATCCATCTCAATACATATAAACGCCGTGCATTATATATGCTGCAAAGGTTCAAAGCACGTACATTAATCTATTATGGAGTGCTTAATGTTAAACAAATAACCAAAGTACTGTATGGTGGGACCCCTTACCCAATCGCAATCGAAGATCGCAAGGGCAGCGGAACATGTAACCAACAGAAAGTTGCGATTGCGATGAAAAATCCGGACCCGATGGATCAATGAATCATAATTCATGTGTGTTTGAGTTCCGGTGAATAGTGATGATCGCATCGGAGGACATAAGAGTTGCGATTGCGATTGGAATACCGGACCCGATGGATCTATAAACCATGTTTAACAAAGTGGTTGAAGTCCAGTTCCAATCGCATCGGAAAGGAACAAACCATCGCAACACATATGAAAGGACTTGCGATTGCGATTAAGAGTTCGGACCCGATGGATGTATGAGTTATAATCCAAATGTATTTGAAGTCCGGCATAATCGCATCGGAGATTATAAGAACATCGGAACATGCAACAAAGAGTTGCGATTGAGATTCGAAGTCCGGACCCGATGGGCTTATAAACTTTGATTAATATAATTTTAGTCCCAATCGCATCGATATTAGTCAATCGCATCGGCAAAGAACAGTGAACAGTGACTCAATCGCATCGGAGTATTTGAGGTTGCGATTGCGATCAATCGCAATTGGAGCAGGAGCGATCAATCGGAATCGGAAAGCGCTGGAGGATCAATATATTGCATCGGAAAACGTGTCAGGTGGGCCCAAAAAGGGCATTCGTTAAGTATTAACAAGATTATTCATTGATCATAGTAGAAGCGGCAGTTTGTTTGTTAAAACCTCATATAAGGACGCCGAGAGTCGATTTAAGATTGTATTAAAAGAAGCGGTTGTATATATATAACGCTGTTGCGATAAGCCTCGTGGTCTGTAGACCCACGGGCCTCAGCTTAACGGGAGGGCGATTATTAATATACGACTGTGATATATGTCCGTTCCACTTACGGAATGTTCCACATCAACAAGACACTAATAACGCAAAGTTGGAGTTCCTCGATTCTGATCGTGAGATATAAAGGCAGTTGCTGTCACACGGTTACACCACAATGAGAGGACGGAAAAGACAAAGACAGGTGGAGAAAAGACAAATGCGCGGCAAGCCAAGAGACAAAATGAGTGAAATTTGGAGTTCAAATTACAATTAGATAAATGTTTTAATTGTTTTATTGTTGTGATGCATTACAGCAAGTCTCAGGAAGAAGGCTTAAATAATAAATTTAATACTAACGTAATATTAAATTACATCCCTACGATTTGCAATTTTACGGTAAATTTGAAAAGTTTGAGAGAGCTGACAAGAGACATGGCTTGTCATTTCGAATTCGATTAGATAGCGACCATGACTATTTTTGTATAAAAAAACTGAGGTAAATATCCGAGGAGAAAGGTTGACGAAAAGGTAGGAAGGGAAGAAGAGAGTATGCGAGCTCTCTTAATCCTGAAAAATAAGCAAGTTGCAAGAAGAATGTGAATAAGGAGGAGCTGAGAAAAGGAAAAGAAGGGGATGAGCAGAGATGATGCAGGTCTGATATAAGAGTTGATGAACAGCAGAGAAGACGGTACAGAATAGAGCTGATATCCAAGGTAAATCAGCAGTGTTTTTCTTTTGAAAGAGTAAGGAAGTTGGAGCTTCCCTATCAAGTTGTAGCTTGATAGATGTCAGTTGTAGCTGACTGAGGTTGGAGCCTCCTGTAGGTTGGTGCCTGCAGAAACTTGATGGGAGTTTGAGCTTCCTTGCAAGTTGTAGCTTGCGAGATTGAGGTAGGAGCCTCCTGTAGGTTGGTTCCTACAGAAAATCAGTGGTGAGAGGGAGTTGGAGCTTGCCTTTGCATCACAACAATAATAAGATGTGGTTTTCTCCCTTTATGGGTTTCCACTTATATCTGGTGTCTCTGTGCATGATATCTATGTATTGATCTGATATGTATCATTTTCTTAATACCTGCTGCTCTCATATTAAGTCTACTGCTCTATTAAACTAATACTTTCTGATTACATTCTAACATTACTCTCACATCAAATAGAGTTTGAAATGAAGGTGTAAATAAGTTTAATGAAAAGTTTTAAGAGATCAGGAATGTATTAAACTGATTCACCCCCCCCTCTCAGTTTAATTAGAGGTTAAACACTGCGTTGCGCAGCTGCTACGTAACTGTAGCTGCTGGTCTCTGCTCCTTTGCACTGTCCTTGAAAGCTGCTCCTCTGCCTTTTGCTGACTCTTGGCTTTGGGATCAGATAACCCCCTTAGCCAATACTACCCGTCACTGTAGAAAACTTCTCCGGAAATCCCTAGCAAACCCTGCCCTAGAATTCCAGATCAGTGTCTCAGCTCTACCTCTGTGTGTGTGTGTTTTCAACTGATCCTCAAGCCTTTCTCTTATACTTTTTCGATGATCTCATCAACGACCGAGATTAAAACATTCATCAACGACTGAGATTAAAAGACTACTTGATCCGTGTCTTTTAGAACATTTCAGCACGTGTTAATTATTTCACTTTAATTATTTAATTTCCCTAAGTTTAGACTTAGGAAATACATTAAAATAATTAATTATTTGAAATTGCACTAAACACTTTCTGTGTTTTGGAGTTCAAGTGTGTCTTAGCCCCTCCACAAAATTTGAGGGCTAGAACACACCCAATGCTACACCAACTACACAAAATCTCAACAACAACCAGCTTCAAAGCACTGCATCTTTAGAAATCTAGGGTAAACTAGATTAGGTGATTTATCTTACTTTCGTAACTGCTTGACATATCTTTTTAGTTAACTTGATTAGCTTCGTCTTCAACTTGATTATTATTGTGTTTTCCATCATCAAACAATTACCAAACAATAAAGATCAATAAGATAAGAGTACACGGAATGTAGGCTTTAATCCAGGGCCGAAACCTCTCCTCTTGAGAGGAAAACTATTAATTTTAGTTAACCACGGTATGTTCTATGCTTTAGAGAAATTTACTTCACTCTTTCTTATTAAGCCCAATTCAATTCCCTGTTATGCAATCACATTAACATTGACAGTAAATGTTGATATAACATAAATAAATCGACGAAAGACAAGCCCAGACAAGACAAGGGACACTATAATTTGGCGAATGGTAGGGTAAAACCCTAATGCGCAGAAACACTTTGATCAAATCTTCTTATTATTCTTCAAATTCAGCAGAGAGAGAAAGTACAATTTACAGCAGCCAACAGGATGCCCTAGCTAGCAAAGTCAACGTTGTCCAAACCAGCGAAATACCTCCCACTGGAGCTCGGTCAAAGCCAGTCAAACTTCAACAATCTGTGGTCAACGATGTGGCCAACACAACAGTCAAATCAGCGTGGATCACCTCGATTTCTGTGCCACCAAATTATGCATCCCAAAAATGCAATCTGTCTAAAAGATCTAAGTCAAATAGCCAATGCTGACCCAAGCTCAACGTTGCACAAAAACCCTTAACACAGACCGAAAACTTCAGCTTGTCATTCACACATGTAGAGGAGAGAGAGAGACTCCTAAGGTGTACGAACCAATCAGATGAGAGAGAATGTGTGAGATGAGTTGATGATGAAATAAGGTCTAAGTCTCGCGTTTTTATATCCATCACTGAGGGTGTGTGACAGATCTTTTGGGGCTCGCACTGAGGGTGTGTGACAGATCTTTTGGGGCTCGTGAGCCTACAATACAATTTTGGCCGACCTTGAAAAATTGCACGTGTGGAAAATAAATTCAAAATCCAACTTCCGCTCATCCAAACAAGATGATCTTTCGATCAATCTTGCACCTCTTCGAAAGAGGAATCCAACAAAAATATCATCTCCATCATATGAGCAGTGCAACATGGAGTTTGGCCCTAGTTTTCAAATTTAACACTCTTTCTCAACTATGGAGGACTCCACCTGTCCATCCAACTGTTAACTTGTGCAATCCCGTCATCCAGTACCATCATATATCATCCTGCAATCCAGGTCAAGTTGTTGGTCACAAGTTACAACCCATCCTAGACATAAGAGGGTCATGGGTAGGATGCATGTGGCGCATAGATCAAAGAGAGGGTGAACTAGCTCAATATCATAACGGTGGGGAAATAACACACCAACAAGGTAAGGCGAACTTAACCACGTGGTTGCTTATAGCTCCACGAAGCTATCCCCAAGCCCCTTGGAGCTCCTAGAGCTCATAGTCAAACTCAAGTGGGACCCTCATAATAGGGTTTCTCCACGATACCAAGCTTTTCACAGAAGGTTAAGAATTTGACCTTCCACAACGTTTGTGTGAGAATATATGTGAACTGCTCATCAGTCCCAATGTGATGGAGCCTTACGTCGCCTTGATGTACCATGTGCCAGACAAAGTGGTACCTGATATCAATATGCTTGGATCGGTTGTGGAACACGAGATTCTCTGAAAGATGAATCCCACTTTGGTTGTCGCAAAGGACCGCAGTGGTATCCAACACATCCCCAAACAACTCATTGAAGAACTTTCTCAACCAAACAGTGTCACAACAGGTCATACTTGCTTGCAATGTATTCGAGCTCGACGGTGCTCAAAGCAACTGATTTCTGCTTCTTGCTCATCTAGGAGATCGAAGCAGAACCTAAGGTGAAGCAACATCTAGATGTGCTCTTAAGATCCACCACACTACCTGCCCAATCAACATCAGTATATGCATGGAGCTTCATACTCATGGTAGTGTATCTCAACCCATGGTTGATTGTGCCTCGAAGATATCTCTAGAGATTCTTGGCACCAATCCAGTGAATGTGATGAGGCTCGACCATGTATTGACTCAATGTGTTCCCTGCAAAACATTTGTCTGGACGTGAGTTCACTAAGAACATCAAAGCCCCCACGAGTTGATGATACTCGATGGGATTTCCCAAATGGGGCCCAACAACACTTCCACACAACTTCTTAAAGTTGAGTTCCATCAGAGTTGTCCGGGACTTGCAATCCACCATCCCAAATCTTTCTAACAACTTCACAATATATTTTCCTTGAGAAAAAAAAATCTCACCTGCCTTTTGCTAGACCTCCAAGCTTAGGAAATAGTGCATCAATCCTAGGTCCTTCATCTCGAACTCAAAAGCTAGCTCCCTCTTACATTGATGAATAAGAGGGTCAACACCTGTCAGGAAGAGATCGTCCATTTAGAGAACCAAAATGAGAGGCTTGTCATTATCAACCTTAAAGTAAATGTTTGGACTCGCATCACTTCGAGGAAAGCCCAACTTCATCAAGTAGCTATCGATCCTCTCATACCAAGCCTTGGGGGCTTGCTCAACCCATAGAGGGCTTTCTTCAACCTCCACACATATGTATCTCTATCTCGGACTTCGAACCCCAAAGGTTGTTCCACATAGATCTCTTCCTTGATTGAGCTATGTAAGAAGCCAGACTTGACATCCATTTGATATAGACTCCATCCTTGCGAGGCATTAAGGGAAATGATCTAACGAATGGGGTGTAGTGAGCAACAGATGCAAATATTTCATCATAATCTCTGCCTTCCTTTTGAGAGAAGCCTCAGGCAACAAATCTTGCCTTGAATTTTTCAACACTTCCATCGGTTCCATGCTTAATCTTGTAGAGCCATTTCAAGGTGAAAACAGATTTGTCCTTCGGCCTAGGGATCACATCCCAGACATCATTTTTCATGATCGACTCATATTCCTTATTCATGGCATCCTTCCATACTAGGTGCTTCACGACTTCTTCAAATGTTCCAAGCTCAGATTGTACAATGGTGCTCATGGCTACTAAGTACCCTTGGTACCTATTCGACTTCTTACTTTTATAGAATGTTCCCCTTGGAGCAATATGTCTCTCGGCATCTTCGAGAGTGTCTCTAAGCCATGAGAGTCTCCTTTTATTTGCAGGTGGATCTATAGGATCCATCCGATCTTTAACATTGGGCATCGATTCATCCTTCAGTGCTTCCTGCTTTCCTACTTCTTCTTCTTTCTCTTCCTTTGAGATAGGAAGATCTCTAACCTTCCTGAGGGCAACATCTTTGTCGAAGGCGACATCATGACATATCTCCACTTCCCTTTGACCAGGCACATAGATTGTATATGCCTTTGAGGTTTCATTGTAGCCCAGAAACGTTCCCTTCTTTCCAAAAGCATCCAATTTGTTTCTCTTTTCTTTTAGGCAAATGAAAATATACGGGTTTCCAAAAACCCTAAAATGAGAAAAATCAGGCTTCTTACCAGAGAAGACTTCTTTGGGAGTTTTGGAGTCCAATGCAGAATGTGGGCATTTATTTTGATTCTTGAACACATACAACGGTGTTGACAACTTCTCCCCATACGAACTTCAGAAGACCTTGGTCATAAAGCATGACACGAGCAACTTCCAAAATGGTTCTATTCTTCCTTTCAGCAACACCATGTTGTTCGGGAGTATACACTGTAGTGGTCTCCCTCTTCATGCCAACTTCCTTGTAATAGTCATTGAATTCATTTGACTCATATTCAGTTCCATTATCTGTCCTCAAAATTTTGATCTTCTTCCCTGTTTGATTTTCAACCAAGGCCTTGAAGGTGTAGAACCATTTGAATGCTTCGCCCTTTTTCTTCAAAAAGTTTATCCAAGTTTTTCGAGAGAAGTCATCTATAAAAGTGATATAATATAAGCATCCTCCCAAGGATGTTACGGGCATCATACCAGATAGATCAAAATGAATCAATTGTAAAATATCAGATGTCTTAGTCACACTTGAGGGGAATGGTCCCCTTGTATGCTTTCCTTCGGCACAACCCTAACATACACCTTCATGATCATCTTTGAAATCGAGCATACCTGTGACAACCTTCCTTGCTTCGGTAGGGGCTTTATAATGAAGGTGTGAAAACCTCCGGTGCCATAGCTCAGATTGAAGAGTTGTGTTACATCAGTGGACTTCCTCCAACCTGATAGGGTGTATCAACCCTAAATCCAAGACTGAATGCCTCTTTGAAGTTCCTCTTCCAAATGCGTACCTTTCCATCGATGAATGCCACCTTGAATCCTTTGTCTTCCATTGCTGAGATAGACACTAGATTCTTCTTGAAGTTAGGTATGTACAACACATCTTGCAAACAGAGGACTTGACCTTGATTTAGACGAAGGGTCACAACCCTTGTCCCTTTCACGGGATAGGTGGCATTATCTCCAAGGATAATTTCCAAATTTGTATCCTTTTCAATCAAATCAGAGAGGGCCTCTTTATATGTAGTGAAGTGCCTTGAGGCATCACTATCGATCAACCAGTTATCCAAGGTGTCAGGAGGAGATGCAACAGAGAGGGTAGATATAAGAATATATTCATTTCTCTTATTATCAACAACATTAGATTCATTATACCTTGAGTTCCTTGACCTCTTGAAAGGTTAACCATTTCCATTTCCATTTCCATTTAAATCACAGGGAGCCTTCCTCTTTCGTTTGAACCTATTGTTCCTTTGATTTCCATTCCCCCTGAAGTTGTTGTTGTTGTAGTCATCATCTCGGGGAAAGTCCATTTTATTGGGGCACACTCTAGCATAGTGACCAAACTTGTTACAATTGTAACATCTTCCCTTCCTTCCCTTCAGACTCACTCTTCCATGATTTTGATTTATCGGACCAGCATTATTCCTCTTCTTTGCATGAGTGGTGAAGGCAATAGGGTCACTTCCATTCCCATTTGAGGGATGGTCTCTTTCCATCATTCTTGTCTCCTCTTGAGTGCACCTCGTCAACAATTCATCAAAATCATGAATTATATTATTTTTGAGAATAGTAGTATTAACTACATACCATGGTCGGGGAAGTCCTCCAAGAGTAATCAGAGTGAGCTCTCGGTTAGCTATGACCTTTCCAATAGCCTAAGAGATCATTCTTGATTTCGGTGTATGTAATATTCCCAATTAGCTTTGCTAATTGGAATATTTCATTTTTGCTTTATTTTGCCGCTTTAGCTAGAAATAATAAATAAAGTGAGAAATAAGAGGGGTCACCTCACTTTAGTCATCTCACTTTATAAATAAAGTGTTCTTTTCCTAGTTGCTTGACGTTATAACTTAGAGAGAGGGCCTTGGGGGTCCACATGAGTATGATGGGGAGGCATCGAGGGCTAACCCAAGGTGAGCTGCCGAGGTCGAAAAGGAGAGTAAGGACGCGATTTAAGTTTTGGAGGGAGTTTGGCATTATAAAAGGAGGGGTTCTCACCTCATTTGGTTTATGCATGATTTTATATTGATATTGAGAGCTAGACTTACGTATCGCCCGACACGTCAGGTTGTTTAGTCGGTGCTACGACCTTTGTTTAGTGCAGTAGAGTGTCTCCCGGTCGGAGATCTCACCCTTAGCCTCGGGGGACTTCGAGTGCACCTTTCTAGTAAGGTTATTTTACGGTTTCACCCTTGGCTTCGGGGGGACTTCGAGTGCCGCCCTAGTAAGGTTATTTTACGAGTAACACCTTTCGGTTTCGGTGGGACTTGGTAGCATTTTCGACGGGGAGAATTGGAGAGGAAGAAGCCTCTTGTGGCTACGCAGATCTGAGAAGAAGAGGACGCTGTTCCAGGAGAAAGGGGACGCTGATCAACCTTGGAGAGTGAGGACGCTGTTCCAGGGAGGACGCAGTCCAGATCTGAGCAGGGAAAACGCTGTACCAGGAGGAGGAAGGACGCAGATCAGTCTGGGAGTGAGGACGTTGTTCCAGCAGGAAGAGGAGGACGCAGATCTGAAGGCATATTGATAGATCCAGCCTTGGAGATTGTAGATCTGAGCAGATATTTGCAGATCTGGTTCTGTAGGTGGCAGATCTGGGGAGATAGCATTAGATCCAGCTTGGGAGATTGCAGATCTGAGGAGATATTGGCAGATCCAGCCTAGATCTGAAGAGATAACATCAGATCCAGCCTTTGAGGTTGCAGATCTGAAGAGACATTGGCAGATCTAGCATAGATCTGAAGAGATAGCAGTAGATCTGACACAGGAGGACGCAGATCTAGAGGGATAGGACGCAGATCTGGATTGGAGGCTTCAGATCAGCAGATCTGAGCATATAGAACACTGATCCTTCTGGGAGGACGCTGATCTGATGAGTAGGGTCATATGAGCAAGGCTTGACAGCGTTTTTGGCCTTGAGGAGTGGAACTTTTCATCTGGAGGGTTTGGTGACCCGCACTACACCTGTTTCAGCGCTGTCACTAGCAGAGACAGCGTTTTCCATTGGTGAGGGTTTGGAGTATTGATATCAGATATCTTCCAGTCTTCAGCTCGTAGTTGCAGCGCAGTCCAGCTTCAGTCTTCAGAGCAGCTAGGACGCTGTCCTTGTTGTAGCCATTGTTTGTCTGAGAGGGTCTCCACTTGCCTAGGGCAAGGATAGGTGCATTCATTCTGATTTTCTTGTACTCCTCTCTATGTACTTTCAGATTAATAAAATGGCTCAGTTTTCTGGCATTCTATGTGTATTGGTTCCATGATCTGGTTCAGCATTGTGTTTTCTATATCTGTCTGGCATATTTCTGTTTATTACTGGTTATTTCCCTTTGGGGATATTACAGTGGTATCGGAGCATAGATCTGGCTTAGCCTGTGGTGCTAGCAGTCTATGACGCCCGGGGATAACCCCTATCGGAAGAGTCTTTTCGGGGGAAGTGACTCTGATCAGGAGCCACCTGAGACAGATTCTGAGGCAGAGCAGCCTGAGAAGGGCCCAGAACAACGTAATTCCATGGCAGATGATGAGAGGTTTAAGGAGGCAGTCCTCCGTCATATGCAGGAGACGTCACAGAGACTCTCAGCCATAGAGCTCAGTCAGAGGGAACCTCCTAGAGTTTTTCAGGTTGGAGAAGGGTCGGGCATATCTCGCCACATACCAGATGCTATTCCTATTGTGACAGCGCAGAGACCCTATATGCCCACATTCGAAGACGCAGAGACAGGAGTGCGGGGTGGTGCACAGAGGGTCAATCCAGCACCCACGCGACCCACCATGCCTACCTTCCCGGTAGAGGAAGAGGGGTCAACAGCGCCAAGAGATGGGGGTCCAGCTCAATATGCAGCCGTTTTTGCAGAATGGCAGGGCCTAGGACAGGCGTTCATGGATGCTTTTCCCTTAGATCGCTATTTCCAGTTCCGATGTGGCGGCTAAGCCCATGAGCAGGACCAACACAAGGGACGTGGATCCCACCGTGATAGTCACCGTGCAGCGAGTAAATTCCATTTGCCGATGTTTGATGGTTCGCAGAAGACTACGGCAAAGTCCTGGGTAGAGAAGCTGGACATCTATTTTCAGCTTAACCAGATGCCAGAGACGGAGGCCATTAAGATGGCTGCATTGCATTTAGAGGGTGAGGCCCAGGACTGGTGGTTTCATGGGATGGCGACACTGGGAAATTCCACAGTGACGACATATGCTGAGTTCACCCGGAGAGTGGTGGAGCGTTTTGACAGGAAGGATCCGGAGCAGCATTTCTTTGAGCTAACCAAGCTCAGACAGACGGGGAGTGCAGAGGCATATATCTCAGACTTCTTGAGGGTTTCAGTGATGGTACCTGACTTATCGACAGCTCGGATGGTCTATATGTTTGTGGAGGGGCTGTCAGAGCCACTCCGTGGCCTAGTCCGGTCAAACAAACCGGCTACACTACAGGATGCTATCAGTAGGGCTCGTGACCTACAGGATGTCTTGCCTAGGACTCGGCCACCTTATCCCCCGAGACAGGTTTTCCAGCCTAAGGGTAAGGACACGAGGGTTCCGCCTCCCAAGGCGAATCCAGGACGAGGACAGTTTGATGATGAGGCCAGGAGAGAGCTGAGACGGAAGCGATTATGCTTCACTTGCCAGGAGCCGTGGGCACCGGGACACAAATGTACGGCAGGAAAGGCACATTTCATAGAGGTCTTCTCCGAGAGTGGCGGAGAAGAGGAGGAGGAGGATGATGAGGAGACAGGTGAATGTTACGCAGCACAGAGTACCTTGCCACCTCCACCACCCGAGACAGGTGGGGCATCATTTGCACCTACTGGGGGAGCTCTAGCAGCCTTGAGAGGAGTCCCCAAGTACTTGACCTTGCGCGTGCGAGGAACAGTGCGCGGACAGCGGGTTTCGGTCTTAGTTGACAGTGGGGCCACCCACAACTTCATTGATGCCCAGATGGTTGCGCGGAGAGGCATACCGACGGAGGGCTTTGATGGGTTTTCTGTTTTGGTACCAGGAGATCAGACCATGGCATGTGCTCGATATGTACCAGAACTGTCAGTGACGATGGGCACCTATACATTGACCGATCACTTCTTTGTGGTGGACATCTCGGACACCAATGTGATATTGGGAGTTCAGTGGCTTATTACTCTGGGGAAGGTCACAACTGATTGGAAGGCCTTGGAGATGGAGTGGGATGATCCCAAGACGGGGAAGCATGAGAAGATACGAGGGCAGAACACATATCCACCCCAGACAGTATCGGCACACAGCATGGAGGCGACATTCCGCAAGGGAGATATAGAGTGGGCAGTAGAGTTGCGGGCTTCAGAGGTAGTAGATACGGGACGGACGGTGCACCCTGATCTACAGACTCTTCTCGACAGGTATGCAGTAGTTTTTGGAGACATTCCACCAGGACAGCCACCAGATCGGGGGTTTGAGCACACGATCGAGTTGGAGCAGGGGATACAGGCAGTGATCACCACCCCATATAGGCATCCCAAGGCCTATCGGGATGAGATAGAGCAGGCCATTCAGGAGTTGCTGGCCCTTGGGCACATTCGACCCAGCACCAGTCCTTTCGCTTCTTCAGTAGTGCTGGTGAAGAAGAAGGACGGCACATTACGCATGTGCATTGATTACAGGGCTCTGAACAAGAAGACCCTGAAGAACAGGTACCCCATTCCCAGGATCGATGAGTTGATGGACGAGTTGAGGGGAGCACGGTTCTTCTCAAAGATTGATTTGAGATCCGGGTACCATCAGATACGCATGAGGGAACAGGACATTCCCAAGACTGCTTTCAGGTTTCATTATGGGCACTTTGAGTTTTTGGTCATGCCATTCGGGTTGACCAATGCACCAGCTACCTTTCAGTCTTGTATGAACCACATCTTCAGGGATCATCTGAGGAAATTTGTGCTGGTTTTCTTTGATGATATCCTTATATACAGTAGGACTTGGGAGGAGCATCTCCAGCACATTGAGACGGTCTTGCACATTTTGGAGGAGCAACAATTCTTTGCCAAGCTCTCCAAGTGTGAGTTTGGATTGACGGAGATGCTGTATCTGGGACACATTATAGGAGTGGACGGGGTGAGAGTCCACGAGGAGAAGATCCGGGCTATCAGGGACTGGCCAGAGCCACGGAATGTAACAGAACTTCGAGGGTTCATTGGTATTTGCACCTATTACAGGAAGTTCGTCAAGGGCTTCTCTCAGCTTGCTGCACCCCTCACGGAGTTGACGAGGAAGGGAGCATTCAGTTGGTCGGATACGGCACAGCGAGCTTTTGATAAGCTCAAGGAGGTGATGAGCAGTTGTCCCGTGTTAGCATTGCCAGATTTTACGCAGCCCTTTGTCCTAGAGTGCGATGCATCGGGAGAGGGGATTGGAGCAGTTTTGATGCAGGAGGGTCATCCGATTGCATTCGAGAGCCGGAAGCTCCTTCCACACGAGAGGCTATATCCCATATATGACAAGGAGATGCTGGCCATCATGCATGCATTGGCCAAATTCCGGCAGTACCTGGTAGGTGGCAGATTCAGGGTGAGGACAGATCATAACAGCCTGAAGTACTTTCTGGAGCAGAAGCAGTTGCAGGAGAGGCAGCAGAAGTGGATCAGCAAGATCCAGGCTTATGACTTTGACATAGAGTATGTCAAGGGGAAGAATAACGTGGTGGCTGATGCCCTTTCCCGTAGACCCGCCACGTTATCACTCATGAGCTTGGACGCTGACTGGAAGGCTCGACTATTGGTTGAGTACTCCAAAGACAGATTTGCATGCGAGGTGCTGGATGGACAGTTAGCAGATAGCAGATACAGGGTGGCCGATGAGGTCATCTATTACAGGGACAGGATCTTCTTGACTGAGGGATCTCAGCTCAAGGAGAAGATACTCCAGGCTTCACATGATTCACCATTGGCAGGCCATCAGGGGTTCACCAAGATGTACAGGGCCATCCGGGAGAGATTTGCTTGGAAGGGCCTCAAGGAGGACGTACTCCAGCATGTCAGGGAGTGCGAGGTTTGTCAGCGGAACAAGGGAGAGATGAGCCATCCCGCGGGGTTGCTGCAGCCACTTCCCATTCCGGAGGGGAAATGGGAGAGTATTTCGATGGACTTCATCACAGGGTTGCCCACAGTACAGGGCAAGGACTGCATCTTCGTAGTGGTTGACCGGCTAACGAAGTATGCTCATTTTTTTGCCATTTCGGCACATCACACAGCGGCACAGGTAGCAGAGTTGTTTTTCCGGGAGGTTTTCAGATTGCATGGTCTACCCAAGACCATTGTTAGTGACAGGGACAGCCGTTTTATGGGTGGATTTTGGCAGGAGCTCTTCCGACTAGTGGGGACCGAGTTGACACCGAGCACTAGTTATCATCCCTAGACGGACGGGCAGACAGAGATAGTTAACAAGTGGCTAGAAGGCTACTTGCGTAACTACGTCAGCGGGCAGCAGAGAGCGTGGCTGAAATGGCTACATCTGGGCGAGTACTGCTACAACACAACCCACCATATGTCTATCGGTATGACACCTTTTTATGCATTGTATGGATATCATTCCCTATCTTTTGTGGACATGATGTTTGGTGTTAGCAGGGCTCCGCGAGCCAAGTTATGGATCCAAGAGAGCCAAGATATCCTCCGGACTCTCAAGGACAACATAGCCACAGCACAAAATCAGCAGAAGTTGTATGCTGATAAGGGTCGGGTGGAGAGACACTTTGAGGTAGGGGACCTAGTCTACCTACGGTTACAGCCATACCGACAGTCTTCGCTCAAACAGAAGGGGGCAGACAAGCTGAAGCCTCGTTTTTATGGACCATACAGGGTGATACGCAGGATCGGGCAGGTTGCATATGAGTTGGAACTGCCCCAAGGCAGCCGGATTCATAACATCTTCCATGTATCATGCCTGAAGAAGGCACTGGGTCAGCATGTGACAGTCACCGGGGAGCTACCGCCTACAGATGATGAGGGGCACTTGGTGTTACAGCCAGAGGCCATTATTGACACCCGGGAGAGACAGTTGCGGAGCAGGAAGATCAGAGAGTTCTTGGTGAGATGGAAGAATTTGCCGGATGAGGATGCCACTTGGGAGGATGAGAGGATCTTACAGCATCCATCACTTCAGTTGCTTGAGGACAAGCAACGTTTTGCCGGGGGAGACTGTAATATTCCCAATTAGCCTTGCTAATTGGAATATTTCATTTTTGCTTTATTTTGCTGCTTTAGCTAGAAATAATAAATAAAGTGAGAAATAAGAGGGGTCACCTCACTTTAGTCACCTCACTTTATAAATAAAGTGTTCTTTTCCTAGTTGATTGACGTTACAACTTAGAGAGGGGGCCTTGGGGGTCCACATGAGTATGATGGGGAGGCATCAGGCTAACCCAAGGTGAACTGCGCAGGTCAAAGGAGAGTAAGGACGCAGTTAAGTTTTGGAGGGAGTTTGGCATTATAAAAGGAGGGGTTCTCACCTCATTTGGTTTATGCATGATTTTATATTGATATTGAGAGCTAGACACGTACGCCGGCACGCGGTTGTTTGGTGATGCAACGACAGCATTTTAGTGCTGGCAAGTGTCTCGGTCGGAGAATCTCACCCTTAGCCTCGGGGGACTTCGAGTGCCTTTTGGTAAGGTTATTTACCGGGTTTCACCCTTAGCTTCGGGGGACTTCGAGTGCCGCCCTAGTAAGGTTATTTTGCGAGTAACACCCTTCAGTTTCAGTGGGACTTGGTAGCATCTTCAGCAGGAGAATTGGAGAGGAAGAAGCCTCTTGTGGCTGCGCAGATCTGAGAAGAAGAGGACGCTGTTCCAGGAGGAAGAGGACGCTGATCAGCCTTGGAGAGTGAGGACGTTGTTCCAGGGAGGACGCAGTCCAGATCTGAGCAGGGAAAACGCGGTACCAGGAGGAGGAAGGACGCAGATCAGTCTGGGAGTGAGGACGATGTTCCAGCAGGAAGAGGAGGACGCAGATCTGACGGCACATTGATAGATCCAGCTTTGGAGATTGTGGAGTACGACGTACTTGCGGTCCGAGGTTACGTAGGTGGCGGATGCGGGAGATAACACAGTAGATCCAGCTTGGGAGATTGCAGATTTGAGGAGATATTGGCAGATCTAGCCTAGATCTGAAGGGATAACATCGGATCCAGCCTTGGAGGTTGCAAATGCGGAAAGAATGTTGTCGGTCTAGCATAGATGCGAGGGAGAGAGCGATGGATACGGATTGTGAGCAGTCCGGCGATTTGAGCATATGGGATTGCGCGTGCGGGGAGGACGATGCGATGAGCGGGTCATATGAGCAGGGTCTGACAGCGTTTTTGGCCTTGAGGAGTGGAGCTTTTCATCTGGAGGGTTTGGTGACCAGCACTACACCTGTTTCAGCGCTGTCACTAGCAGAGACAGCGTTTTCCATTGGTGAGGGTTTGGAGTATTGATATCAGCTATCTTCCAGTCTTCAGCTCATAGTTGCAGCGCAGTCCAGCTTCAGTCTTCAGAGCAGCTAGGACGCTGTCCTTGTTGCAACCATTATTTGTGCGAGAGAGCCTCCACTTGCCCCTGGGGCAAGGATAGGTTACCTTTGTTACGATTTTCTTGTACTCCTCTCCTGTCCTTCTTTCGAGATTAATAAAATGGCTCGGTTTACGGCATTCGATGTGTATTTCCATGATACCGGATTTCGACATTATATTTTCTATATTTCTCTGTGGCATATTTACGTTTATTCTTGATTGCTTCCTTTGGGGGAGATTTCGGTGTATCTCATGAAATATGATTGGATGGACTCTCCCTTGTCCATCTTGATGTTCTTCAACTTGTTCTTCAAAATGGGAATTTGATTAGCATTGCTAGCCTTGAACATGCCAACCAATTTATCATATATCTCCTTAGATGTGCCCAGGTCGGAAATATCAACAACCAAGTGCTTATGAATAGAATACCTGATGATCTTCTTTGCCTTGTTTTCCCCTTTCTTGTACTTTGTTTTAGTGGTAGCCAATGCATTTGATGGAAGCTCAGTGATCCTTCCCTGCACATTATCCATAACATCTTATTCCTCCAATGTCAGATCCAAGGACATTTTCCAAGCATGATACTCAGACTTATCATTGAGCATGTCATTTTAGTTAACCATGGTATGTTCTATGCTTAGAGCAATTTACTTCAATCTTTCTTGTTAGGCCCAATTCAATTTCCTATTATGCAATCACATTAACATTGATAGTAAACGCTGATAGAACATAAATAAATCGACAAAAGACATGCCAAGACAAGGAGACACAATAATTTGGCGAATGCTAGGAAAAAACCCCAATGTGGGGAAACCCTTCGTTCAAATATTCTTATTATTCTTCAAATTCAACAGAGAGAGAAAGTACAATTTACAACAGTGAATAAGATGCCCTAGCCAGCAAAGTCAAAGGTGGTCAAACCAGCAAAATAGCTCCCAATGGAGCTCCGTAAAAGACAATCAAACTTCAATAATCTGTGGTCAACTTTGTGGTCAACGCAGCACTCAAATCAACTCAGATCACCTCAATTTCTATGCCACCAAATTCAACCTCCCAAAAACGCAATCTATCCAAAAGATCGAAGTCAAATAGCCAAGGTTGAGCTAAGGTCAATGCTGGTCAATGCTACACAAAAACCCTTAACACGGTCCGAAAACTTCAGCTTCTCATTCACATGTGCGGAGGAGAGAGAGAGACTCCTAAGCTTGTGCTAACCAATCAGACGAGAGAGAATGTGTGAGATGAATTGATGATGAAATGAGGCTTGAGTCTCTCCTTTTGATATGCATCACTGACAATGTGTGACACATCTTTGGGGCTTGTGAGCCTACATTACAATTCTGGCCAAGCTTGACAAATTGCACATGTGTGGAAAATAAATTCAAAATCCAACTTCTGCTCATCCAAACAAGATGATCTTTAGATCAATCTTGCACCTCTCCGAAAGAGGAATCCAACAAAAATATCATCTCCATCAATTGAGCAATGCAACATGGAGTTTGGCCCTAGTTACCAAATTTAACAAAAACACACAAGAATTGTTATAGAAATTCAAATGACGAATTCCAAGACCTAGACCCTTAGTCAAAGAATCCTCCAAGACCAAGTAAACCTTCACTGCTTCCAACAACTTTTCTAACAACCTCGACCCCAACAACTTCTCTAGCAACTTCCAACAATTTCGACCTGGCAACAACATTGACTTTCTAACAACTTCAACTTCCCGACAACTTTGATTTCCTCAAAAGTTTCTTCTGCAACTTCGATTTCCCCAGCAGTTTCTTATGCAACTTCGACCTTCCTAGAAACTTCTGTAATTTCAGTCTAGCAGCTACTTTTGAAACCCTAATAAGAGATAGAAATAGGTTCAAAACTTCGATCTTGCTTTTCTTCTTCTTTTCCTTGATTTTCGTCGTCCCTTCTTGAGTTGACCAGACTACTTCTTGCTTGATTGAATTGTCCTTCCAAATGAAGTTGAGGTTCCCTTATATATAGGCTTCTTAGGAGGTCGAATTGTTGTCCTTGAGGTTGATGACTTGATCATAGTTGCAAGCCGACTTGATTGACAAGGTCTTGGAGGGTCCTTATGACACTTTTGACTTTACAAAAAATTTCTTTACAAGATACAACATGCCCAAAGAGGTCTTACATGTATGACAATGACCCTTTTAACTTCATAATTCTATGACAAACCTAGAAGCACTCATCGGGTGCTTGACCTACAAATAAATTTACCTTAAGCATGAAACCCATGCATCAAGAATAAAAATAATAAATTTATTTTTCTCTTTTCATCAAATATATAAAATCATGATTACAATAGAAATTATGAAGACCAAACCTCGCTACACATTTCAACACTTCCTCTTAACTAGGGAGGTATTCATAATTCATACACAGTACTTGGACATTCTCGTACTGAAGAATTCTCATAAGAAGAGTTGGATTGGTAAGCCATCTCATAAGCTATTATTTCATCTTTTCTGATTGCATCTCGTCATATCAACCAACATTGTCACATTGGAAGGCCTTGACTAACAACTCTATCTCTCCACAAAATTAGAGCACAATGTTGGCAAGACAATTACTTATAGATACAATCATCATTGTCTCTTAAGGCACATACCCCACTTGGAAGTTAACAAGGTATGTCCTTCTAGGAAAAAAATTTCCTTGGAATAACACATCCTCAAGGAATTTCCTCTTCAACTACTCTTACCTATTGAATGCCCTACCGCATCCTCAAAGAGTATCGGAAATGAGATGCTTACCCAATCCTCTATCTTTTCTTCATAACATGAAGACAAGAATGATGTGTCTATCTCTCCCTCTCAACTAGGGAGGATCTACACATTCCTATAAAAGGAATATTCCCAAGCTCCCTTTTAACAAGAGACTTGCCCTACCTCCCTCTCAACTAGGGACTTGTTTCCAACAACAACTCTCTACCCTTTGGTGGAGATCATGGTTATCAACTACTTGTAGGGCTCTTCTTTTGCATCATGTCATGAACTTCATCTTCTTCATTAAGGAGCCATTTTTCATCATAACTTCTTCGTAGGGCATCAACCATCTTCTACATCACTTTGTTTCAACGAACCATAGGGTTGAATCAATAGTCATGTCATCCTTTTTTTCATCCTTTTCCTTCTAGTCCACATCTGGATTTCCTTCATACAACTACCTCTTCCAAGTAGGAGAATGTGAGAAAGATATTCTTTAAAGTGACCACCAATGCTTGGATCAACACCTCTCCTTTGGGGGAGATGGAGTCAAGATGAATTTGTGATTTGGTGAGACCATACCCAATCAAGGAGAGCTCTAGACAATTTTGCATGGCAATTAGGGCATGAGAGTAGCTACCAAAGGATTTTATACTTCGATATGCAAAGATTGATGACTTATCAAGGTGTTTTCAATAAATATAACCTCTAGGAACATTCACCCACTCATACATGACACATGCAATCTATGCAATGCTAAAGACCAAAATTTCCACCATTTCACATCGAGTAGCAAGAAATTTCAGATCTATATAGTGAAAAATCCCAACAACATCCATGTGACTAAGTAAATAACATAAATAAACATGGAAAAACACTTACATGTACAATGAGTATATCCAATCATAAAACTATGCCAATAATGAAGCTCCAAGACCAAGAAGATAGAATCCAAACATCAAAATTCATCCATAAAAATCAAACTCGTCCTCTAAAAGGGAATGTGAAATTCTCAAGTAGCTACTAATTCCAAACCCAAGTGATGATGAGAGAAATGAATCACCTCTCATTAATTTATATCACATCTCTAATGAGTTTGATTTGCCTATTTGGCCTAATTAAACCCTAAATAATAAAATAATGTGCAATAATAACATCCCTTGGTGACAAGCCCACCAAGATAGCTCAATATAATAAAAGCAAGCCTCTCAGGAGGGCAGACTAATCAACATAATGAATCGTTGGGACATTGAGAAGGCCTAATGAAGTCCAAAGTGTGCCACGGTGAGAGAATGCACTCCAAACATAATGGACAAGGGGTTGGCCCCATGTTTTCCCAAGCAAGTCACTGTGGTGTAACATCCCTTGGTGACAAGCCCACCAAGATAGCTCAATATAATAAAAGCAAGCCTCAATCAACATAATGAATCGTTAATTTCAGATCTATATAGTAAAAAATCCCAACAACATCCATGTGACTAAGTAAATAACATAAATAAACATGAAAAAATAATTACATGTACAATGAGTATATCCAATCATCAAACTATGCCAATAATGAAGCTCCAAGACCAAGAAGATAGAATCCAAACATCAAAATTCATCCATAAAAAACCAAACTCGTCCTCTAAAAGGGAATGTGAAATTCTCAAGTAGCTACTAATTCCAAATCCAAGTGATGATGAGAGAAATGAATCACCTCTCATTAATTTATATCATCTCTAATGAGTTTGATTTGCCTATTTGGTCTAATTAAACCCTAAATAATAAAATAATGTGCAATAATAACATCCCTTGGTGACAAGCCCACCAAGATAGCTCAATATAATAAAAGCAAGCCTCTTAGGAGGGCAGAATAATCAACATAATGAATCGTTGGGACATTGAGAAGGCCTAATGAAGTCCAAAGTGTGTCACGGTGAGAGAATGGACTCCAAACATAGTGGACAAGGTGTTGGCCCCATGTTTTCCCAAGCAAGTCACTGGGGTGTAACATCCCTTGGTGACAAGCCCACCAAGATAGCTCAATATGATAAAAGCAAGCCTCTCAGGAGGGTAGAATAATCAACATAATGAATCATTGGGACATTGAGAAGGCCTAATGAAGTCCAAAGTGTGCCACAGTGAGAGAATGGACTCCAAACATAGTGGACAAGGGGTTGGCCCCATGTTTTCCCAAGCAAGTCGTTGTGGTGCTCCCTAGTGGGTGTGGGGGCACAACGACATCCTCATGGGTCTCCAGGTGGATTGATAATGCATGTAAACCATCCTAAGGACTAGGATTATGAAATAAGCCCTCCCTGTCTCTCTTGTAGTGAGACACATCCTCATCTAGACGCTAGAACATATGCCAAGTGTATAGTGCAAGTGTGGAGTCGGCTGGGCATGGTGAACCAAACGCATCATCCTCATCCCAAAAGGTGGAACATGAGTAGTTACTACGTGGAGTAGAGGATTCATGAAGTACTCTCTGCTATGGTGGAGGCCCATGGCTCTCAACGCTTACCCTACAAGTGCCAATGTGGCTCTCTGGAGGGCTACGACCTGTATAGGGAGACCAAGCCCCAGATGAAGATCAACTTGTAATCTTGCATAAGATCCAATATGTCCCCTTGCCCTCCAATACAACAAATCATTAGAATAATCAAGTAAAAGAATCAATGGGGCACTTCATGGTGGCATGCCCTTCCATAGCGGGCTTTCGCATGTACAAGTGTTTCCAAGCTCAATAAGGGGGTTAATCAAGGACCCTATTAGGCTGTTTCAACCTTTAGGTGACATGCCCATGGTACATCCATCAGGTGGCAGGTGGCAAATGATATAGTGATGGAATAGAGTGGGGGTCAGGTGAATGTTCCAAGCCACATGCCATGGTACATGGGTAGCTATAATAAGGGAAGTCCACACCTGGGTATATGAGTTTGGGAGGGAGAAAATCGTGGAGCATGAGTTACCCCAACCTTTGTTTTTCCCACCTTCTTCATATGCCTTTTGCCTTTGATTGATTTTTCTTCATAACTGCTCGGGGCTCTAGTGGATGAGAGCATGATGTGTAAGATATAGAAATAGGGGTTGGGACAATAATGGGTTCCTGAATATGGAGGGGGCTCATCTAAGGCCCATGTGAACCAGGGTGATGGTCATAAACAAGGGGTAGAGCTCATGTTTCGCTTCTTCCCACTTGCTAAATTTATATGTCCCGACCATCTCTTGCATTTTGTGGTACATTTTCTGTTGAGAGTACAAAAATTATGCTTTTTCTTTTCTTTTTAGCTGCATCAACCTCTGGGGCATCGTTACAGGCCCGACCCAAGGTGTGGAAAAGCGGAGTGGGAGGCTAAGCCTATGTGGACCCAGCGGACATATGTGGACCTGGATGGGAAAAATGATGATTGGGGTTAAAAATGAGTGGAAGGGAGTGATGTATATGGTGTCGGCAAGCGGGACCATATAACCAAAATTGGGATTTCCCATGAAGTGCCAACCCTGAAGCTAATGGCGATTAAAGGAGATCCCACTACTAAGATAAAAGGCTAACCACCAAATCGAGCGGAGGAGACAAGATTACAGACCTAGCCCACTCTTTATGCCAAATCCCACCACCAATCCATGTCCAAAAGTTTCCATGAAAAGTAAGGGAAATTACTCAACTATACCAATGAAAAGCCATAACCTTGGGGTCGAAAGGCCCACCTTCAAACATACAATCATAACATATGGGTGAGCAACCACATGGCCAACTGAGGTGGCAAAGATAATGCCACATCGAGCTATCTAGTGGTTGCAAGGGGCTACTGGCTACCGGCTAAGCACCATCTAGGAGAAAAAATTTCTCCTATGCATACTACCCACAGGTAGTGGGTAATAATTCACACTTCGTTTTTCACTTTACTTTTTTCTTCTTAGAAACCCTTGATCACTTAGGACATATAATTGAGAATTCCTTCCTTAGAATCACCAAGGACTAGTACACAGGGATACTTATTTAGTTTGCCACCAAAACAAGAAGGATTGTCAAGTTTACAAACATACTTCTAACAATGAATTCCTCAATAATACTAATGAAACCCTTAGAGCTATAATATACTTGACATATACAATAGAAGATCAAACTTGCAGTAAATGACGTGACTGGTCAACTTCAGCAAGTGTTCACGCACCTTTGATATTCTACTTGTGGTTGTACAATTAACGCCAACTTTAAAACCACACCAAACTAATATGTTCTTCTGAAGATGTGTGCCAAATGTTGAAACAATATGTAGTAGGTCTAAGGATGAGCTGTTGCTTCTACACTAGTGATACTATGATAAGGTAAACCAAAATAAATGTGCCACGACCTTTAGCAAACACAAACCTACTTCAAATTTTAATCCACTGATTTGTGCACAGATCTATCTCGGAATTAACTTATATAGAGCTTCCGCTGACTCAACCATGACTTAGATATGTCATAGCAGAATGACCCTTCCAACAATTCGAACACAAATCAAACAAGGAAGGGTCTTCACTGTGAAGAAAATGACGATTGGAATGGATACATTTATGTCTTCATTGAACTATATCAAAACCCAAACGATGCCTAATTCAGTCCCACATAATCTTGATTCGTTTTGGAGAGACTAGCTTCAGATTGCAAACAAAGTTTTGATCTTTCCTTGGAGCTTGATGTTCGTCATAAATAACCACCATAGAAGATTCATGTTCTCAAAAATATCCACAAAGTTCAACAAAGAAAGATCCATGATTTCAAAAAGACCCATGAAGTTCTTGTTTAGACCGCCACAGAACAAACTCAGAAAGACCCACGGAATTTTGTGCAGCGAAAGGTAAATTTTGCAGAATGAACAAGTCTCGGGCTATTCTCCTAATGTGCATGACTTTTCGAAGGATTTTGAATTAAATAATTGGATGTTTGCATGATCATTTCGTACCATAATTGGATGGAAATGAAATATTTATATAGTGAAGTATGGGTCATCTATAGAGGCCGACATGGCCTATCCGATTATAGAGTCGACCAATAGAAACTCAACATATGCAATTTAAAACGTTTTTGGAGCCAAATTTAATTAAATAAATTATAATGAGTTTGTTTAAATCCACAAACTGATGGCAAGCTGCCATTCTATATTTTTGGGGTTTTGTCCTTCAAGATGGCAAACTCAACATATGAAATTTAAAACGTTTTTGGAGCCAACTTTAATTAAATAAATTATAATGAGTTTGTTTAAATCCACAAACTAATGGCAAGCTGCCATGTCACTATATTTTGGGGTTTTGACCTTCAAGATGGGGCTTGTAACTTTGACTAGGCATATCTCCAAAACCAGGAGGAGCCTCGTGATGTGCCACTCAACATATGCAATTTAAAATGTTTTTGGAGCCAACTTTAATTAAATAAATTATAATGAGTTTGTTTAAATCCACAAACTGATGGCAAGCTGCCATGTCACTATAATTTTGGGGTTTTGACCTTCAAGATGGGGCTTGTAACTTTGACTAGGCATATATTCAAAACCAGGAGGAGCCTCGTGATGTGCCATATACCGTTGGAAAAGACATGACGAGGAGCATCCATTGACGAAGGTTTCCAAGGCATATCCATTGACCTTCATCCCTAAAATTTTCAATAACTTTGAGCCTACTAGGGTTTTCTACCATCATTCCAGGGCTACTTGTCCATTAATTTTTCCATTGATGTAATCCATGACATATATTAAGAGTGTTCAAGAACCAATGTTGACATCAATGACAACACCATTCAACACTAAGATCATATAAGCATCTAAATGGACTAAACTTGCATGTTAAGGGCCAATTAATACTTCAAACTTGGAATGGTTTTTGATATATAACTACGCCAAGTCCCATAATGGTCTTCCCTACCTTGATAGAGGTGGCTAATGGTCAACCCTATTAGGTGCTTCCAACCCCTAAGGAGAGGTGGTACTTCGAAGGTCAACCCCTTAATCAATAGGTGTTGGTGTAAGTGAGTGGCAAGGGAGGGGAAAAGTCTTCATGGCCAAAGTGCCATGGTCAAGGGGACTAACTAATAAGGAGTCAACATCATCAGTATATTGATGTAAATGGAGGGAGCAATCATTGAGGAATGAGTTGGAGGTGTTGTAGCCTAATTTGACTCAGCTAAAAGTCAAGAGAGGTTCTGAGTAGTTCAAGGTTATTGAGGAACAATTGTTAAAATTTCAAAAAGACCTATAATATGCTCGAAAGGATAACGACAAGCTCAATGAAGATTCGTCATCATAAGTGCACCAGAACCAAAATCAAGGAAGCATCAGCATTGGAGGTGTAATCTAAGCCAGAAGAGCAGCAGAGAGAAAAGCATGCAGGAGGGCTAAGGTCGGGCTTATTCACGCGCAGAACAATTCAAGAGCCAGACCAATGGGCCCGTTTAGAACACTGCACATTAGACAAGGTCAAGTCGGGCTCATTAGCAAGCTCACGAGAGATCAACACTTTTAAAGATTGAATAAAGCTTAGGAAGGATAGCGGAGTTGCAGAGCGGTGATGGTAGAAAGAAGAGAAATCAACTAAGACTAAAACACTTAGAAGATTTCCAAAGGAGGCAATCTGACGGCAAGGATCGAATCACAGATCTGAAGGGGAAGAGACCGATGGCTGAGATGACATCGCAAGTCAAACAATATATCTTGCGATGCAATGAGCAAAGGAGCCACGTGTCGACACAGAGCAAATTCGCATCGGCGATTATTGAGTTTATGTGTTAAGGACTTCGCAAGTTAAACAAAACAACTTGCGATGCGGTAAGAATTGAAACTTGCGAAGCGATAAAGGGAAGAGCCACGTGTTGGCACAACGATCCAGCGCATATCGCACATCGGCGGGTTTAGAGTTTAGCATTAAGACTTCACAAGGTAAAATATTTTGGTTGCGATGCGACAAGGACGGGAGATGGCAGTGTGAGACGGTACAACAGGGTCGTTGGATCTGGCGAAGATCTATGATGGAGATTACATCGCAACTTCACATCGGCATTTGTATTGTTTACCATTTAAGTTATATGTTAAGTTCGTCGACATGCGATGCACCGTGATTGGTCACCATATTGTGGGACCCTACAACCACTGTTCCGCGTATATGCCCACAGTAATGTTTGAAATGCAGTTTCGTGATGCGGTGGGGCCCGATCGCATAAGCGCACATCGCAAGATTTAAAAGATAAGTGCTAAGGAAAAGTTAAAAACAATGGCATGCGAAGTGCGATGTTGGGCGGATGCGATGTGGTTTCAAAAACGAACTGCAAAGGTCTTCAAATCCAGAGGTAAGGAGGAGGATTATAACGCGAAGCAGGTGAAACACCTTGATAATTGAGGAAAGTCTAAACGCGGGTAGAGAGACTCGGGTAAGTGACCCGACGCAGAGCAAAGGGGAAGAGAAGACTAAACACAGCAGGCACGTGCAGGAGAGGCAGAGTCGTGTAGTAGGTGACATGATGATAGTGTTCGAAACACAAAAGCATGGGTAGAGTCAGCTGGAGATGCATTTATGCAGACTATTAGGACAACACAGCCGAAACGGAAGGAGACACATCAGCAAACAGACTCAGCAAAGGGATTATATTCCAAGTGTATTTTGTTTTCTTTGTTAAGATCGAAGCTGCAATGGTGTCCTCGATTGCAATGTAATAAGTAGTTTAACAGTTTAGGCAGTTTAGGAGTTTCAAGAAGCTCGAGCAGTTACAAACTGCTTTTGTTTGTATTTAAAGAAGGGAGAAAGAGTGAAGAGGGGTTTTGAGTTCTGGACCTCTTGGGATTACATTTTGTACTTCTTTTTCTGATGGGAAATGAAAGAAACAGTAAGTTTCTTGCAACTGTTGATGGTGATTCGTGTTTCTTGTGCCATTTTCTGTCTTTTCTTCTTTGAATGAAGTGAATTAATGTAGCAGTTGGTCTCTTAATTACATCTGTGAGTAAAGATTAAATAACCTTAATTTGCGCTCCTCCTCTCCATCTCTTCTCCCTTCACAAATTCTCTCTGAAACTTAAAAGTGGTAGATTTTGTGTATTCAACATATTACTTTGTGTTTCCCCTCTCTTCACAAACTACTGATGAAACTTTGAAGTAATAGATTCTGTGTTTACAACATATTATTTCGAGTTTCCTATCTCTCCATGAATATCCTCTGAAACTTAAAAGTGGTAGATTCTGTGTATTCAACATATTACTTTGGGTTTCCCCTGCAGTTCTTCTTGCCATTCAAATATCAACAGTGAATGGCAAGATGAAATATTTTATTATTCCTGGTCATTAATGGTTTTAGAAAACTAGTCTCCAGAGGGATAGAACAAAAACCTCATGATAAAATCATTTTTGTGACATACTTTTGAAATGTCTTAAGCACTGATTCCTTTCACAACCAAGGGATTGTATCTTTGTCTCTTAAGATACAACAGGAGGCATGAGTTACCCTATTCGACTTAATTTTTCCACCCATGTAGTACGCCTTTTACATTTTCATGGTAATACTTTGTATCAAGGGTTAGAGCTTGCTCTTTACGATGTAGCATTTAGTTTTACCCCTTAAGATGAGGTAATTTATCACTCATTAGGGTTCGAACATCGAAGGGTTCCTTTTGATGAAATGAAGCATCAAGTGCTGAGGAACCAAGTGATAACTAATGAGGATAGAGCTCATGCTAGGCTTTTTCCCATGCACTAATTTATATCCCGACCATCTTTTGCATTTTCATTTTCTTCCTTTTTCTTTCATTGTGGCCAAATTATGTTTTTCCATTCTTTTAGCTGCATCAACCTCTAGGGCAATGTTTCCCAGTCTTAATCAAGGATGTCGATAAGTGTGTGCCAAATCCTAATGAACCAATGACAAGTTAGACCCAAAGAATGGAGGTGGTACATAAGGGCTTGTAATGTGGCATGGAAAATGTAAGTATGATGTAGGGAAAAATGTGGACTAGGGCTAAAGATTACCCCCCTTGGTAAAGCAAGAGAATAGATTTACAATCAACATCGATCAATCTTTCGGATAACCCTCTTATTCATACCAAATGCCCGAAACAAACAAGTATAAGCAACCAATTGCAAAATGATCAAAGTACCTTTTGAACAGAAGCCCACCTTCATCCTGTTGAAATATATAACTAGGTTCGGTCTTCATAATGACATATGTAATCGTGATTTTATGTATTTAATGAAAAGAAAAAAATAAATTTATTGTTGTTATTCTTGAGGCATGGGTTTCATGCTCAAGGGAAAATTATTTTTAGGTCAAGCACCCATTGAGTGCTTCTAGGGCTTATCATTGAGCCTACACGTCAATTGAGTCATTGTCATGTATGAAAACCCTTTTAGGCATGTTACATATTAAATAGATAATTTATTTGAGACAAAAGAAAGTCAAAAGACCCTCCAATGTCGTAAGAAGAAGTTGATCTCCCTAGATTAAGAGGGAGCCTGGATGAAAGAAATCTCTCAGGTTAAGAGGGAGGGCATATCATAGTTTTGATTGGAGAATACATTTTGAAGGATATGCTGTTGCATGTGAAGTAGGAAAGGAGGGTGTATGATTGAGGAATCCTCTGTCAAATATTCAATTGATAGTCCTACTAAGATAAGTTGAGAAGAAACATTGAGTTGTCTAGAAGACCCCGAAGGTTTGTATTTGGTTATCCACTTTTGAAAGTGTAATATTGATTGGGGTCTTGTTTGTATAGGTAAATCTCTCGAAATTTTGATAGCATGGTGGTTATCGATCAGTTTGATCGGGAGACATTTGTTGTGCCTTTGCAAGTGAGGCATTGCCTAGGAGGACATCTGACTGACACTTTGTATTGATCTCTGGTAGGGAGCGTGGCATTGGTTGGATACGTGTCTGGATCCCTTGGTTGATGGTTAGTAAGTAAGCCTGATGATACCTAGAGAGATTGAAAGCTTTAGTCCATCATAGTCCCACTTAGATAGATTGCCTTGGTCTGAAATCTAGTCCGTGGCATTGTGGTGCCAATATTGTTGACAGACCTTGGATAGATTTCCCTAGTGAGGAATCTAGTCCATGCCATTGCAGTGCCTAAACTTCTTCGTAGATGATATGTTTTGAGATGTTTTGAGATCTTCCATGTACCTGTTTGACTATATGCTAATATGAATACCTCACTAGTTCAGAGGGAGCGTTGAAGAATCTAGCTGGGTTTGGTCTTCATAAATTGTACTTGAATCAAAACGTAATATATTTTTCAAAAGAAAAGCAAAAAACAATTTTTTATTATTATTGAACTGACTTCTTAAAGCATGGGTTTCATGCTTGGGTCAATTATAGGTCAAGGCCCCAATGTAGGCTTTAAGTTGTTGTGAAAGTCATTTATTCTTTCCTCAAAGACTCCTCCATCAAGTTAACCTCTTCATCAAGTCTCCATCAAGTCGGCTTCCCTTAAATGAACTCAATCCAGCCTAAATACAGTGACACATCTCTCATATGTTCATGTCGGCTCATTTATGACTGACAAACAACTATAAATACAAGTATGAGGGCTTCACATAAATCACATAGTAGAATTTCGGATCATCTCTAAAATTCAAATATCACAGGTGTACTCTTGGTCCAATCATAGTAAGATGACTTCGGATCAGTTTGGAAAATGCGGATTAAGGTTACCACAGGTTCGGTGTCTCCACAGTAAGAAGGTTTTTGCTACCATCACAGTGAGAAGGGTTCGGTGTTACCATATTAAGGCTTCGCTGCCATCTCAGTGAGAATGGTTTGGTGTAATCACAATGAGAAGTTTCTTTCCCATCACAGTGAGAAGGTTTTGCTCCCATCACAGCGAGAAGGTTTCGCTGCCATCACAGTGAGAAGGACTCTGTGCCACTGCAGAAATGAGGTCTCGGTGCATCACAAAGAGAAGGTCACGGTGCAACTACAATGATGATGTTTCAATGTAATCACAGTGATGACATCTTAGTGCTCTTACAGTGAAAAGGTTTCGCTAGCATCAGAGTGAGGACTTGGTGCCACTACAGAAATGAGATCTCGGTGCATCAGAGAGAGAAGTTCATGGTGAAACTACAATGATGATGTCTCGATGTAATCACAGTGATGACATCTCAGTGCTCTTACAGTGATGAGGTCTCAGTGCAACACAGTGACAAGAATTCAATGTTCATACAGTGACATGGATGTTGGTATCAGTGCAACACAGTGACAAGAATTCAATGTTCATACAGTGACATGGATGTTGGTATGCAAACACAGTGAAAGGAAAAACAAACAAGGATGACTTGATGAAGGGAGTCTCTAGTCTAGGCTGTAAGGGTCATTGGTCGTCTCATCTTGAATCTACAGAACAAAGAATTTTGACTGAGTTTTTCCCTCGTTGCATGCCTACATCTTGTGTCCTCTTCTATTTGTTGCTTGGTATTAGTCTTGATGATAAGAAAAGATAAATCAAAATAACTAACAATAATAATCAAAATAACTAATAATAATAACGAAAACATCACAAGATAATGTCATAATAAGAGAAATCGATTTAACTGCCCTCATTGGATTTCTCAACAACATAGACCAAACCTTTCCTCCACACCAAGAAAGCCTTTCCAGATTTTTGGCCCTGTAACAACAACAACTTGTCCCCAAAAATTTTGACTATGCAGCAACTTACAACATCAGTCAGCAAGGCCAGCAGCAACACAGAATGACTTCGATCTCCCAAACTAGGGCACAAAAGAAAGAGAGAGTAGCACCAAAATTTCAGTTTTCTTCCTCTCTTTGACCTTGACCCAACTCACACTCCTTTTGCCTTCCTTGACCCACTTCGCACTTTTTCCAGCTTCCAAGCAGATATCGAACTAGCTTGAAATGAGATGCTCCAAATGAATTTGATCTGCTTCTATTTATAGGCTCAAGGTGAGGTCGAATAGCCCTCCTTGAGGCCAACTGAATCATCTTGAAGCCGACTTGGTGTGGAGGTGATATAAATCATATTTGACTCAATTCTAAACATTTTTACATGATTCAAAAGCCCAAGAAGGGTCTTTTTAAATCGACAATGACTCTATAGACTCCGAATAAATCCTAGAAGTCCTCAATAATGACCCAGGCAATGATTTCACCCGTCGATTTCTATCTTGGGATTATGTTCAGCATTGAGATTCCATCCCAACCTCACCAATTGCTTGTCATTCACATTTAATAATACACACTCCTCTGCAGCCCCATTCCTAACAATAATGGAATGTAGCTACATCTGGCAGGCCATAGTCCACGTAAAACACCATAACAAAGTATGACTTCACTACATCTCTTTCTGATTATGAGACACGTCGAAATAGCAAATAAAATACAGGAACATAAACATAATCAATTTTATCATAATCCTTCTCATGTTGTCCAACTCCAGCCAAATTCTCCTGATTAGCTTGGAGTTACCTGTTCATAGTTTTGATTAAGGTGATGGGAAATCTTTACCAGTTGCTATTCACCTCGTCATGTCCAAAACTGTCAGGTTGGTAGTCTGGTTCCTACATATTTCCTACTCTGGATAAGGCCTTCCATTCAAAAAATCATTTTCCACGAGTCCATACATTGGGTAATGCTACTTTTATAACAACACATTTAAAATTTTACGTTTATAATTTAATTATAAATGAGATACCATTTTTTATATGTTTTTTCACTTCGCAGCTTAATAATGTTTTATAAAAGAAATCGTTGATTGTCTTTTTGAATTCAGGGGAAACCTCAGATTCTACAGCAGCAGCCGAACAATGTTGTCACACACAAGCTTCTAATAGTCATCCATGTGATCAAGAATCTTGCAATTCTTGTGCTAACCAGAACATTATTAGCGAAACTACTGTCAAAGGCACACTGCTGGTGAGTTCAACAAACACTGGTTTAATTTTAACTAGATAACGTATTAGTTTAACAATTATTGATTTAACTTAAACCATAATGCACATTAAAATAGGTTATATTTTCCAGGATTTCATTTCTTTCCATAACCTAGCATACCAACTTTCTTATATGTTTCCATGCAGAAGAAGAAAAATATGCATAAAACAAGACTTTTTATTTATTGAAATTTCCTTCTATTGATTCTAGTTTCCAAAGACCATATGATTGTTCAGGAAATAAGCATATAATCTTCTTTGGATGTTGTAAAGATAAACCTCTTATGTCATAGTTGCACACTAAGGAACATTTTACGAATATAACTCTCTTGCGCTTCACCTCTCTTGAATCCTGTTATTATTATTTATTGAATCATTCCATATCCTCTATTATGCTTTTCCTGCCCCATCCATTGTTGCTTTTGAACCTACTTTACATTACCAGCATTGTTTCATAATAGTCTACATTTCATACCCTAGAAGGGACAGTGTCACCAATCACTATAATCACTGTTTCCAGTTCAGAAATAATGATTTGATTCATCTTAATCTGTAGTTTAAGCTTTAGAAACTTACATATATTCGATGTTATAAACAGATACCTTGCAGAACAGCAATGCGAGGCAGCTTCCCACTTAACGGAACCTATTTCCAAGTTAATGAGGTTTGTTCTCCAACTTTTCTAGTATTTGTTCCACTGTATATTCTGATCAGCAATAAATATCGAACAATTTGTTTCTAAACAACTTAACGAAGTTGATTAACTCTAGTGGTGGACACAGTAACCTCAAAGTATCACTGTTCCCCTAGATATTTATACACTGTCATCATAGGAAATATTTACTTCATACAAATTTCCCTTTTCCCATAGAAAAAGAGCTTGAGTAGAGAACCCAAGGTAAATTCGGCAATTTATACTTATCTCTCGGTTCTAAATTTTTCTATTAGACTTGACTATAAACCAAGTAGTAGAATATAATCCAAATAATCCATGCTCATTAGTCGATTGAGCATGTCTAAAACTGTGATTGAAAAGAGATCATGTCGAAATTGTAAAATACCTATTAAGTACTAAAATTTAGAGATGAAATGCAGAGAAAACTTGTTTATTCCCACAAATTTAATCTTGAACCATTATAAGAGAACTACGAGAAGTTAGTGTAATTGTACACCCAAGAGAGGTGGATCATCCGCAGTGTGTAAATGCGCCACATTGATAAAACAAAATGTAATTTGCTTTTGGATTGAACATTATAACCCAAGTGGCAAGGATTGATCATTTCAAATTTTGCTCTAAACATTAGTGTTACTAATGTTATATTCCTAATTCACCTTCACTCAAATCTCATAGAACTTCTTGGAACTGCATTGCTACAAACCTTTGAACATTTTAGGTTTTTCTTTGGGGCACATCACCTGGCAATTCAAAGCCGCCTTACGAATGGTTTTCTCTCATTCTTCTTCGCCTTTCGTACTTTTATCTTTTCTCTCCCCATCCAAATCCATTAACTAGCATACTAAGTCTGCAAATAACAGTTTGGGGGATTCACTTTAAACTTCAAAATGGATGCTTTCATGTCCTTCACAAGGCCTTACTAATGGTTTTCTCTCATTCTTCTTCTCCTTTCGTACTTTTATCTTTTCTCTCCCCATCCAAGTCCATTAACTAGCATACTAAGTCTGCAAATAACAGTTTGGGGGATTCACTTTAAACTTCAAGAAGCAACTTCAAAATGTATGGTTTCATGTCCTTTGCAGACAATTCAAAGCCTTTCAACAAAGCCTCCAAAAGGTTTGAGAGACAATCTGCAATTCCAAGGAATAAATTTACGGCATAGAGATGATGTCAAACAAGTCCAGGAGTGTTAAAATTTTAGTTTGATTATCTCAGATAGTCTTCTCCGTAGTACCAGGGTCAAGCAAGTCAATGAATGTTGCATTAGGAGAATTTTGAGGTTTAAAATGGGCCTCGTAAGGAAATTATAAAATTATAGTGGAAATAATAAAATAAGATTTGATTACATCATCTAATTTTAGAGGGAAAAAGGAAAAACTACTTTTTCAACTCGTATTTTAAACTTATCTCCCTATGCATTTACTCAAATTTCGAGTGTAAACACTCGTTGGATGCATAATTTGATTCCTCATCCATGGAGTACTCATGTTCCATACTTTCTATGGACCCTACTACACGAAAAATGAGAAATACATGAAAAACGTGATTGCAATCACGTTTTTTCATGTATTTCTCATTTTACATGTAGCATGGTCCATCGAAAGTATGCAACATGGGTGCGCCTTGGATGAGGAATTAAATTTTGCATCCAATGAGTACTCCCGCTCGAAATTTGAGTAAAAACATAAGGACATAAATTGAAAATACGAGTTGAAAACGTAGTTTTATTATTTTATTATTTTTTAAACTTTTTACTTTTTTACTCCAAAAATGGTGAATACGAGTTGAAAACGTAGTTTTATTATTTTATTATTTTTTAAACTTTTTACTTTTTTACTCCAAAAATGGTGAATCAACCCCATGGTTGACATCATCATCTTGAATCCTATTGGTTCTCATAAAGATAATTCTGGTTGTACACTTTTCTTTGGAGGCCCATTTTAGACCTCAAAATTCCCCTAATGCAATTTTAACTTCTTTAATTTAGACAGTCTTCTCAACAGTTCTAGCATGTATGTTGGAAATTAGCAGTTATGGGATGAATTTCCTTGAAAAAAAATTTAATTCTCACTTTTCTAAAGTGACTTTCTAAACAATAGAAAGCCTTGTCCATCTCTGCAACCATAACTTTCCAAAACAGTAAATTACCTTCCATGAATTCGTAATGATATATATATGTGGAAAATCACTTAACTTGCCCGATCAATCTCAATTGTTTAATTTCTAACTTAATCATTATTATTTTAAAAGGAAATTCAAGTCTTTCAACCATGAGACTCAGTCTTGTCATATGTAACTCCCCTCAATAAATGTACATGTTATTGTCTCTCTCTTAATGGATTCATTCCTTTCTCTCTTTAATGCTCTTACGCACCTCTTACACTCTCTTACACAATTTAAAGACTCATCATAAAAAGATTTCTCTTACATCTCTTTAATGCATAACTTTTACTTCTCTCCTAAATGCATAAGTTACACTCCTCTCTTTTATCTTAAGTTACCAGGACCAGGATTTGGATTTGGATCCTCCAGTGTTTTGAGATATCAGATCCGGAAACAGGAAGGAAATGGCAAGTACAAATAATATAAATACATTTTTTATAAATTTAAAAATATAAATTTTAAATTTTAAAAGTATTATAAAATGTAATACTTATAAAAACTAATTAATATATTGCATTAATAATTTTAAAATTAATCTATTATTTATAATTATTAAATAATAAGTATTTATACAAATTAAACTAAACATAATATTAACTATTATAAAATTATTATTAATTTATTATTATTATTAATTATCTATTATAAAAATTATTTAATTTATTTTTATATTAATTTATTATTATTATTAATTATCTATTATGAAAATTATTTAATTATTTGAAATTAAATTAAAGGTATGCAAAGTACTTTAAATAGTTTTTATAATTGATAATTTAAAGAGTGATATTATTATAAATTATCAATTATAAAAACTATTTAATCATTGTAAATTAAATTAAAGGTACGCAAAGTATTTAGATTCTTTTATAAAGTGCGAATTGGGTTAGGGATTTAATAATATAAGTTATCTAAGACTAAACACTTCGAAACTGGGAATTTAGAATTAGCATAAGAGTTTTGGGGGCAGATTTATGTCAAACCTAGCTGACTAATTATCGGGTACCTCACCAATGGGTTTTGCAAATGTCAAATATCCCGACATACATTAACAGGACTACATATTTTGTCATTGGATTGTCCGCCCAACATGCCTTCAAATGTCCCACCACACATTATTAATACCTTCACACATATTGTTACTCGACTCATCACGGACAAATAGAATCTCCAATCAAGCTCTGTAGTAAAAACATGCGTTATTAAAGTGCACAGAGCGAATCCCGGCGTATCCCAGCAGATCCGGATCCGAATCCATATCCGATCCGGGGATCCAACTACCCAACCCCATCGATCTGGTAACATAGCCTTTATGACATAAGTTAGACTCCTATTTTGGTAAGATTTAACTCCTCAAGCCATATGAATTCCTCATGAATTCGACCTACTTGCTCTTCCAATATATTTGTGCCTCTCATCCTCATTTGACACACTTGTGCTTGTGAAAAGAGATTTCAAAATGGAGAAAGAGAGAGTTTGAGAGTCTAGAGAAAGATTGAAAGAGAGAGAGAGTCTTGAAAAGTAAGAGCAGATCTTGGAGAGCCAAAGTGATTCAGTTTTTGCATCAGCTACTGCTATCAAAGATCTTCTTCAAATTTGCGTGAACTTCTTCATTCTCTCATTGTACCTTGTATCTCTACTGAACAATTGATTTCTAATATAACAAGAATTTGGTTGGGTTTTCCCCTTGTGTGTTTTTCCTTGGTCATTGACCCAACTTTTTTGTCTAATTGAGTTCTTGGTTGTCTTCTTTTGTCCATATGGTTTATGTTTTATCTACAGTTACTTAACATATTTTGCAATGTAAAGAAGATTTGGAATCAAGTGATTGTAACAACATAAAACATCAGAATTTCAACATGATATCAGAGCTTTGGTGAAGACAAGTTCAATAGGACAAGCTCCATTTTCAGCTCTCTTAATGCTAAAATATAGCGACTCTCCGCTCCATTTGTAGCTTGTTGAGATTTTGTGTATTTGGGGTAGCATCAGTTGTGCTCTAGGTCCCAAGTTTTGAGGAATGACTACAGTTCACCTGATCTACAAGACCCAGAAATGGATTTGGAGATATTAAATTAATTAATTATTTTAATGTATTTCCTAAATTAAAAATTAGGAAAATAAAATAATTAAAGTGAATTTAATTAAACATGTGATGAAATTGTCTTAAGTCACACTGATCAAGCTTTCTTTTAATCTTAGCCATTGATCAAAGATCTAATCTTGGTCGTTGATTTGTCAATCAGAAAAGTATAAAAGAAAGGGTTGGGGTCATTTGTAACACACACAGAGGCAGAGCATTGAAGTTAAGCTGAGATTCTAGGCTGGGGTTGCTAAGAATTCTCAAAAGTGTTTCAGTTGCAAAGAGGGGAATTTAGACCAAGGAGATGATTTGATCCCGGGGTCTAGAATACACAATAAGTAGAGAAGAGACCAGCAAGGATGATCTGATCCCGGGGTCTAGAATATACAAGAAGTAGAGAAGAGTTCAGCAAGGATGATCTGATCCCAGGGTCTAGAATACACAAGAAGCAAAGAAGAGATCAGCAAGGATGATCTGATCTCGGGGTCTAGAATACACAAGAAGTAAAGAAGAGATCAGCAAGGACAGCGCAGAGAAAGGCTGCAGCAGCAGACACCTGCAACAGTGTCTTTCAGGGGCAGATCTATGGTTTCTAGGCCTAGATCTGGCTGAGTTCTGTAAATCCCGTTTGAGAGTGTGGATCAGTCAGTATTTGTGGTCTTAGATCAGCCAGGTGCTGCAGATCTAGACTTTTCTATGTAGGGTTTTCCAGATCTGGAACCCAGAGTTGTGTATTCAGAAATATTCTTAATAATAGAGCCCTCCAGCAGCCAGAGACCGATTTTCCCACATTGGGTTTTTCCGGGGACAGTTTGTCCAGAAATAACTATGTCACTTTATCTATGTGTGCATGTGCTTATTCTAGATCTGAATTGGTAGAGATATCTATTATGTGTTTTGCTTCGATGTTAACTTGAATTTATTCAATTGATAACTTGTATAAGTAGGAGAAGCTTAACCGGATTAACAGAGATTATTTATGCATAAGAATTAAGATTCAGAAATTTCTACATGGTATCAAAGCAATTGCAGATCTAGAAGGGTCACTAGCTGAAGAATCTGAAGGATCTAGCTGCAGAAAGCAGCTGGAAAGGCAGCAGAAAAGCAAATCTGAAGGGACAGCGCAATTTTCAGGAGGAGATTCACGCAGAGGGAAGGGTGATGCTGTCCAGCATTGTGTCCTAGCAAGCCCATGAAATTACTGCGCAAAGCCAGCTCAGAAACAACGCTGGTTGGGTCTGAAGCAAGCCAGTGTGATTCAGATCTGAATCTGTCAAATCCAGAAAAAAAAGCCTGCAGAAAAGTTGCAGAAATTCAGAGGAGCTGCTGGGGTTAAACTTCTGAAGTTTTCAGATTTTTAACCTTAGCACACGTGACAAAGTTTGGGAAGAGATCAGCTTCTCAGAGAGTTTCTTGCCAAAGGAAACTTGCAGTTTGGTCAGAGGACCAAAGAAGAAGCTGAATCATAGTTGATTTGGTAGATTTCCAAGGAGGGAAATCAAGTGTCAGAGGGAGCAGAGGGTGCCCAGTTCGTAAAGGACCCTAGATCCGAGATCTCTAGCATAGAGAAGAGGAGCTCCGACACATTCTAAGGAGATGGCTCCTCATGGACTGCGTGATCAGGATAGGCTAGAGGGCCTCTCAAACTTTTCAGTATGGAAAGCTAGGATCCTGATTGTCCTAGAGGCATATGGTCTAAGAGACCATGCAGAGCGGACCCTAGCTACACCGACAGATGCGGATCTCCTACGGAAGCATAGAGAAGCTGTTGAGCATGCCAAGCAGCTGATAATGGACAGTGTCAAGGACCATATTGTACCACACATAGCTGAGAATAAGACAACTAATGAGATGTGGAAGACCTTGACTTCTCTATATGAGAAGGAAAATCAATCCAAAGAAAGATGTTGTTGGAGGCACAAATGAGGTCATTCATGATGACCAAGGGAGAAGACATCGCGCATTTCCTCTTCAGATTGCAGTCAATTAGGGATCAGCTGACTGCAATGGGTGCAACCGTAGATGATGCAATGATAGTCAGGACTGCCCTCAATGCAGTCACGAATGAGTGGGAAACCTTTATCCAAAGTATCTTGGGCAGAGCGGACCTCTCAGATTGGGACAGCTTGTGGTAGATCCTACAGCAAGAAAAACAACGAAGGTTCACCAAGAAGCAGCACAACCCTGCGTTGAGCAAGGTTAAGAAGGAAGAGGAGGAAGATGCAGCCTTGGCATCAAACAAGCAGTCGAAGAAGAAGAAGGATCTTTCTAAGATCAAGTGCTTCCAGTGTGGTAAAATGGGACATTTTGCCAACCATTGTCCCGAAAAGAAGAAGGATAAGGAAGCATCTTCTTCCAAAGCAGCGGTGGCAGATGATGGTTCAACAGATGATGTAGCCATGAGCGCTCATGAACCACGAAAGTGGGGCGACATGGATCTGTAGAGGATCTACAGAATATAAGGCGGGATCCTTGAGAAGCTCATCTCTTGGATCACAAGCGAGCTACGACGGCCTTAAGACAGTAGTGGGACAAGTAGAGCAGTGGGTGCATAGATCACAGATGAGGCAGAGGCAGAGGTAGATTTGAAGGCTGGGAGGAGCAGCATAGAGCAAAGCAGTAACAACGTAGAAGCAGTGGCAGCGCAGAGGCTGATGTAACTTCAACACCGCGGAGCAGTGTTGAAATTTGGTACCGGAGGACAGGTGGTTCCCTAAGGCTTTGATCCTTGGCCTAGGGAAAAGTGTCCAAAAGAATTTAATTTTTCTCCTAAAGTGACTTTATAATTTTTATAAAGTCAAATCTAATTTAAAAGTGACTTAAGTGATAAAGTTACTAAAGTCTAATTTTACATTGAAAAGTCAATGTAAAATTAGAAAGGAAAAGTGACTTTGGAAATAAATGACTAAGTGGGTCTTTATTAAAGTGTGGTGAATTAAAAAATAGAAAGTGAGATTTAAATGAGCATTTAATCTCAGCCCTAGATCTCAATCTCTTCTCCCAATCTGTCTCGACCATTGGATTTGGGGATTCCCCAAAAGAGTCACTTAGGGTTAGGTTAAAGGAGGAGAAAGGTCATTCATTCATTCATGGGCGATTGAGAGAGCAAGGAAGCAAGGGAGATTTACGTGAAGCGTTGAGGAGAAGGAGAAACCACGACTTGGCACACATTCCAAGGCGGCGCATTTCAGCAAGGACTATTTCGACAAGACCGTATGGGCGGGTTGGCACACGATTGAGCGGATTTTTGACGTCGATTTTCTGAAAAGGAGGCGGGTACGGCAAGTTTGGAAATCGAGGAGCGATTTAAGGGGCCGTACGACAGAAGTGGTTGTACCTTGGCACGCTTTTCTAGGCAGAAATCCGTACAACTTTAATGTTGTTTTTCTGCACAGAAATCGAGGAAAACCGTACAGCAGCATTTATGGCAGCTTGCATGCTTTTCTAGGCAGTTCGTACAACAGCATTTAAGGCTGAAATTTGAGCACAAAAATCGAGGAGGCCGTACAACATTTATTGTTGTTCTGCTTTGATGTTTGCAAGTTTTTCTAGTTGGCTGTGAGGCATGGAAAACGAGATAAGTTGTAAAAGTTTGCTTGCTGATTTTTTTGCTGAATATTTCTCTCACTGTAAAAAGCATTTTCCAGAAATAAGAAGGAGCTTTCGAACTGGTTTTCCCCAAGAGTTGTAGGGGGTTTTTCTAGGGTCACCTTGACCAAAAATCACTGTGTTTAAATGTGATAGTAGATGACATTTTGCATCCTTGATTTTATTTAAATATTTTATTTGATCTGTAATTTTTTAGAATTTGTGTTTTCAGCAAAATTTATTTTAACCGGGGTGGGAAATGAGAAATTTCTACATGGTATCGGAGCTTGAGGGCTGAAAAGCAGTTTGGGACAGCAAGGAGAAAAATACAGCCTGCTGATTTTTCACTCAGAAAATTCCAGCAAGCTGATTTTTTCACAAACAGAATTTTTACCTTTACTACAGCAGTGCTATTTTTCAGTTTTAGGACAGCAGGATGTTTTTGGGACTGAGGGTGGAGGATAGGTTGGATGGGCATACCAATTACAGTGTTTGGAAGGAGAGAATGCAGAGTATCTTTGAGGACGCGGAAGTCTGGGACATAATGGTGCATACCGCACAGAACCCTGTAAATGTGCCTACTGATGCTACTCAGTTGGCAGCATATAATAAAAAGAACAACAAGGGTAAGAGACTGATTCTAGACGGAATCAAAGACCATTGCATTCCTCATGTGAGAGGAAAAAGAAATGCTCATGAGATGTGGACAGCATTGACCAACCTCTACTAGAGTACCAATGAGAACCGGAAAATGGTCCTAAAGGAGAAGCTGAAGAACATTAAGATGGGTAATGATAGTGCAGCTGGATATCTCACAAAGATTACTAATGTGAGAGATGAGTTGGCAACGATTGGAGAGGTCATTCCACCCACTGAGTTGGTGCGGATTGCAGTGAATGGCCTCCCCCGTTCATGGATGAACTTTGCTGATGGGGTTTGTGCACGTGAGACCCTTCCCACATGGGAGAGGTTTTGGGATGATTGCATTCAGACAGAGATCAGAAAAGGTCAGCTTGGGGCAGCCAAGCCAGTTGAGCAGAATGAGGATGTAGCACTGTTGGCAGGACGCAAGAAAGGCAAAGGGAAGAAGCAGGCTTCCACAAGCAATGGTGGGGGCAAAGGCAAAGGTAAAGGTAAACAGGATAACACACATAAGGACTATTCCAAGGTGAAGTGTTGGAATTGTCAGAAGATGGGACACTATGCAGTTGTGTGTCCGGAGAAGAAGAAGAAGAAGGGGAAGAACCAGAGCATGGCAGCTTCAGCAAAGGTTGAGGACTTTGCAGATCGTTTTGACCGGGAGTTTGGGTTCACTGCATGTGAGTCCTCTAGTGCGGGATCATCTGCCATAGAGGTTCAGAGGGAGCATGCATTTCCCTCGATTAGCGGAGCATCTTCGGGTATCTGGTATGTGGACAGTGGGGCTTCACGTCACATGACAAGAGTCCGTGAGTACTTCTCAGAGCTTTCAAAGAGTGGCACTGATATAGAGGTAGTACTCGGTGATGACAGAGTTGTTAGAGCAGTCGGTGTGGGAACATTGACATTTCAAAGGGAGTCTAAACCTCCCTTGAAAGTGTCAGATGTTCTTTATGTGCCAGGGATGAGGAAGAACCTCATATCCATCTCAGCTTTGGAGGATAGAGAATATGAGGTACTGTTCAAGGGAGGACAGGTGTTGATGTATCCCAGGGGCACTCCAGCTGATTCAGCTAGAGTGATAGGTGTACGCCATGCAAAGGTGTACAAGTTTGCATTTCAGTCCCTTTTGGCATTGAGCAGTAGCACTGACAGCAGAGCTAGCAGTTCTGAGCCGTGTGAGATTTGGCACCGCAGGATGGGGCACATGTATCATGGGGCCTTGAGGACTTTGCGTGAGATCACTACAGGTGTGCCAAATTTCAATACTGATCACTTTGATACTTGCAGAGGATGTGCGATGGGCAAGTTTTCCAAATCCCCTTTTCCCAGCAGTGACAGCAGAGCGACTGGGATACTTGATTTGATTCATTCCGATGTGAGCGGTCGGATGTCTCATGTTTCCTTGAGTGGATATGAGTACTATGTGTTATTCATCGATGATCACTCCAGGAGGACCTGGATTTATTTCTTGAAGACCAAGAGTGAGGTCTTCAAGCGGTTTCAGGAGTTTAGAGCTCTTGTGGAGACACAGACAGGTCGGAAGATCAAGTCCCTGAGGTCGGACAATGGAGAAGAGTACACCCTTGGAGAGTTTGTTGACTATTGTGCGGAGGCAGGCATTAGGAGGGAGTTCACTGTTCCTTACAACCCCCAGCAGAACGGGGTTGCGGAGAGGAAGAACAGATCCATCGGAGGGGCCGCCAAAGCCATGTTACATGATCAGGGGTTGCCATTGTTTTTGTGGGCAGAGGCCTGCAACACAGCTGTTTACTTGCAGAACAGGAGTCCGCATCGTGCCTTGGGGCACATGACTCCGCAGGAGGCTTTTTCTGGGAAGAAGCCTGATATGGGTCATCTTCGTATCTTTGGGTGCATGACATACTCCTACATACCCAAGGAGAAGAGGACCAAACTAGAGCCCACCGCAGAGAAGGGTATCTTTGTGGGCTACAGTGAGACCTCCAAGGCCTTTCGGATTTACATTCCTGCGCA
This sequence comes from Pinus albicaulis, assembly GCA_034641835.2. Taxonomy (NCBI): domain Eukaryota; kingdom Viridiplantae; phylum Streptophyta; class Pinopsida; order Pinales; family Pinaceae; genus Pinus; species Pinus albicaulis. The sequence goes on along the minus strand of CM076572.1, from coordinate 1,466,125,458 downwards.
GAGGAAAGTTGTTGTCAGACGAGATGTGAAGTTCGAGGAGGACAGGGCCTTTAGGAGGTCACGGGAGTTAGAGTATCTGGATCAGCCAGACCCTCAGCAGCAGTTGAGTCAGTCGCAGGGATCCAGTGGGCAGGGATCAAGAGGATCCGGAGGTACATCTATGACGATGTCAGGTCCGTCAGTGGGGAGTGGCTCGCAGAGTCAGAGGGGTGGTGCTATGGGCAGCACGCAGAGCAGTCCACAGAGCAGTTCACTGGGGAGTCCACCGATGGACAGTTCACACGGTACCTCAGCATCTACAGGTTCAGGTGCAGGCAGGAGGACAGCAGACAGACAGTCAGGAGTTCAGGCTCCTGATGTTGAGGAGGAGGAGTTTTATTCTCCGGCGGGAGAAGTGCACTCAGGGAAGAGGAAGCCCAAGTGGCTTCAGGACACCTCGAGAGATGCCACATCTGTTGCTGAGCCTAAGAGGCCGGTCAGAGAGAGCAGACCACCTGAGAGGTTTTGTAGCTATATGGCAATGGCTACCAGCATCCTTGACTCTAAGCCTTCTAGCTATGAGGAGGCAGCTAGCCAGCAGGTCTGGAGAGAGGCCATGCAGAAGGAGTATTCTTCTATCATGAAGAATGATGTTTGGGAGGTGGTGCCGAGGCCTGAGGGCAAATCCGTGGTTACTTCCAGATGGCTTTACAAGGTAAAGCATGCTGCAGATGGCAGCATTGAGAAATTCAAAGCGAGGTTTGTGGCTAGAGGGTTCTCCCAGGTAGAGGGAGTTGATTATGAGGAGAACTTCGCTCCCGTGGCTCGATATACTTCGATCCGCTCCATTATATCGATAGCAGCAGAGATGGGTTGGAAGATCCACCAGATGGATGTGAAGACCGCATTTCTCAATGGCTTCATACAGGAGGAGGTGTACATTGAGCAGCCACAGGGCTTTGAGGTGCATGGGAAGGAGTCCATGTGTGCAGACTGAAGAAGGCCCTTTATGGCCTGAAGCAAGCTCCAAGAGCTTGGTACTCCAGGATAGATACATACTTGCAGGGGATGGGTTTCACAAAGAGTGAGGCAGATCCGAACCTTTACTATATTGTGATAGGTGAGGAGCCTCTCATTCTGGTGCTGTATGTGGATGACTTAGTCATTACGGGTGCAGAGAGACTCATAGAGCACTGCAAGAGAGATCTTGCGTCGGAGTTTGAGATGAAGGACATTGGCTTGATGCATTACTTTTTGGGTTTGGAGGTGTGGCAAGAGGAGGGGCATTTCTTCCTGGGGCAGGGGAAGTATATTGTGGACATCCTTGGCAGATTCCACATGGAGGATTGTAGACCCATGTCGACACCGATGATCACCAACTGGAAGAAGCTTCATGCTTCTGATTCCGAGTTGGTGGATCCCACATTGTACAGACAACTGATTGGTTCCTTGATGTATTTGGTCAACACTAGACCAGATATTTGTTTTGCAGTCAACACGATGAGTCAGTTTATGTGTGAGCCTAGGAAGGTTCACTGGGTGGCCGCAAAACACATTTTGCGGTACTTGCAGGGGACAGTGGATTATGGTCTGGACTACAGGCAGGGGGATGGAGTGAGATTGGCAGGTTACACTGATTCTGATTGGGCAGGTTGTGCTTCTGATAGGAAGAGCACTTCAGGGTGCTTTTTTGGGTTGGGTTCAGCAGTGGTGTCATGGTTCAGCCGGAAGCAGCATTCAGTAGCATTGAGTTCAGTGGAAGCAGAGTATATGGTAGCCAGTCTAGCTAGTTGTGAGGCCATCTGGCTTCGCAAGATGTTGTTTGGCTTATTTGGTCAGCCGTTTGAGACCTTCAGTGATTTACTGTGATAATCAGAGTTGCATTAAACTCACGGAGAATCCAGTATTTCATGACAGGTCAAAGCATATCGAGATCAAATATCATTTCATTAGAGAATATGTTCAGAAAGGAGCTGTGAAGCTTGAGTATATTCCCAATGATGAGCAGGTTGCAAATATTCTTAACAAAGCCTTACCACGGGGCAAGCATGTCTACTTCAAAGACAAGATGGGTGTGGTGAGGAACACCTTCCTCGGTAAGAGGGATTGTTGAAATTTGGTACCGGAGGACAGGTGGTTCCCTAAGGCTTTGATCCTTGGCCTAGGGAAAAGTGTCCAAAAGAATTTAATTTTTCTCCTAAAGTGACTTTATAATTTTTATAAAGTCAAATCTAATTTAAAAGTGACTTAAGTGATAAAGTTACTAAAGTCTAATTTTAAAGTGACTTTAAAAAAGTCAATGTAAAATTAGAAAGGAAAAGTGACTTTGGAAATAAATGACTAAGTGGGTCTTTATTAAAGTGGGGTGAATTAAAAAATAGAAAGTGAGATTTAAATGAGCATTTAATCTCAGCCCTAGATCTCAATCTATCTCAGCCATTGGATTTAGGGATTCCCTAAAAGTCACTTAGGGTTAGGTTAAAGGAGGAAAAGGAGGAAAAGGTCATTCATTCTTTCATGAGCAGATTGAGAGAAGGAGAGCAATAAAGCAAGGGAGATTTCTGGGCAGTGAGGAGAAGGAGGCAGCAGCTTGGCACACATTCCAAGGCAGCATTTCAGCAAGACATTTTCAGCAAGACCGTACAACTGAGTTAGCACACAGTGAGACAGATTTTTAGGCTCGATTTTCTAGAAAAGGAGGCCGTACAACAAGTTTACACAGAAATCGAGGAGCAGAATTTAAGGGAGGCCGTACAACAAGTGGCTGTACCTTGGCACGCATTTCTAGGCAGAAATTTGTACAGCCGTACAGCTGTTTCTCTGCACAGAAATCGAGAAAATCGTACAGCAGATTTTATGGCAGCTTGCATGCTTTTCTAGGCAGGCCGTACAACAGCATTTAAGGCTGAAATTTGGCACAAAAATCGAGGAGGACGCACAACATTTATTGTTGTTCTGTTTTTGTTGTTTGCACATTTTCCGAGGCGGTGGTTAAGCACGGAAAACGAGATAACCTGTAAAAGTCTGTTTGCTGAATTTGCCGAATATTTCTCTCACTGTAAAAAGCATTTTCCAGAAATAAGAAGGAGCTTTCGAACTGGTTTTCCCCAAGAGTTGTAGGGGGTTTTTCCAGGGTCACCTTGACCAAAAATCACTGTGTTTACATGTGTTGAATGGCTGTTTGCATCTGCTGATTTTTATTTCTGTATTTTCAGCATTCTGTAATTTTTTCCAGAATTTGTGTTTTCAGCAAAATTTATTTTCCAGTTTGTTAAATGTATGGATATGGGAAAGGGCATTTAACTATTTTGGAGTAATAAGGTGAAAACTGAAAACCGGGGTGGGAAATGAGAAATTTCTACAAGCAGTGCTTCTTACGCAGTGCAGAGCTACACCAATGCAGAGAGCTTCAAAGGGACAACGCAGTGTAGCAACAATGTGATAGATTTCAACACAATGAGCTAATGTGAATTTAGTAGTGCAGAGGGAGTCTGATTACGCAGGCAAAGCTGTAGCTGTGCATCGTTCTTTAGATGCCAACACAGATCTATAGCCTATGTAGCTTCAGTGATGAGGATGCAGCCCGTCAGACTTGTTTGTCAAATATTGGGTAGGAGATTCAGTTGTTTCTCTCAACAACTGAAGTTGCAGTGCAACAGATCAGCAGTGGCAGTGCTATGAGCAGCACAGATACAACATATTCAGAGGGATTTGCAGTACAGTGGTTGCAGTGGCAGTGGCAGAGTCATGGGCAGCAGTGCAGAATGGCAGCAGCAGTGTAGAGTTGAGTGGTAGGAGGCCAAGCTTCAGCAACACAGAACCAGTGCCCAAAATTATGTAATGTATAAGTGTGATGTATTGCTAGAGCACACCCTTGATGCTAAGAGGGAGTGTTGAGATTTTGTGTATTTTGGGTAGCATCAGTTGTGCTCTAGGTCCCAAATTTTGAGGAAGGACTAGAGTTCACCTGATCTACAAGACCCAGAAATGGATTTGGGAAATTTCATCTGGTTTAGGAGATGTTAAATTAATTAATTAATGATTTTAATGTATTTCCTAAGTTAAAACTTAGGAAAATAAAATAATTAAAGTGAATTTAATTAAACATGTGATTAAATTGTCTTAAGTCACACGGATCAAGCTTTCTTTTAATCTTAGCCATTGATTAAAGATCTAATCTTGGTCGTTGACTTGTCAACGAGAAAAGTATAAAGAAAAGACTTGGGGTCATTTGTAACACACACAGAGGCACAGCACTAAAGCTAAAAGTTGAGATTCTAGGGCGAGGTTGCTAAGAATTCTCAAAAGTGTTTCAATTGCCGAGAGGGGAATTTACACCAAGGGGATGATCTGATCCTGGGGTCTAGAATACACAAGAAGCAGAGAAGAGATCAACAAGGACATCGCAGAGAAAGGCAGCAACGGCAATAGGAGACGGCAACAAATGGCAACAGCAGTAGCAGACGACAGCAACAATATCAGCAGACGGTGTCCATATGTATGCCTCCCAAAATTGTGTTCTAATCTTGTGGAGAGTTCGAGCTTGTTAGTAAATACTAAAAAAAAGGCCTTACTATATTCGTATTTGACAATGTTGATCATGATGTTGATGCTTAAAAAGATGGATTACCAATCCGACTTCTTATGAGAACATTTTAGTTGGAGAGTATCTTTGTACCTATTAAGGGATTATGAATGTCTCCCTAGTTAAGAGGGAGTGTTAGATAATGTAACTAGATTCGGTCTTCATAATTGCTATTGTACTTATATTATTGTGTATTTCATGTAAATATCAAAAGAGAAAAAAAATATTATTTTATAAGCATGGGTTTCATGCTCAAGTTATTGGTCATCTAGGAAAAACATGTTCTTCATGCTTCTAGGGTTTATTGAGTCAAAAGAATATTTTTGTCAAGTCAAAATATTGTATTAGACTCGAGACCCATTTGGACTACGAAAAGAAAGTGGACAAAGAAATTTATTTGAGTCAAAAATGTAATTTTTGTACCCGCAAGACCAAGTCGTCCCTTCCTCATCAAGTCAGCCTTGAAGGGGTTATTCGACCTCCTAGATTTGTATAAATGGAGACAACTCGACCTCATTGAAGCACCACGAGAAGCAAGTTTGATCTCCACGAAAAGAAGTGCGAAATACTTGAGGAGCAAGAAAGAAGGAGAGAGAAAGAAGAAGAAAATTGAAGCGTCTGCCCTAAAATCTGCCTTAGATCTCTCACGTATGAAATTCTGATGTTGCTGCAGGGGCCTAAGCTACAAATTCAAGGTCCAAAATTCTGAAGCTGGGGCCGAAATTCTAAAGCTGGAGCTGTTTTGGAAGGTTTTGACTTGAGTTGACTTTGTCTTGCTCGAAGAGCTTGGGAGGAGGGCTGGCTTGGGTCTTGTTGGACATCTTGGTCTTGTTGTTTGGGTCTTGGATTTCTCATTTGATCTGATTCTATAGAAGAATTTATGGGTTTTCCCCTTGGACGGGTTTTTCCCTGGCTTGGAGCCTACTTGTGTCCATTATCTATTTGTGATCTTCATAGTTTATGGTTTTGGTAAATGTTTGATTCAGGTAAAGAGAAATCACCATACCTGCTGCCCCTATCGATTTCTCAACAGTATCTAGGGTTCTTAACGCAAAGCACAATCAAGTCTAAGAACACCTATCTAGCGATTTAATTCACCACCAATGGCAGATAATAAACAAGGTAAAGACAACTGGTAATCAAAGTGATTTCCAGATTTCAATAGATCTAAGGCTGTTTAGAAGGCTTAGCATGTCAATATATGAAGTAAAATGATCCCCAAACACTACAAATCAAGAAAAGACTAACCGATGTTGCAAAATTTACATAAAACATAATAAATTACAACAGTCTTACAGGTTATAACAGAGGCAATCAATTCAGCCCCTGAAACAAGAAATAAGAAAGTAAAACTAGAGCTCAATTGACAAATAAATTTAGCATTTGGAGTGTGCACAACTAACAATTTCTACAATTTTTAATGCATATAGCACCCAAGAAACGATAGACATCCAGCCCCGAGTGGGCTGTTCATAAAATCAGCAAGCTTGTTTATGATGCCAAGCTGAATTTTCAAGTTAAATGCATGAATAAATACCAAAACGTCTGAATCTTTTATGGCTAAAAATGTATATATTTCTGTTATAAAGCCCTAGCCTTACCCTAAAACATAAAACGAAAAGCCATTTTAGAGTTTGTGATTGACAAAAAGGGAGAAGACTAGAGCCTATTATATTTTTTTCAAGGTATATGGAGTCAATTAATCTTTTCTTGAAAAGATGTAAGGAAATCTACCTTAATATTTAAGGTTGTCCACTACAAACCATAGAAAATCACCTAGTACCTTATTAACCACTAGGAAGATACTACTCCAGTAACATTTCAAAAGTTTTGAAAAGAAAGCTTTGTTCAAAAAAAGAGCAAGAGAATACGCCACCACCACTACAGAAGTACATTAACACTTGCATTCATTAATAAACAAAACTATAAGATAAAGTGAGACCACTTACCCAGTTCAAAAGAGTCGCAGGAGAATGCATACCACCATTCATTAATAAACAAAACCATAAGATAAGGTGAGACCACTTACCCAGTTCAAAAAAGACACAGGAGAATGCACAACCACCACTAGAGAAGTTCAATAACACTTGCATTCATTAATAAAGTGAGACCACTTAATAAATATTTCATCCTTTCAAACCCTAGCAATGAGCTTCCATGTAGAAGTAGAACCATCCACAAAACATCATCCTAGAGAAGTCACTCTAACTAGCCATCCATAGTGATTTAAGACAAAAGAGAAAAATAGTAGACATGTAATGATGATTCTCCACAAGAAGCAATGATTTACAATCAGAACTGCTTCTCTTATTTGTATAAGATATTCATGGATGATAAGAAAACATAAACCTTGAAATCTAATTAAAAAAAATCCTAATGCAAGCAGAGGCTTCATCTAATTAAAGGACATGCACATTTCTTGTAGGTATTTGCAGACCATGAAACAAGTTTAAATCCAATTGAAGTCCCAAGGTCTTGGATTTGGCGTTTGACACGTCGTACAGTTTATTTTGGTACCTCTATTCCAACAATTTTTCGAGGTAAGATAAGCATCACATGCAAAACACGTCATTTTTTCTTTATTTACCATTATAATTTCTAGAAAATTCTACTAAACATTGTCAATATTCTAACATTGTGTCTTATCTTGCATTAGGTCTTTCCACTGAGGTGATTCAACAATGCTTTTGGAGAGGTATGGTAGTCATTTGTCATAATTTTGAAATTTCCTTGTACATTTGCTATGGGGTGCAAGTTGCAACTAAACATGCAAACATCGAGTTGTATCATAATATAGTTATTAAGAAAAACCATATCAAAGTAGTTTTAGATCATATTAATAAACATACTAGTAGGTTATATTTCTATACTTTAGCAGTATAGTTGTGGGAATAGTTGTGAGCATCATCATTACAAACAACAAGCAAGAAGGCAAACATGTCCATCAATGTTATCAGAACCAAACCAGTAGACCTCCCGAATTGGGAACAAGCTGGGAAAAAGCCAGAACGGGTATAAAAAACAGACCCAAAAACCAGTCAACCAAATAATACATATTTTTTTTAAAGAAAAACGTATAATCATGCGTATCCATATGAATCCAAACCATTTATCCACAAATATGCAAAATTTATCATTTATATAGCAACTAAGAGTGCATATATTCAAAGTAGCACTTAGTGCAATAAATCTATGAACCAAAAATACTCTAGAAAGAGGCTCTAGATGGCATCTAGTTTCAAAAAAATCATGCTACAAAAAATACTTACATATCATCAAAATCATTCCCTATATTGGGATTCTCATCATCAATATCACCCTCTAAGCATTCCGAGCCTCCTATAGTCTTATGTGCACAGTCTACATCAAGTTTTAAGTAAAGGAATACACAAACAGATCAAACCTGTGACTATTATTCAATTTGAATCCCTTATGGCACTCAATTCTTGACATCACTGTGGCATTATACCTATCTGGCATCCAGATTCTGAAGTACATCTATAATCTAAGGAAAAATGTGAATATTGTATTGATGTTTTGAAGTCCAAAGTGAAGGAAGTATTGTCACTAGAATTCTATCTCAGAAAAGGAATCGACTGACAAGTCTAATCATCCAGTTAGAACTGCGATAAGTAAACCGAAGGCCCACTAAATTCATCTCGGCGACAACACATTTCTCTATGGCAACATATCTCTGATATGGCATAATCTGAGTTAAAAATGAATTTTTATGGTAGACTGAAGGACAAGCCATATTATTGTTACAATCAATGAAAAGGTGTGTACTATAGTATGGCTCTCCAAGGTTTAAGTCCGAGCATTATTAAAGAGAAGAGACCAAAAGACCAAGACCTTGGGAAGAACTGGAAGTATATATCTGAAGTCTTATCAAGCACTACTATGAGAAGCAATCATATACATAGAAGAAGAGTTTACTCCATCAATGAGGCTGATCTGAAAGGAATGATTTATAGGATTAAAATGCAGTACTAGAACAATAATGGAGGTCGAGATCTTGTGAACTCCGTGAAGAATTGTGATATCATAAGAAACAAAGATCTTTTAAAAATCTCTCTGAGGATCCTGCTCTAGCTTGAAGAACGAAGAACTGAGGCACCTGTGTTGAAGATAAACATTCATTAAAAAATATTGGCACTTGACAACTAAAGAAGGACCGGATCTTTGCAAAGAAGAGATAAGGTAAGGTTGCAAAGGTATGTATACTTCTTATGTGCATTTCATGATATGTGTCAAGTTCAATATATCATGATGGTCATTTGAAATATAGTAAAAGGGTCTACATAGATATAGATAAGAGACAATGACATAATTGTTGATATGGTCACACTCGAAGTATTTAATTGAATGTGAAGGTTAGGTCTTGAGATCAGGAAATGAAATAGTCTCACTAGGGTTTTGTAGTTGATGCTTTTGCATGCTTTGAAGACCTTGACAATTTAGGGTTTGTAGAACTTGCATTTTTGAGGTCTTGAAAACTTAGACTTTTAGGGTTTTTGAACCCTAGCATAGTTTGGATAAAGAAGAACCCTAGAAGAAAAATCCTATCTAATCATGTAAACTGCTAAAGGTAGATCTAGCCCCTTGATGTTTAATGTGACAACAAAATTGGTGAACAGGTCCAATATTAAGAGGGAGCTAATCCCTCTCAAGAGATAAGTACTCTATATCTCCTTGTTTATTATCTTTGTGCTTTGTCCTTTCTGTTCTTTCATGGTCTTCTAATAAAGGTTGCAAGTCTAGGCAAGATATATCTAAAGCTTGACTAGCAGATGAAAAGACAAGAGAGAACATGACAAAGCATGAAGATGAAGGGAGCAGTTTGAAGCTTGCATCAAAGAAGTCGATTAGAGGGCAAGAAGTTCACTTACCTTAGATGAAATGAGGGTGTTGCAAAGATCCTGATCGATACGATATTAATTGAAGCTTGGTAGAAAGCCCAGAGAAGCATGTGACCAAAAAGAGATGATGATTGATATAAGGCAATGTCTTTAAGAAGTTGAAGAGTTTTAATGTTGTTGCACCAACATTTGTTTGATACACATTACAGAAACACAATGATTGATTATTGGAAGCCAAAGAGCATGAAGTATACCTCTATTGCAATATGAAGGTAGACCATACAAAAGATCATTGAATAGAGGCTATTTTGATTCAACAACTTTGATAATGATGGGATATGTTTTGGCTCCCTGTAAGGATACATTGCAGAAGTGTGTGAAGACGTTGGAAAGATAGTAGTTTAGATAGCTTGTTTGATAATATTATACCGACAATTGTTTGATTCAATTTGCGAGCACATGGATTAAGTGGACAACACTAATGATGGCTTGGAAAAGCATGAGGGGAAAATTCTAATATGAAAGAAAGAAGGCATGTGTAAGTAGTTGTGAGGTAGTTTGGCTCCATGAGAAGATAGATGAACCATCTGATGCCGAAGTTGCTTGAAGATTGTCAAAATTACATGAAAGGTCCAAGAAGAAGCTCGTTATGATAAGATGCAAGAAAAGAACCCAATAACTATAAAAAATCACCCCGGATCTCAATGGACGAACATGTGGAAATTTCTGAATCTTTTCACTTTATGCAGAAACTATTTACTGTTAATCTGGTTATGTTGCTCCTACTTAGACAAGTTATTAACTAAATAAATTCAAGTTAAAATCAAAGAAAAACACATATCAGATCTCCACCAATCCAGATCTAGAACAAGTTCATGCAGACATAGACAAAGTGACATAGTTATTTCTGGACAAATAGTCCCCAAAAAAACCCAATGCGGGAAAACCAGTCTTCTGGTTGTTGGAGGGTTTTATTATTAAGAATTTTCTGAATACAACAAGCCTGGGTTCCATATCTAGAAAACCCGACCAAGAAATAATAGATCTACAGCTCACTGGCTGATCTAGGGCCAAAATAATGACTGATCCACACCCTCAAATGGGATTTACAGAACTCGACCAAAATTAGGGCCTAGAAACCCCAACACTACCCCTGAAGCCTCTGCATCAGCCTCTGAAGCCCTTCTGACCCTTAGAGCTACTCCATAAAGGTCTGTGTTACCCCAAACTGGGTGATGCATGCCTTACACTGCCCCTTAGGTTCTTTGTGTAACCCTTGAGGGCTTCCTGCAGCGATTACGCTATCCTTGACGAACTCTGCAACACCCGCATAGCACAAATTGTTGCCCTCCTGCTACTGCCCTCCTACTTCTCTGCGCTGCCCCTCTGAGCTGATCTCTGCCTCTTACTAATTCTAGACTCTAGGATCAGATCATCCCCTTGGCCTAAATTCCCCTCTCTGCAACTGAAACACTGCTGAGATTTCTTAGCAAACCCACCCTAGAATCTCAGTTTAGCTTCAGTGCTCTGCCTCTGTGTGTATTTACAAATGACCCCAAACCTTTCTTTTATACTTTTCTCGTTGGAAAACCAACAACCATGATCAGATCTGGAATCAATGGTTAAGATTAAAAGAAAGCTTGATATGTGTGACTTAAAAAAAATTCATCACATGTTTAATTAAATTTACTTTAATTATTTAAGTTCCCTAAGTTTTAACTAATTAATTAATTTAATATCTCCTAAACGAGATGAAATTTCCCAAATCAATTTTTGGGTCTTGTAGATCAAGTGTACTCTAGTCCCTCCACAAAATTTGGGAGCTAGAGCAGAACTGATGCTACCCCAAATACACAAAATCTCAACACTCCCTCTTAGCATCAAGGGTGCGCTCTAGCAATACATCACACTTTGCATTACATGACTTTGAGTACTGCTTCTGTGCTGCTGAAACTTGGCCTGTTGCCACTCAACTCTGCACAGCTGCTGCCATTCTGTATTGTTGCCCATGACTCTGCCGCTGCCACTGCAACCTCTGTACTACAGCTCCCTCTCAATACGTTGCATCTGTGCTGCTCATAGCACTGCCACTACTGATTTGCTGCACTGCAACTTCAATTATTGAGAGAAACAACTCAATCTCCTGCCCAATCTTTGACAGACAAGTCAGATGGGATGCATCCTCATCACTTAAGCTCCATAGGCTACTGCCCTAGGGATGCATCTGTGCTGGCATCTGAAGGATGATGCACAACTACAACTTTGCACTGCATGAGAAGACTCCCTCTGCACTACTAAAGTCACATCAGCCCCTTGTCCTGAAATCTCTCACGCTGCTGCTGCATTGCGCTGCCCCTCTGAAGCCTTCTGCACTATTGCAGCTCTGCTCTGCGCTGCTGCTGTTGCTCTGCTCTACGTTGCTCCTCCTAGTATTCAGATCTTCCTCTGCTTCATCTGTGATCTATGCACCCACTGCTCCACTTGTCCCGCTACTGTCTTAAGGCTGTTGTAGCTCGCATGTGATCCAAGAGATGAGCTGCTCAATGATCTCGCCTTACTTTTATGTAGCTTCTCTACATATCCATGTCACCCCACCTCCGTGGTTCATGAGCACTCATGGCTGCATCATCTTCCGACCCATCATTTGCCACAACAGCCTTGGAAGAAGAAGCTTCCTTGTCCCTTTTCTTCTGAGGACAATTGTTGGCAAAATGTCCCATTTCACCACACTGGACGCACTTGATCTTTGACAGATCCTTCTTCTTCTTTCCCTGCAACCTCTTTGATGCCAAGGCTGCATCTTCTTCATCTTCCTTCTTCACCTTGCTTGATCCCGAGTTATATTGCTTCTTGGTGAATCTGCGGAGTTCTTCTTCACACAAAATTGACCACAAGTTGTCCCAATCTGGGCAGGAGGTCCGCTCTGCCCAAGATGCTTTGGACAAAGGTTTCCCACTCATCTGTGACTCCATTGAGGGTAATCCTAACCATCACATCGTCTTCCACCTTAGCACCCGTTGCAGTCAACTGATCTTTGATCGACTGCAGTCTGAAGAGGAAATGATCCATGTCTTCTCCCTTGGCCATCATGAATGACCTCATTTGTGTCTCCAACAACATCTTCCTTTGGACATATTTTCCCTCATATAGGAGGATTAAAGCCTTCCACATCTCATTAGCTATCTTTTTCTCAGCTAAGTGTGGTACAATATATTCCTTAATTCCATCCATAATTAGTCGCTTGGCATGCCCAACAGCTTCCTTATGCTTCCGAAGGAGATCCAGATAGGTCAGTGTGGCCAGAGTTTGCTCTGCATGGTCTCTCTAAGATTGTATGCCTCAAGGACTATCAGGATCCTTGCCTTCCAAACTTTGAGAGCCCATCCAGCCTATCTTGATCATGCAGTCCATGAGGAGCCATCTGCTCATAAATGTGTCGGAACTTCCTTTTCTCTTTGCTACAGAAATGGATCTAAGACCCTTGGTGAAATATGCACCTTCTATTCCCTCTGGCAACTGATTTCCCTTCTTGAAATCTGCCAAATCAACTATGATTAAGCTCCCTTTGATCCTTTGATCAAACTGCAAGTTTCTTTGGCTAGAAACTCTCTAAGAAGTTGATCTCCTGCCGCTCTTTGTCACTTGTGCAAAGGCTAAAAATTTGAAATGTTCAGAAATTTAACCCCACCAGCACCTTCTGAAATTCTGCAGCTTTTCTTCAGTGTTTTTTGGATCAGACAGATTCAGATCTGCATCGCACTAGCTAGCTTCAGACTATTCCAGCGTTGTTTCTGAGCTACCTCTGTGCAGTAATTTCATGGGCTTGCTAAGAGACAGCGTTAGACTGCGTCACCCTTCCCTCTACATGAATCTGCCTCTGAAAACTGCACTGTCCCTTCAGATCTGTGTTTCTGCTACATTTCCAGTGGCTTCCTACAGCTAGAACCTTCAGAGATTCTCACTGGTGACCCTCCTAGATCTGCAACTGCTCTGATACCATGTGGGAATTTCTGAATCTTCACACTTTATGCAAAAATTATTTACTGTTAATCTGGTTATGCTCCTCCTACTTAGACAAGTTATTAACTGAATAAATTCAAGTTAAAATCGAAGCAAAACACATAACAGATCTCCACCTATCCAAATCTAGAAAATTTTCATGCACACATAGACAAAGTGACACAATTATTTCTGGCCAAATAGTCCCCGGAAAATCCAATGTGGGAAAACCAGTGTTCTGGCTGCTGCAGGGTTTTATTATTAAGAATTTTTGAATACAACAAGCCTGGGTTCCAGACCTGAAAAATCGACAGAGAAATATTAGATCTACAGTTCACTGGCTGATCTAGGGCCAAAATAATGACTGGTCCACACCCTCAAACGAGATTTACAGAACTCAGCCAAGATTAGGGCCTAAAAACCCAAACGCTGCCCCTAAAGCCTCTGCGTCAGCCTCTGAAGCCCTTCTGACCCTCAGCGCTGCTCCTGAAAGGTCTACGTTACCACAGACTGAATGATGCAAGCCTTACGCGGCCCCTTAGGGTCTCTGCGTAACCCTTGAGGGTTTCCTACAACAATTACATTGTCCTTGAGGAACTGCGCAACACTTGTGCAGCACAAATCGCCACCCTCCTGTTGCTGCCCTCCTAGTTCTTTGCATTGCTTCTCTGAGCTAATCTCTACCTCTTGCTCATTCTAGACCCTAGGATTAGATCATCCCCTTGGCCAAATTTCCCCTCTCTGCAGCTGAAACACTTATGAGATCTCTTAGCAAACCCACCCTAGAATCTCAGCTTAGCTTTGCTCTGCCTCTGTGTGTCTTTACAAATGACCCCAAGCCTTTCCTTTATACTTTTCTCGTTGGAAAACCAACGCCCATGATCAGATCTTGAATCAGTGGCTAAGATTAAAATAAAGCTTATCCGTATGACTTAAGACAATTTCATCTCATGTTTAATTAAATTTACTTTAATTATTTAAGTTCCCTAAGTTTTAGCTTAGGAAATACATCAAAATAATTAATTAATTTAATATCTCCTAAACTAGATGAAATTTCCCAAATCAATTTTTGGGTCTTGTAGATCAAGTGTACTCTAGTCCCTCCACAAAATTTGGGAGCTAGAGCACAACTGATGCTACCCCAAATACACAAAATCTCAACAGAACATGTAGTCAATGCTTTGATGAGTATTGTGATTATGTCTCCCGAGTCCCTGGTTGACACGTGTTGAGATATCTAAGGGCAGCTAGACTCTATGATTTCTCTTATCTTGAAAACTGCTTGTGATGTACTTTTACTTATCTAGGTTAGCTTTCTACTTTCACTTGATTAGTAATAGTATTCTCTTCATCAAACAACTCCCAAACCATAAATAACAATAAGACAAAGGACAAAAGATATAAGCGATCAACCAAGGCCAAAACCTCTCCAACTGAGAGGAAAACCCACAAGAATACTTCTCTAATTATAGACCTTCAATTGACGAATTCTTAAACCTATGACCCTTGACCAAGACTCTCCAAAGACCAAGTCAAACCTTGCTTTCAATAACTTTTGCAATTTCAACTTCCAGCTAATTCCTCTGCCCAACAATTCTTTTACTACAACTTCGACTAACAGATTCCACTGCACCTTTGACCTCTCCAACAGACTCACAACTTCGACCTAGCTAAAACCCAATCAAGAACTCTTCCTTTAGTAGATTCATATGACAGTGAGACAACCAAGACCCTAGACCAACAAACCATACTCCTCCACCAAGTCAGCCCTTCCTCCGTGTCAATGCCAGCCCTTCAAGGTGTAGCTACAATGCAGAACTTCCATCCAGCAACAGAATTTTCAGCCCACCTACTCTAGAAATTCAATCTTCCCAACAACTGTAGAATTTCGTCCTTCCAGCATAACTCCAGTACTTTGCACATGTGAGATAATAGAGAGAGAAATTGACTTCCCTAGCAAGATGACCTTCTCATTTGCTAACCCTTGCCTTCTTCTTCCTTGGCATTCAAGCCCTTTTCTGCAACGAGCTACTGCAATTTACTGCAAATCGAACTTGATGCGAGAGAGTGACAAATGAGGTCGAGTTGCTCCAATATATAGGCTTTTGGTGAGGTCAAATTATCTTCTTTGAGGCTGACTTGGTGGAGGAGGCCTAAATGACCTATTTTACAATAAAATAATTTTCTTTCTGGACAAATAATTTCCAAGAAGGGTTCTTTATAATATGACATGACAAGGTCATTTGACAGAAACCCTAGAGGTCTACAATGGAGACCTTGACCTAGCAATAATTGACCCAAGCATGAAACCCATGCTTTAATAAGTCAATTTATACAATAATAAATTTTTTTTTTATTTCTTTTGATAAATACATTTCCTTATGTCTCAAGTACAATTATGAAGACCGAACCTAGTTACATTCTTCAAAGATCACTAGATTTAGTAATTGACTGTACTTTTACACAGTGGCTAGATCTTCAATTGTGTTGTGTTGGGCATGAGGGAGATAGTCCATTTGGAAAGGAGTTAACAAGCTAGGGTTTATGTCAACTTACCAAGATACTGGTTATTTGATCAGGATTGACGAAGGCAAGGTAGATAGCACATCCTAGACAATGGTCATCATTATAGCTGAAGAAAGAAAATACGAGAACACTCCAGTATAGTAGGGCATATGAAATGAATGCTAAGGTAGCTTTAGAAGATCAAACTGAAAATATTTGAAATATATGTAACTGAGCATCAAAGCAAGGATGAATTTTGTAACATTTACTCTTATTCAAATATTCAGACAACCATACATTCAAATGATATTACAAAGAAGGAAACACTAAAACATGTTGAAAACACATACGAGGACATACCATCACATGAATCTTTATATCGCTGATCAAAATCTATTGATGTTGGCAAATTGTAGAATGATAAAGCTTTCAACACACAGACAATGGCTATTCTTTCATAAAAAACCAACCCTGTTTCCCCATTTCTCATGTAATATATAGGAAAAATACAATAAAAGATAAGATCCACTAAGTTTGGTAGCAATAACTACATAATATTTACAATATCTGAAAGTTTAATTAACAAAAAAAATAATCATAATCATATCGTCTTAGCTATCCGGATCTCTATTTGGCAGATGACAATGGTTAAAGTACATTGTAGACCTGTTGTGCGTATCTCCTGCTATCGGACGAGCCATTGTTGTATTATACGATCAAGAACTATTCACTCCCTTGTAGGCTAGATATTTGGAACTGTAACTCGTCTTCCCTCTTGGTAGCAAAACTGGCGCATGAACCTGTAAACCATGTTGAAACTGTGTAATTGCCCTTGTAACTGCTCGCTCCTTTCAAGGTTGTTTTTCCTTATGTTGACTCGTATTCTCTGGACTCCCTCGGCCACAAAAATCCTTTGACATTTACCATAACATATCGAAAATAACTTACTGTCAACAACAATTAACATGGGGTAGGTCAAAATGTTGAGGTAATATTAGGGTTTGTTCAACAAAATTAGGGTTTTGTATATTTATCTGCCTCGTGAAGTAAATTGTTCATTTCTCTGAAGTAAACTGTTCATTTCTCCGCTTTTGCTTTGAGCAAGGAGGTCTAATTTATCTTGGCTTCTTGTCACCCTTCTGGTAGCTTTTTGTATGATTTTCTCAGCCTTTAAGGTTTCCTTCCCCTTTTTGTCAGCATGCTTTGTTTTCCTCTATCTCTTTGTGCTCTTTGAAGCTTGCATAATCTCTTCCTCTACATCATAAATCAATGTATCCTTCAGCCTAGGGTTCATTTTAGCCTCGAAATTTAGTCTTAACTTGTTTGTAGGGCGAGTATGAAGTTTTTTGCAGTAAACCCTAGGCTTTGTTTCCTTTTATGTTTGCCTTTTTTACTTTGTGCTACTCTCTATTTTGCCTACTATTCTTCTAACACCAGTTTTTGTTGACTTCTTGTTCTCCTTTCATAAACTCTAACCTTTGGTTCTTTCACAGGGTTTTCATCATGTTTTTCAACAGGGATGTGGCTAGACTATTCCATTGTTTCTAGAGCTAGGGTTTGGGTAGAAACTTTAGTTTGGCCTCTCCTTGGTCTTCTAGGTGCAGGTTGTCTTAGGTTTCTTTGTCTCAACTGCTCCACCAACTTCTTTAGCTCATGAGTATATAATATTTTAATTAGGTCATGATGACAAATGTTAGGAGGTTGTAGCTCAAGTATGGTTCTTTCTTTGGTGCACATCTTTAGCAAACTTTGGTGAAGGAAATAGGGTAAATTCATCTTTACCATAACTCGCTAAATGACATAAAAACCTCATATGATATAAATAGCCTTTAGAATACCTCCCTTCCCAGGTGAAGAAGAATCGTAACGTTCTGAGGGTGTTAGATCATTCAGGCTTCAACATATTGGAGAACCCCTACATTCCAGTCTTGGTTCTGAAAGTCCTCCTTCAAGAAAAAAATCAAGTCCACATTCTGCAATCTCTGTTTCTTAAACCATCCCTCACCCTCAATTGGAAAAATTGTTGCCTCTACAATGGATTCCTCTATGATTGGGAATTGCAGGGTTCTTATTCTTACTATGTTTCCATCTAATGAGTAGATGAAATCATGACACCAACTCAGGTTGTGTCCTTGAAGCATTAAAACACGAGTTCCCATCCGACATTTTTGAACAGAATCCACATCTTTGGATACACTTCAAAATACATCCCATCAGGCTCAAATCGCTTCACGTGACCTGATCGACCCATCTTGCAAAGACTCTGATGCTGCAAACACCTTTCCCAACCTTGAATTACCTTGGTCGGACACTACAAACCGTTCTAGAACCTTCTTGCACACTCTAAACAAATTTCTGGGTTTGCCGGAAATTACTGTTTTAGGGCAAACTGGGTATTTTAGGGGTTGAGTTTAAACTTCCTTCTTGGGCTTTAAAATGCGCAGCTAGTCATCACATCATGGATGAAAAGGGTTAGGGCTTTGTGAAAAATTACTTAGGTAGTTGAAATGAATGATAGGTTTGGCAACTCGAAAACCTAACTTTTAATTTTCTCAGTGAGCGCTATGAAACTATTTTGTAGCGCCAGTTGTAGGCTTGCGATAAGCTAATTCCGCTGAAAGATTAGGGTTATGTGAAATGACTTCATTTGTCATGTCCCTAGGCTTATATAGCAATTTACACAAAAAAATTATAAGCCCTTTTCATAACCATGACTTTACATAATCAACTAATAAATATAGCCTTTGGACCCTTAAGGAAAGGTGCAAGCCTGATGCTAAGACCTAGACATGACTTGTTTAGATTATTAACCTATTTTATTAATGTTTCCTTTTTCTAAACTTAGGAAAACTGGTTAATTAATCGGAATTAATTAAGTCAAGGTGAGAATAGTCTATAAACTCACACAGATGGACATCAAAATGATCCTAGCCCTTTATTAAGTTTTAATCCTGGTCGTTGGTGCTCCACCAGAGGATTATAAGAGGAAGTCAATAGGCACTTGGAGAATACAGTAGAGACACTTGAGAAGTTTGATTTCCTTAGCAAACCGATTTCCAAAGAGTAGAAGCAGTTGTCGAAGAGCCAGAGATCGAAGCAGAGACAGTGACGGGAAGGATCCAGAGGGGCAACATCAAGAGGTTGAGTTATTCCCAATGCGAACAACTCAAGTGCGGGCAGTAAGAGTGCGAGCAGCGCAAGTGCGAACAACACGAGTGCAGACAAAAGCTCTAGTACGTGTAGTCGCACGAGTACTGGCAGAAGCCGAGTACTGGCAGAAGCCTGAGTACTCGCAGAAGCCCGAGTACATGCAAAAGCCCAAGTACGAGCAATAGCTCACGTACGGGGTTGCTTGTGCAAGAAGGGAATTCCCTTAGATATTTTTGGCCAGATTTTCTTGATGTCGATTGCTAGTATCAGGCATCCAAATTGTATTCATAATTTCACTGTTGCTTAATAATAAAAACCCTCAGTTCTTCCAGGGACATTTGTCCAAAAATTACTGTGTAAAATTTTTGTGTGTGCTACATTTTCTCATATTCCAACGTTATTTTTCTTACGCGGTATTTTTGTGAAAATTGCAGTGTGCTCATTTCCTTGTTGTCGGAGCAATAAATTGCTAATTTAATTAACAATTAGAAGAAATAATACCAATTGCTGCAATTGGATTTCAGACTTGAAATTTTCACATGGTATCAGTGTGTGAGTGATCAGCCGGGAAGCTCAAAAGCAAATGACAAAATTTCGTTGTTCAGAGGGAGCAAGCCGAAATTATCAGAAGTTGCGGAGTATCCAGACAGGCAAGTCGAATTACTGGGTCTAGGGTTTGATTTTCAGTTGCAAGTTGGTAGAAAAGTCGAGTTGTGTAGGATAGTGATTCGAGCAGTCAGAGGGAGCAACAACAACTTAGATTTTCGCTGAGCAGATTTCTGGTTGGATGTAGAGGGTTTGCAACAGTTTGTAGTTGCAGAAACGGCGTCGGGTGAAGGAGAAAAGCACACACGAGGGAAAATTTCTCTCAATGGACTTTGAGTTTTAGAGGTTCAATTTTTCCAGGCAATATGGTAGTAGCTGAGTGCAGGTTTTGCTCACTCCAGAAGGGAGTGCAAATAGTAGATCCAGCAGATGAGCAAAGGGAAAGAGCGATATTTCCAAGGTTTATTTTCTCCAATATTGAGTTTACATATTGTGTAACTCTGCAACGATAACTATATATGATTTCTAGAGGAGGTCATGCGAGTTACCCATAATGGAGATATAGGAAGCAGATCGACTTCCAATTGTTGAAGGAAGTGCAAGTTGTCTAGTACAACTTGCAAAGAAAGGAAGGGTCCCAGCCAAGAACTGGGCTTGAAAGGAGATAAAGGGGCACCAGATCCAACAAGAGAAGTATAACACTCAACTATGCCATATTGGGTAGGGTCCAACACAATTACAACAAGGAGAATGGTCGGATTAGTTCCGGATTGTTGCAGCAAGACCATCACCTTTGTTATAAGAGCCCACAGTATCATAGTAGCATGTTCAGTGTCAGGGAACACAATTTGTCATTAGATCGTTGCAAATTTGGTTGTAAACAATACCCGAGAAACAGTTGTTGAGCTAGATGTTGTGACACAAGCAGTGCAAATTGCCTAGTCACAGTATGCAGGTGTAGTTCAACAAACACAATTTGTCATTAGACCGTTGCAAATTTGGTTGTAAACAATACCCGAGAAACAATTGTTGAGCTAGATGTTGTAACACAAGCAGTGTGAATTGCCTAGTTACAGTATGTGCAGGTGCAGTTCCAGCCAGGAGATTCCAACCGCAGAACAACGCACTTGAGTTTCCGATGTAGGAGGACAGTGCGAGTTGCCAAGAGGGAGCAGAGAGATTTCCCATTGGGAGATCGAGACTCAGAGGGAGTCTAGTTTCAGAGGGAGCATCCCTATGGAAGCTAGTACTTCAAGAATGTTAGAGAATTAGAAAGGCGGAAAGATTCTCATGTTCTTGATTATTTACTTGCGATCCTCCTTGGTTATTATTATGTTCTTCTTATCTTTCTTCTTATTAGTTCATCAAGTAAATATCAAAGTAAATACACATAGATCAAGGACACTAGATATAGGTCAGCAAACAGGGCAAAACCCCCCTCGAGGGGAAAACCCGATCAAGATAATTCTTCCTTTCAATAGTGATTCTTGAGACTCTAGACCTTGACCCGGAATTCCTCCACACCAAGTCAGTCTTCCTTGTAATCCTTCCTGAATCTTGCACTAGCAACAACATAAATGGAACTTCAACCTTGCTTCTTAAGACTTTGATCTTGAGGTAGAGACTTCGATCTAGCTTCCAAGACTTCGATTTAGGCCCAATACAACTTCTCCAAGCAACAACATCCAACAAAATCACCTTCTACTTCTCCTTCACTTAGCAGCAGCAACAACCTGGCAACAACTAGTGCAGCAATTGCAGAAACAAAAATTTGAGAACTTTGATTTCCCAAACTATAGCTCGGAATGTAGTGAGAGTACTGCCAAAATTTCGATTTTCTTCAACTCTACAAGTGTGCAAAAACCGAACCCAGAAAGTCCCTCTCCAACATTTCGCAATTTCTCCTTGTAGCAGCTTCCAGATCGCATTTTTGTGTTGCATATTGATGCCTTCAAGTGAGTTTGATTCCACCGTATATATAGGCTTCTGTTGAGTTCGAATTCCACGAGTTGAGACCGACTTGGTGTGGAGGCTTCATAAATTATATGTTACTCAATACTTGACCTAATTGCATGATTCAAAAGGCCAGTATGGATCAATTTAAATCTGCAATAAACTTAGAAGTCCGCAATAGGGACTTTGACCTAAAATAAATATGACTCAAGCATGAAACCCATGCTTTAATAAATCATTCAATAATAATATAAAATTATTTTCTTTTCATGCTTTAATAAGTCATTCAATAATAATACAAAAAATAAATATGACTCAAGCATGAAACCCATGCTTTAATAAGTCATTCAATAATAATATAAAATTATTTTCTTTTCATGCTTTAATAAGTCATTCAATAATAATACAAAATTATTTTCTTTATTCTTTTGATAATTACAATAGATATGAACTCAAGTAACATTTATGAAGACCGAACCTAGTTACATTATTCAACAAGGATCTGGGGACATCAGACTCATTATTGCAGGAGTTGTAGCAATAGTGCAAAAGCATTAGCAGAGCAGTAGCAACAACAATATGAGTAGATCAGATTTTTCTATGTTTGCAGCTATACCTCCAAGAGAGAGGTGGGGCAACATGGAGTTGGAGCCCCAAAGAGTTGCAAAGATTGGGTAGGATCCTTGAGGTGTCCTCCTCATGGATCAATATCTTGCTACAAGGGCCCACAGTATTCAATAGCAGGATGGATCAATTTCAATGATGCAGTTAGATTCCAGAGTGACAGTTGCAGAATAGTAGTCGTCAGGTGCTAAAGAGCGCAGTGCAGGTTTGATAGCAGAACAGGAGGCTCGGTAGCAGAATCAGAAGCAACGCAGATTCTTGAGTGGACAGTGCAAAGGCTAATAGCTGTTAGGACTCTGGAGATAGATGCATCACACTAAACACAGTTGATTTAGTATTTTAGATACTTCTCAGTTGCAGTAGTTGTAGTTGCAACAACAACATATGAGAGGGAGTTGCAGTGCAGATGTGGTGTTGGCAGCAGTATGGCAATGTTAGCAGCAGCACAGATGCAACATCAAAGTTGTGCAATGGTTGGTGGGCAGCAGTAGCCACACGTCAACAGCATGACATGAGATGACACAGAGACAGAGTGTTGTAACAGGGTGTGTAGCACTAGAACACAATGCTCGCTAAGAGGGAGTGTCAATTTTTGTAGCATCATATATGTTCTAGCCAGAAAATTCGGTGGAGAGGCTAGAATGCATGAGATCTCCAAAACCCAGAAATCATTTCTGGAAATTCCATGTGGAGATGACTTAATTAGATTATTAACCTATTTTTTTTATGTTTTCCAAGTCTAAGCTTGGGAAAATAGGTTAATTAATCATAATTAATTAAGTCAAGGTGATAATAGTCTAGAAACTCACACAGATCGACTTCAAGATGATCCTCACCCTTGATTAAGTTTAAATCTTGGTTGTTGGTGCTCCAACAGAGGATGGGCACTTGGAGAATACATTAGAGACACCTGAGAAGTACAATTTCCTTGGTGGATCGATTTCCAAAGAGCAGCAGCAGTTGTCTGAGAGCCCGAGATCTAAGTAGAGACAGTGAGGGGCAAGGATAATGATCCGAAGGAAGACTTCCAGATTCAGAGAAGCAACAATAAGAGGTCGAGTTATTCCTAGTGCAGGCATCTCGAGTGTGGGTAGTGCGAGTACGAGCAGTCGCGCAAGTATAGGCATAAGCCCGAGTACGGGCAATCGCGCAAGTACAGGCAGAAGCCTGAGTACCAAATAGCAATCACATAAACATAAAAGTAAAATGTTGATTGAACATACCAATATATCGACGGAAGACAAGCCAAAAAAACACATAACTTGATCAGCGAAATATGTGTTGTGGTGCGTTACAACCGTCAACAAGATGCTTCAACCAGCAAAGTCTCCTCACGGTCAGCGAACCAGAAATGTCACACAACCCTCAAGAAAGCTCCACAAAAGTCAACGAAAGTCAACGTTGTCCAGTCAACGGTCAACGCAGAACAACAGTAGCAAAAAGTCAACACAACAGGTCAAAGGTCAACGTCTAGCTTCGATTTTTGTGCCAAAGAATGCGAACTACAGAAATCAGAATTTTGTTGGAGTTTGAGGCCAAATGGACCAAGCGTTGACCAAAGTCAACACTGGTCAAACATACGCTAAAACCCTAGACAGATTCGTACATAAACCCTAGCTGCTGTTCCACACGTGTCAGATGAAATGCCTCCAAAAGATGATCGAACCAATCAGACACAAGAGAGAAGTGTGTTATGAGTGGATGATGAAATGACCTCCAAGTTTGTCCAATATATGTCCATCTATGAGGGTGTGTGACACATCTATTGGTGCTCCAAGCCTACATTACAATTCTGGCCGACCTTGCGCATAAGTGCAATAAATTCAAAATAAATGTTCTACTCATCCGATCAAGATGATCTTTAGATTGATCTTGCACCTCTCCGAAAAAGGAATCCAATAAAAATATTAGCATCATCATCTGAGCAATACAACATGGAGTTTAGACCTAGTTGCCCAAAATTAACACTCCCTCTCAACTAGGGAGAACTCCATCCACCTGTGCCATCCAAACATCGTGCGTCATCCCGTCATAGCATGCTTTGTTGGCTTCTTTATTTCAAATGGTGAGTCACAAAGACATCACTCCTGGCTGATCCGAAGTCAGCTCAGAGGTCCAAAACCTTTATAAGACTCAAAGGAGTCTCATCCTAATCCAAAGTTAGTTCAATTGACCCGAAGTCAATTGGAGGTCCGAAACCTCACTTGGACTCAAGAGAGTCATATACTAACCCGAAGTTAGTTTAATTGAACTGAAGACAGTTGGAGGTCAGAAACCTCACTAGAGTTAATCACAGATCAAGTGGTTGGACATGTGCCATCCTAGACATAGAGAGTACGAAAATCACCGATGCGTCCATCAGTCTTGCTATCGGTCTCTATCCACATTTCCCACCTCATTGGCCAAGATGAGAGGTACTTCCCATTAGTCCAGAACTCCATGGGTAGGATGCATATGGGGCACAAATCAAAGAGAGATGAACCAACTCAATATCTTCACGGTGGCTATATTGGCATGATTCCCAAGGAGGTCGTACAGCAATTTGAGGCATTGTTTTCCAGATTTCCGTACAGCAAAGAAACAACACAGAAATCGAGGCCGTACAATAGCTTCAAGGCAGCCGTACAGCACAAAAATCGAGGCAATCGTACAATAGGTTTCAGCAGGCCGTACAACGTTGTTTTCGAGGAGGCTGTACAACCGTACAACATGTTTTTCTATGCAGTCTGTACAGCATTTAATGCTACACATTTTTCTGTAAAGTTTCTATTTTGAGTTAGCACGATAATCGAGGTGGAGTTGTTCACGTTTTTCGAGATATAAGTACATTTGTGAGGTTGCTGTAATTTTAACTGTGTTTTCCTGTTCACTGTAAAAGCATATTCAGAAATAAAGAGAAGCTTTCAAACTAGTTTTCCCCAAGAGTTGTAGGGGGTTTTCCCCAAGAGCACTGCCTCTCTACGTTGCTGAAATCCCATCAGCCTTTGTGCTCTTCCCTCTATGTTGTTGTTGCCTCTACAATACGCTACTCCCTCTTCAACTCTTCAGCACTGCACTCTACTTCACTGTGACCTTCTAATATCATCTCCCGACTTATCCCGCTAACGTCTTAAGACTCCCGTAGCTCCTATGTGATCCAAGAGTAGGGATGACTCAAGGATCTTGTCATCTTGATCTGTAGTTGCTCTATAGATCCATGTCACCCCTCCTCTTCTCTCGAGGCGCATGAGCACTCATGGATGCATCATCATCAGAGCCATCATCCTTTGTTGCTGCAACCTTGGATTCAGAAGATCCTTTGTCCTTCTTCTTAGGACAAGTGTTGCCAAAGTGTCCAAGTTCGCCACAGTTAAAGCATCAGACCTTGGATAGGTCCCTCTTCTTCTTCCCTTGCTGCTTTCGTTCCTTTGATGCAAAGGCTACATCATCATCCTCTTTTTTCTTCACTCTGGCTGATCCGCTTCCGCTACTTTGCCTCTTGGTAAGACGGAGGATTGCCCACATGTATGCCCATGATGGTAGCGCTACGTTGCCCAAAATGATTTGGACAATCGTTTCCCATTCTTCAGTGACTGTATTCAAGGCAGTCTTCACTAGGAGCCCCTCATCCGAATTTGTATCCATGGCAATCAGTTGATCCTGGATAGTCTGAAGTCTGAAGAGGAATGGATCTCTTTCCTCGCCCTTTTGTATCTGGAACAACCGCACCTGATTCTCCAGAAACATCCTTCTTTGGACATAGCCTCCCTGATACATCATGTCCAATGCTACCCACATCTCATTTGTCATATTCTTTCCGGCAATATGAGGCATGACTGTGAAAATTCTATAACGTAGAATTCTACTGCAGCTACTAATTATATTTCTTCTATTGCATTCTCACACAATTATTTAACATTTTACAGTGTTAAATATCAAAATAAAATATGTTGCAGACTTCACAATAAATAAACAACATGAAAAAAAGACCAAATGTATTCACACATAGACACTGTTATTTTTGGACAATTTCACCTCGGAAAAACCCAACTCAGGAAAACCGGTGCAGTAGATATGTGGGTTTTCTTTATTATGAAGAAATTTTGAGTACAAATGTGTGATTCTATTTATCAATCAATCACCTGAAGAAATCTGATTAGAATAGGCTTAGCGAGACAGTTCTCGCTTCACCACGAAGTTACGGCACTGACCTGCACCCACTCTGCGTGATTTTTGCGTAGTGACTATGTCACTCACGCTCTCACTACGTCAGTGCTGCTGCTCATTATCGCTGCCTCGGTGCTCACTACTGTGTGAGACTAGAGTTTTCTCCTCTCCCAGAAATTCCCTCCGGCTACTGGATGAACCCTCAGCTGTTTCTCCAACTGAAATCGAAACTCCCTCTGCTACTCTGTGTTGGCCCAGCGTAACTGCTGCTTGGCTATCTTTGCGATGCTACTATGGCTCCCTTCTCATTTCTCTTCCCGCACTCTTTATTCTTGAGAAATCATCTCTCCTGGAGATTTAACCTTCCCATCTCTGCAATCGAGAATCACTTCGATTCTTCCTTCAGCTGAAGAAATCGATCTCTTGATTCTTTCTCCGTCTGATGTGTATTTTCCATAGGCCCCTCACCCTCCTTATAATCCTTCGTTGACCCTTCAACAACCAAGAGTAAAACATAATCAAGGGCTCACCTTCCCATCTCTGCAATCGAGAATCACTTCGATTCTTCCTTCGGCTGAAGAAATCGATCTCTTGATTCTTTCTCCGTCTAATGTGTATTTTCCATAGGCCCCTCACCCTCCTTATAATCCTTCGTTGACCCTTCAACGACCAAGATTAAAACATAATCAAGGGCTAGGATTAACTTGGAGGTGATCCATGACTCTATCTAGAAGATGCACACTTGGTTTAATTAATATCCTTTTCATTAATCAGTTTCCCTAAGTTTAGACTTAGGAAAACATTAAAAAATGATTAATTAATTTAATTAAACCATCTCTTAGTGGAATTTTCGAAAACCATTTCTGGGTTTTATGGAATACATGTGTCTTAGCCTATATATATACAAAGTTACAAGGCTAGAGCACATTCGATGCTACCATAAATCAACAACGACGTGGTCTTTCACTCAGTCCATAATCAAACGCTTAGTTCGTGCTTGATTTCCCTCGTACTTCTTTAGAGGATCTGCATCGATTGGCATAGGTAGGACTTTCTCTGCATGATCCCTGAGGCCATACTCATCTAGGACTGATAGGATCATGGCCCTCCAGATAACAAAGTTGGACATGTCGTCCAACCTGTCCTAATCTCTCAGTCCATATAGCACCATCTACTCAGATCTGTCAAAACATATACTCTTCTCCCTCTTTCTGTTGCAATACTCAACAGAAAACGTTGGATCTGGGTTTCTTGCTGATTAGAAACTCTCTATAGTAGCAGCTCCCTCTGACAACTGATTTCCCTCCTGGAAATCTTCAGCCAAACACAATCGGATAGTACTCTCCGATCCGCCTGATCGAATCCCAGATCTGTTTGGCTCATATCTACTGAGTAACTGTCTTCGTCCTGCTCTTTTTTGACTTAGCTAGGCACAATTCTGCACCAGCAGAATTTCCACCAAACCAACACTGTTGACGATCTGAGGCACTGCTTCCAGATCTTGGAAAAACTTCACTGCAACAGGAAGAATGACTGGACTGCATCCCACTGACTGGCCCATCGTAGCCCCAGTGCTGCTCAGAAGTAGATTGCATAACCCCAAACAGGGTGACGCAGTCCTTACGCTAGCCTAGGAAGGCACTGCGTAAGCCTGATGGCCTTCTGTAGCTGCAACGTTGCCCCTTTCTGGGTGTGCATCATCCTGCTACCAAGCTTCCCTTTCCAGATCCCTACTGCTTCTGTTGTTCTCTTGTAGAAAAAATATTCTTCAGCTGATTTGTCGGAGATTCAGCTTGATCTGCTATCGCTCTGATACCATGTGAAAATTCCTGAATATAGTTATGTAGAAATCCTACTGTAGTATCATGGTTTACTTCTCCTACTTGATTAAGTTATACAAGTTATTTTCAGAAAAAATATTTAGAAAAAACCGAAGTAAACACAACTAACAGCCTACACACATGCAGATCATTTAATGAATATGACGCTCATTCAACAAAGTCATACAGATTTTGACCAAAAACCCAATGCAGGAAAACCGGTGCAGCAAATATGAGGGTTTATTATTATTAAGTAGATTCTGGTACAACAAATTTGGGCACCAATTTTGGTTAACCAGACAGTGAAAAAGTAGATCTGCAGCTAACTTGTTGTTCTGAGACCAAGATTCTAACTGATCCACACCCTCAAATGGGATTTACAAGACTCAGCTTGATTCTGGCCCTAGAAACCCCAGTGCTGCCCCTGAAGCCCCAACGTCAGACCTGCTAGGCTCTGTGTGCCTCAACGCTGATCAGAAGGGGACTACGTAACCCCAGAGTGGTGACGCAATCCTTACGCTGCCTCTGGAGGCCCTCGCATAACTTTGGAAACCCTTTGAAGTTGCAGCACTGCCCCTCCTGGGCCTGCATAGCACCTGCGTAGGATCCGATCATCCCCTCAACCAATACTACCCCTCACTGCAGAAAACTCCTCCAAAAATTCTTAGCAAACACTATCCTAGAATTCCATCTTAGTTTCTCAGTTCTGCGTCCATGTGTGTATCTCCAACTGACCGTCAAGACTTTTCTTATAATTTTTCGTTGAACACATCAACGGTCGTAATTAAATCACTTATCAACGGTTGAGATTAAAAGATTGCTTAATCCGCATCTCTTAGAACATTTCAGCACATGTGTTAATTAATTCACTTTAATTATTTAATTTCCCTAAGTTTAGACTTAGAGATAACATTAAAATAATTAATTATTTGAATAAAAGATGAAATTTCTCCAAACGCTTTCTAGGTTTTTGAGCTGATGTGTTTCTTAGCCCCTTCACAAAGTTTCAAGGCTAGAGCACACCCGATGCTACCCCAACTACACAAAATCTCAACACTCTATGTGGAAGATCTCTTCTTGACAGGTGTTGACCCTCTCATTCATCAGTGTAAGAGGGAGCTAGCTTCTGAATTTGAGATGAAAGACCTAGGACCGATGCATTACTTCCTAGGCTTGGAGGTCTGACAAAGGCCACGCGAGATTTTCCTTTCTCAAGGAAAATATGTCGTGCAACTACTGGAGAGATTTGGTATGGTGGACTATAAGTCTGTGTCGACACCGATGGAACTCAACTTGAAGAAGTTGTGTGGAAACGTTGTTGGGCCCGTGCTCGGAAATCCCACCGAGTATCGACAACTCGTGGAGGCCCTGATGTTCCTTGTGAACTCTCGTCCGAATGTATGTTTTGCAATGAACACCTTGAGCCAACATATGCTTGAGCCTCATCACATTCACTGGATTGGTGCCAAGAATCTATTGAGATATCTTTGGGGCACAATTGACCATCGACTGAGATACACTTCCGGGAGTTTGAGACTCCATGGATATACTGATGTCGATTGGGTTGGCAATGTGGTGGATCGTAAGAGCACATCTGGATGTTGCATAACCTTGCGTTCTGCTTCGATATCTTGGATGAGTAGGAAGCAGAAGTCGGTGGCTTTCAGCACCGCTGAGGCCGAATACATTGCAGCAAGTATGGCCTGTTGTGAAGCTGTTTGGTTGTGAAAGCTCTTCAGTGAGTTGTTTCAACATGTGCTAGATAACATTGTTATCCTTTGTGATAACCAGAGCGAGATTCGTCATTCTGAGAATCCCGTTTTCCACGATCGATCCAAGCATTTTGATATCAGGTACCACTTTAGCCGGGATATGGTACAACTTGGCCCCGTAAGGCTCGATCATATATGAACTCATGTAAGGCTCGATCATATAGGAACTGATGAGCAGGTCGCAGATATTCTCATGAAGCCCCTGGGAAAGGTCAAGTTCCTAACCTTCCATGAGAAGCTTGGAATCATGAAAATACCTTATTCTAAGTGTCTTGCTTGAGTTGGACTATGAGCTCTGGGGGCTTGGGGATAGCTTCTTGGATGCTATAAGCACACACAGGGCTAGGCTTACCGAACCTTGTTGTGCTTCTGCCCCACCATTATGATATTGAGTTGGTTCACCTCTCTTTGATCTATGCCCCACACGCATCCTACCCATGGAGTTTCAGACTCATGGGAACTACCTCTCATTTGGCCAATGAGGTGGGAAATGTGGATAGAGACCAATAGCAAGACCGATGGACGCATTGGAGATTGTCGTACTCTCTATGTCTAGGATCGCACGTGTCCAACTCCTTGATCTGGGATCAATTATGATGAGGTTCTTACCTGTAAACTAACTTCGGGTCTGTAAACTAACTTCGTGTTATAGTATGAGACTCTTTTTGAGTCCAAGAGAGGTTTTAACCTCTTCGCTGACTTTGGGTCAGCTAAGCGTGATGTATTTGTGACTCACCTTTTGTTCTATTTGCGAAGAAGAGCCAGCAAAGCCAATTACGACAGGATGACGCACGATGCTATATGATGGTACACGATGGTACCGATCTCTGGATGGCACAGGTGGACAGATGGAGTTCTCCCTAGTTGAGAGGGAGTGTTAATTTTGGCCAACTAGGTCCAAACTCCATGTTACACTGCTCATATGATGATGATCATATTTTTGTTGGATTCCTTTTTCGGAGAGGTATAAGATTGGTCCAAACTCCATGTTGCATTGCTCATATGATGATGATCATATTTTTGTTGGATTCCTCTTTCGGAGAGGTGCAAGATTGATCTAAAGATCATCTTGTTTGGACGAACAGAATATATATTTTGATTTTATTTTCCACATATGTGTAAGGTTGGCCAGATTTGTAATGTAGGCTCACAAGCTTAATAGATGTGTCAGGCACACTCACTAGATGTGTCACGCACACTCATTGATGGATATAAATTGGAGAGGCTTGGAGGTAATTTGCTCATCAACTCAGCACACATTCTCTCATTGTGATCTGATTGGTTCGATAGCATTTGGAGGCCTCTTTCCTTCACACGTGCGGCGCTGAAGCTAGGGAAAATCTGCGGATCTGTTTAGGATTGTTTTGCTGAGCGTTGACCAGCGTTGACCGGGGTTAACCCTTGACCATTTGACCTTCAAACTTTGCTGAAAATCAGATTTTTGTAGGCCGTACAGCTGGGCACAAAAATCGAGGAAAAAAGGAACAGTTTGACTGAAGCCCTAAATCTGCAGCGTTGACTTTCTGTTGACTGTCCTGCGTTGACATTGGTTGACCAGAATTGACTTTTGATACGCTGTCTTTGAGAGCTGTGTGCGCGACACTTGGAGGGTTGGCTGATCTAAGAGAGACTTTTGCTGGCTGATGCGTCCTGTTGACTGTCGTAATGCAAACTATCCTATATCTTTGCTGGACAAGAAGAATTGTAAAATCTGATCCATATTGGCTTGTCTTCTGTTGATCTATTATTGTGTTCTATCAGCATTTTACTTTCATGTTTATGTGATTGCTAAATTGAATCGGGCCTAAAAAGATTGAAGTAAATTTGCATTAAGCATAGAACACTCCATGTCTATCTACATTATTGAACGCATTTAGCAAAGAAGAAAGTAAGTATATAAAAAAACTCTTGTAGTTGTACAACCATCCAGTTGGGACAAATTCAATTTGGGATAGTCCCCGATATACTAAATGTATTTGACCTAATCAAAGCATGTATAACACTGACATGTAATAAATTTGAATGCGTTTTATAGATATGAGTATAGGTATATGACTAAATTCTTGTAAAACAAATCCTGACCACTGTAAATTTTCACAATCCTCCTTAATATCTCTATAATGCTTCTTCATAAGAAGAATTTGAAACGCACAATGTCTCTCCCCACCCGGTTAATATCTTTCCTCACGGGAATAGTTGCCAACCATCTAGGTCTCAAATGTTCTAGTCCTCCATACACTACATATACTCGAGCACAATGTTTTAAAAAACGATCAAAATGGAATCAAAACAACTAGATTTAACCCTAAAAGGTAGTGAATCAACCCTTAAATTGGTTTGGCAACTGATTCCATAGCGAACAGGTTGGTTCAATCAGTTTGACCTTAAAGGGCATTCTATTGTCCCTTTAACTAGTTCGATGATTGGTTCCACACTAAATCCACCATTCTGTTTGATCCTAAAACACAGTGAACCAGCTTGGCAACCATTGCTGTAGTAAACAACTTAATTTGACGACCAAACAAGTTAGATCAGTATGGAATCGATCAGACCAACCAGTTCAATATGAAACCGATCTAGGCTGAACTCTGAAAAAAATTAAAATAAAATAAAGCAAAAAAAACTCTAAAATCCCTACCACGTCCCCCAAACCCTAAAACAATGTTATATAAGGGGCGGACGTGTTTGGGACCATGGGTGTTGAAAAAATAGGCATTGGCAAAAAATCGGCGAGGGTCCAGAAAACATCTTTGCGAAATAATGGGCAAAAATGTGTTTGGGACCTTGGGTTTTGAAAAAATAGGCATTAGCAAAAAAGGCAAAAATGTGTTTGGGATCTTGGGTGTTGAAAAAATAGGTATTGGCAAAAATATCAATATCTATATATCAATATCAGGCAAAAATGTGTTTGGGACCTTGGGTGTTGAAAAAATAGGCATTGGCAAAAAAGGCAAAAATGTGTTTGGTACCTTGGGTGTTGAAAAATAGGCATTGGCAAACAATCGGCAAGGTTCCAAAATAGCATTTTTGCGCAGTAATAGGCAAGATCGGCAAACCACAGCACATTAAAAAATACAAAATATATTCATTTTTTTTCCAAATCGGGAAAAATCCGCAAAAAATTGCGATGTTGCCAATTTTTTGTGATTTTTTGCCGATGTTTGCAACACTTTGGATAATCATCTACTAGTAGCACCAAGCATGGATGACATGCACTGGCATCAATAATATTAGAACTGCAAATTTCCCTAAGTTCGAGACCAAGCTAGAGTATGATCATGTATTTCATGATTAGGATCTCATTCCCAACTACGGTGGTGACGAGTTTGATGAATGATCACGTTGATCACCGATATGTTGCTATATTCAGCCATACATGGTGGATACATGAAAAAACTTTGCATGTTTGGTCTCTAACAGTTCAGAGTAAACCAGTTCATAAACCAACAATGCAATCTATCCAACACTCGATTCCCAGTCCAATTCAAATCCAAGTCCAATCTGACCCAACCATCTAGGTGTCAAATGTTCTAGTTCTAAATTCACTACATAATACATATACTGGAGCACAATGTTTTAAAATCCAATCAAAATGGAATCAGAACTATTAGATTTAATCAATGGACCATTGAATTGTTTGGCAACTGATTCGACACTGAACATGTTGATTCGATGGTTCAATCAGTTTGACCCTAGAAGGCAGCATATTGGCCATTGAACTAGTTCTATCATTGGTTCCATACTAAATCCACCATTCTGTTTGATCCTGAAACACACTAAACCGGCCATTGAACCAGTTTGGCAACCAATTCTGTACTAAACTACTTAATTTGACGACCAAACAAGTTAGTTCAGTATAGAAACCGATCAGACCAACTGGTTCAATATGGAACTGATCAGAACAACCAGTTCACTATGAAACCCATCTAAAATAAAGTAAAGCAAAAATACCCGAAAACCCCTGCTACATCCCCAAACACTAATGCAATGTTATCTAAGGGGTGGATGTGTTTCGATGATCATCGACTAGTAGCACCAAGCATGGCATGCACTGGCAACACTAATATTAATACTGCAAATCTCCCTAAGGAGATCATCGATTCCAATCTAGAGAATGATCATGTATTTCATGATTAGGATCTCATTCCGAACAATGATGGTGACGAGTTTAATGAATGATCACATCGATCACTGATCACAGATATGTTGTTATACACCAAACTTTGCATATTTGGTCTATAACGGTTTGAATTTACATTGACGTGTATGTGACACACACACACATATATATATATTATATATATATATATATATACTTTTTTGTACACCAGTTCAATTCAGATCCAAGTCCAATCTGACCCTAGCTCGATTCCAAGCCCGGTTCCACCTTTCAAAAAATTGGTGGTGAAAAGAAGTGGGTTGTAACTAAACTCCTGTAATTGTCAATCTCTATATGTTTCAAAACCATCCGGTTGGGAAATTTTCAATTTGGGATATGTTCAAGTCCTTAATATAGTAGGACCTAATGAATGTAGGCACCAGTGTATCGCATAACATGGAATATATCTGAATGCATATAATAGAGAAGACAATATGGATATGACTAAATTCTTTAACACAATCCCCCAACACTATAACAACGATAGGATATGATTTAATTTTTGAAAATTGAAAGTTGAAACAGAAACCCCGACCACTAGAACTACAATAATATTCCATAGAATACCGAAAACCGGTGAACGAAGATATAAATAAATAAATAAAGTTACACAGGCAATACCTTTATCATTTCAAGTTGAGAACTGGCAGAAAATAGTATACTTGCTACCGAAAACCGGTAAACGAAAAAATA
This sequence comes from Pinus albicaulis, assembly GCA_034641835.2. Taxonomy (NCBI): domain Eukaryota; kingdom Viridiplantae; phylum Streptophyta; class Pinopsida; order Pinales; family Pinaceae; genus Pinus; species Pinus albicaulis. The sequence goes on along the minus strand of CM076572.1, from coordinate 1,466,090,668 downwards.
AATAAAGTTACACAAGCAATACCTTTATCATTTCAAGTTGAGAACTCGCAGAGTATCCTGCCCCAGTATGGAGGAGATGTCCTCCTGTGTTGTCCTGTCGTGTAATGTAAACATTTTCACTCAGTCTTTAAAAACAAAAATTAAATTAAAAATTAAAAATAATAATAATAATAATAATAAATTAATTAAAACATTTTAATTAAATTAAAAATTAAAAATAATAATAATAATAATAATAAATTAATTAAAACATTTTGACTCCATCAAATTACAAAAAAAAATAAAAATTAAATAAACAATTACAGATTAAATCTCAATAAAAATAAATAAATAAATAATTAGGGATTAAATCTCGACTTGAAGTTTGATCCCAGGCTGGTATTTGAAGGAGCTCTATAAACTCTCTTAAAGTTAAACGCTTAACCTCAATCTTGTATGTATAATTGTAACTAATTAAAACAGATTTGAAGGAGCTCTATAAACTCTCTTAAAGTTAAACGCTTAACCTCAATCTTGTATGTATAATTGTAACTAATTAAAACAGATCAACGTGTCTGCATGCATATCATGAATAATATAAATTGTTTTAAAGTTAAACGCTTAACCTCAATCTTATATGTATAATTGTAACTAGTTAAAACAGATCAACGTGTCTGCATTCATATCATGAAAAATGCCGGCAATGCAGTGATATTTCCAACAGAAACTATTTATTCCTATATCTCAGTTCGAAATTGTTCTGTACATCATTTTTCAAGAATAAACTTTGTTCAATATTACATGAAAATGCACTGGAATAGATACTTACAACAAGCACTTGTGCAGGTTTTGTTTGTGTCAGGGGTTTCGACCGCACCGTTCGAGCTCCACGACCACTTGTGGCAAGGCTGCATTTCCCTGCAAGCAAGCAGATCAAACCACGAAAAAGACAAACAAGGGAAAAAATTGTAAAACGAGTGTAAAAATTTTGATTCAGAGAATTGTACACATGTATACAATTTATTTATGCATTCAATGATAACAACTTGATTAAGAAGATCGGGGATTTCGCAACCAGTTACACCCATGAAGCAGAAGTTATAGAGATATCCAGCTGAAATGTCCTGCTTTGAACCCGCATAAGCAGATGGGTTCAACTAATGTCTGATTACCATGTGTATGTGAAATTTTTTATTTCAAGCTCAGAATCGAGCCATTCTTCAGAAATTTATTCAAAGAGTTATAAACCACTATGCTAGACGCAGCAAATGCAAAACATGTCACAATGCCTAACCCTCTAAAGTAGATGATGGTCCCATATTTATTTGGACATGTAAACTAACATTCTTTTGAATTTTGAAGACTAACAAAAGCCTCCTCTCCCAGATAGGAAATGTTCAACAAATGGGGTCCAACTGATGCCAGATGACCATGTGTATGTCAAATTTTTATTTCAAGCTCGGATTCGAGCCATTATTCAAAATTTAATCCATGAAAGAAAATTATGTTAGATACAGCAATCGCATCACTTGTCCCATTGTTTAACCGTCTTAAATAGATGATGGTCCCATATTTATTTGAATATGTAAACTAACGCTCTTACAGCTTTTGAAGACTAACAACCACCTCCTGTTGAAGACAAGGAAATTTTCAACAAAACAACTGGAGTACTGTGTAAAGAGTAACATAGCGCCAGACCCAGTAACTTATCCTAAAAATTGGCGTCAAAAGGCTTAAAGTCATAGCATTAAATGGTCCACGAATACTACTTATGATGCCCACTAAAATAGGGTGGCCATCCAATATTTATTTAGATATGTAAACTAGAATGCTTTTGAATTTTCTGAATTTTGAGACTAAAAATAGTCCGCTGTTCAAAACAGGAAATGTTCAACAACAAAAAAATTGAACTCTGTACTATATGCAGTATGGTGTTGAATCTCAATGCATCTATTCAAATTGTGAAGAACAATATATCCTTACACACAATAATTTTCTTGTATAGCTTCATGCTCGATAAATATGGCACTTTAATCATCCAATATGTGCCTGATGAATAGTATATGTCAGAAAGCTCAAAATCATAGAATTAATGTTCCATAATTACAAACTTCACCTATGATTCCCGCTTCATCACTCCTGCATGTAAATACAAAGTTTAATGCAAAACCTCCCTTGCAATTCATTGTAATACAAGGTAGTGATCGGAAGGGATGATGGCTCCAATCCTAGAAGCATATTAGAGTATCAATTCCATATAACTTAAAAATAGACAAAAAAATGATCCAAAGAATAATGAGATACTACAAGCAATAAATGTCATCTCAGAAGGGCATCTGTCGGACCAAATCAACTGGAAAAGAGCATTACCGAGATGTCCTCCAAAATGACAATCTCTAGCTAATGATAACAGATATGGGGCCATGGGTTTAGTTACTTTTGAGCATTAATCAACACCAAAGCACACTCGGACAAATTTTACATTCTTGTTGCAAATAAAGCTTGATCTTGATCTTGATCTCTTCTACTTGACTTCTCCATTAGGAGAAATTACCACTTTCAGGAACCAGTGAAAGAAATGATGTACAAAATACATTTGGAGTTACAACACACTGTTGAGACTAATTATACAAAATGAAGAATTAAAATGCAGTTCATGCAACATCATCCATTGAGGAGAAATTAAAAGGCCAGAAATCTTTCACCTGATAGGCTGATAATGCATTTGCACTAGCGATGTTTTATTGCCCAGCTTAAATTTCTGGTTATTTTATATTTTCACATTCAAGAAACTATGTCCCATCATGTACACCGACCTGAATAAATACCAGATACAACATAGTCACATAACCAGCGCAACAGTTAATCTGTGCATTTTATGTATCCGTAGTTCAAGAAAAATATCAATCGTTCTAACCATGTTAGAAATAATGAATACTGTAAAACTGAAAACAACAGTGCAACATTTAATACTTTAATACTTACAACAAGTGTTCAATTATGATAATTAACTCTGTCCCATCATGTACACCGACCTGAATTAAATACCAGATACAACGTAGTCATATAAAATCGTTCTAAACATGTTAGAAATAATGAATATAGTAAAACTGAAAACAACAGTGCAACATTTGATACTTTAATACTTACAACAAGTGCTCAATTATGATAATTAACTCTGTCCCATCATGTACACCGACCTCTGAATTAAATACCATATACAACATAGTCACATAACCAGCGTAACAGTTAATCCGTGCATTTTATGCATCCGTAGTTCAAGAAAAATATCAATCGTTCTAACCATGTTAGAAACATAGAAATAATGAATATAGTAAAACTGAAAACAACAGTGCAACATTTAATACTTTAATACTTACAACAAGTGATCAATCATGAAAATTATCATAGGAACCATAAAGTCATAAACAAAAACTCTGATTTATCCAAACAAAAACCGAAAAAAAAAAAACTTCAAAATGATCATCATTTTTTAAGAATAATAAAGTAAAGATTGCATCGATAATAAGTTTCCAAACATTTGAAATTTATTGGCTCAATCACGAAAATTATCATAGGAACCATAAAGTCGTAAACAAAAACTCTGATTTATCCAAACAAAAACCGAAAAAAAAATAAACTTTAATGATCATCATTTTTATAGAATAATAAAGTAAAGATTGCATCGATAATAAGCTTCCAAACATTTCAAATTTATTGGCTGAAGAATCAAATCATAAATCACTGGATGAATAGAGTAGGATTAACCTCCACGATTTACGTATAAACTTACAATAAACTTTCATTTTCAATAATGCAGATAGTTTTGCCTACCAAAAACATTTAGAAATCTGAAGTGGTTTTTGCAGTGTTCTATTCTGTTCCTGAAACATTTAGAAATCTAGAGTGTGATCCCCTTTCTGCGACATGTTGGAGGGCATGTATAGCAGGATACCATGGAGATAAGCTCAAAACTTATAGTCGACTTGGCTGAAGAAATCAAATCATAAATGACCGAGTAAGGTTAATTTCCAGAAGTTGGGGTATGTTTATATTAAAACAAATTTTCATTTTCAAAAAATACAGATATTTTTATTAAAACTCTCAATTACCGTCTACTGGTTTTACGTATTGGTTTCAGGCATACTGCTTAAATGATAATATAGAGGTACATCTTTTCTGCCAGCTTTTGCATATTTCTATTTTGTTCCTAAAACATTCAAAAATTTAGAGCTTGACCCCTATTCTGCAACTTGTTGCAGGGCATGTGTGTGGGGGTGTCATGCAGAAGAGTTCAAAACTTATTATCAAATCAGTGATCGATTCCACACTTGCAGCCAGCTGATGGGAGTATTGAAGAGTACCAAGATAGCATTGTTGGATTTTTTCTAAAAGAGGAAGTTAACCTGACAAGATTCTTGCTCCATTCAGTAGAGGATTTTTTCAAAATGAGGGAGTTCTCTAAGCGTTTTGCATCAATTCCGTAAAAGTTTTAAGGTGCATGGGTTAGATACCCATGTTTACAGTTTGTTGAAGGCCGTATAAGTGCTGCTATTTTCGCACTACAAGCTTGCTATTTCAAGTTGGGCGAGATTTGTGCAGATTTTTATCTAATCCAATTATATTGGTCTCGTATGGAAATGTAATCATCTTTGTAGGAATGTCCTAAACAATTCATGACGTGTATTGGTCTTGTGTAGAAATGTACTCATCTTTGCAGGATGTGGAAATGTAATCATCTTTCTACGATGTCCTAAACAACTCATGTCGTGGTGTTTTAAGATCTTGACATGTAAGGTTGATCGTAAGGACATTATGTTTGGCATGTTTTTAACAAAAGAATGCTATATTCCTACAAATTAATATGCAGCGAAGCCCCTAGCTGAGGAGAGGTTCGAGATGCTCTGAATAATCTTGTTTTGTAGGATATAGTAAGACTTAGGACACTACATCATATGTTTGTGACGGGCCAATATGTGAAACTTGATGAGGATGCATGGTTTTCAAGATCACATGTATCTTCTTCAATGATTTAACCAAGTGACGAGCTTATTCTTATAGAAGCTAATTCAATGAATAGAACAATTAGATCCAAAGCGTGGACAAGTCGAGCTTGAGGATGGATATGCACTCACCCTTTTCTCCAACACATAATAGTTGAAATGGCTTACGCAAAAATTGTACAACGCACAGAAGTAAGTAGGAGCAACGAGATATGCTAATTATATTGCATTGGCCACTTCCAATAGTAATCCTTCCAATTGTTTTGAGATGATTTTGAGACTAGCAACTTCATATTTGCAGATGGCAACATTGGTCGAGAGATGATTTTGAGACTAGCAACTTCATATTTGCAGATGGAAACATTGAAAGCACTATCCTTGTAAAGGGGTGTTGTATTTGGGGTTACTTCGAAAGCGTTTAAACCATGCTTCATGGTGCATCATGTGATGTTGTATTTGGGGTTACTTCGAAAGCGTTTAAACCATGCTTCATGGTGCATCATGTGATGTGGCTGCATGGTTTGGTCGACATATAGAGGAAGAAGCCTAATATTTCTGAAAGCACTATCCTTGTAAAGGGGTGTTGTATTTGGGTTTACTTCGAAAGTGTTTAAACCATGCTTCATGGTGCATCATGTGATGTGGCTGCATGGTTTGGTCTAGATATAGAGGAAGAAACCTAGTGTTTCTGAAAGCACTATCCTTGTAAAGGGGTGTTGTATTTGGGGTTACTTCGAAAATGTTTAAACCATGCTTCATGGTGCATCATGTGATGTGGCTGCATGGTGCGCACTGTGTTTACAACACTTGGTTGTGTTTAAACCATGATTCATGGTGCATAATGTGATGTGGCTGCATGGTGTGTTTACTGCACTTGGTTGTGGCTTGATGAACATAAAAAATTGAGGATAGCTTACTCACAAATCACTATACCTTAACTTGATGCTTATGTGGCGCACTTCCTTGGGAGTTTGGAGACCTGTTGAATGATCACATTCTTCATGTCGTACACACATAGATGTTGCATTCTTCATAACGTACACACATGGATGGATGTTGCATTCTTCATGACGTACACACATGGATGTTGCTTGCTTGATTAGGAGGATGACACACTTAAAAAAGCACATCTAGGGCATCTAGGAGTACGGCATTGAACCATAGGTGGCATGTGGACATTTAGTTGCTTGCATGGACACATTAGATGGCATGTGGACCCTTAGTTGTTTCCATTGCTTAGGAGGGAGGAGGCCTTTGGAGGAGCATTTGACACTTCTTGTGGAGCCCTCACATGAGGACCTTTGCATGGTGGATGTGCATACCTTCAAGCTTTGACATGTGTCACTCCGCATTGGAAAACTGCCTATGCGAACCTATCAATTAGGTTCCTTGTTGTGGACATGGTCCACTTTATTATTGTTGGCCTCTCTCACCTTTCATATAAATTAAGAAAGATAGTCTTTCATCATCACATAAACACATAATCACTAGAGATGTAATAGTTAAAGAAAACTTGTCTCTTTCACTTGAACTTCATTGTGTTTTTCTCTCTTGTTTAAGGTGCCAAGTTGATGCAAGTAAGGTGTTCAAGTGAAGGTATGCCTTGTTACCAACCAAAAAGTGGGTAACCCATAGGAGAAAATTTTCTCATCCTTCAATAGCAAGCCAACCAACAACCCTATTGATCAACACTTACATGATGCCATGGATCCTCCAATAGCAAGCCAACCAACAACGCTACTAATCAGCACTAAACATGATGCCATAGACCCTCCACATATATGCTCTAGTCAAATTTCTTTTTCCCATCCAGCATTCGTCCTTGAAAGGTGGGTCATTTGTCAACACGTATTGTTGCCACAAAATCTAGCAAGCCTTGGAGGCGGGGGGGGGCTACAATGATATCACTAGATTAAGTGACAACAATGGGGTGATGTCCCACCGTCACCATAGCCAAATCCCCCTGTTCTTTATGGATTGTCACCAATGGGAGGAGTCCCAATATGTATACAAGTCACAAAATAGGTATTCTAAGCTTAAAGGTGTAAGGTGACAAAGAGGCCTCCAAGGGAAAGACACAATTTAGGCATAAGGCTCCGAGAGGAGGCAATTTGCTTTCCTGAAGACGCCAAATTAAGGCAACACAAGACCTAGGGTTTGATTGATAGGTTGAGAGTTGGGATGACCCAAAATCAAGATGCCCAAAAAAATGTTTCCGATAATGGTATTAGCAATATAAAGGCACATGACCTTCAAAAACCCCTCACGTTGAAGCTATCACCAAACTAGGGTTTTATCCAAGGGAAAACAAGTAGGGAAAGAAAAATTATGGATGAAATTGGAGTGAATGCCTACCAAAGGGAAATAATTTTGTGGCAACCACTCCACCCTCGATCATTAGTCTTTCCAAGACCTAAAATTCCTCATCCTTATCAATTCACACTAGGCCGTGCCTAGCTGCTTGACCTTGAGAGGGTTGAATTAGAGAGAGAAAATTTAAATTTATGGATAAATGGTGGTTTGATCACCAACAAGACTTGGCCAATGTGAAATTTCCTTGAAATTGCTAACTGATTAGCAATTTAATTGTTTACAACAATTAACGAATAAATCACACTGCAATTTTTCACAAAATAAATACATTGCAGAAGTAAAAAATGGGAATTGAGAAATAGATGCACGCACACAAAAATCGACAAAATTATTTTGGACTGAAAGGCCCAAAAAAAAAAAACCCAAAGGGAAAACCAATGCAATAGATGAGGGTTTATTTTATTATGCAGCAAAATAGAGAATTACAATTTTTGGCCCTCCCTTAGCAACTGGCACTTCCTTGGAAATTTGCACTTCCAAACTGGGAGCACACACTACTACCTATGGATAAATCGATTTGCCCTCGAAACCCCTCCAGGTGAGTTGCCCTTTATGTCTCCTACCTCTGGAAACAATTCGCTAAGCCTCTCGGAGCTATATCCTAGCACTAGCAACTTAATCAAACCTGTCTGGGCAACTCGCTCTGGCAACTGGGCAACTCGCGCTAGAAACTGGGCAACTTGCACTCTAGATCTCAGCCTCTCTACTGTGTAATTCGGCATCTCTTCCCTGAAATTGGAAAATGGAAAACCATTGGAGAATTTCACTAGAAATTCTCCCCTAACTGAATGCTACTCTCTGACTCAAATTCTTCCCTGACTGAATACTATGCACTACCTTAGCTCACTCGCTCTTCCTCTTGTGTCTTTCTCCATCCCATCGACTTGCTCTTATAATCTCTCACTGGAACATCAACCAAGATCTAATCGTGATCGATGTCTAAGATTGTCTTAGACTTGATCCATGTCACTTTCTGGAGGTCTCTAGAGCATAAGTCTATCTCCTCGATTATATCTCATTAATTAATCAATTTTCCTAAGTTAGACTTAGGCACTTCTAATTATTGATCAATTAACTTGATTGAGTGGTCTCTAGGTGTTTTCTCCGGAAACCTTTTCTGAGTTTTCGAGATCATGTGTTCCTTATCCTCTTAGACACAAATAAACCATCCAAAAACTAACAAGTAGTTCCTAGTCCTTCGGTTAATGGAGTCTATGGAGTTGATAGATTAGCCAATTCTTGCAAAGGAATACTTATATTTGATGACCTGGCACAAGCCCTAACTATTGCCTTTATGAAATATTATTGCCACTGGGTAGACCTATAGTCAGGATCACCAAGGCGAATGCCATTCACATATAATGAGTAATGCATGCACTCATGAGTCCTAGCTTCCATATAATTGATATTCAATAAATTACGACAGAATAGAATCAACCCTATATCATAAATTTATTCCATACATTAGTCATAAGCATATTTATTATTCAAAAATAACATTTACAAGATGAAAAATACATGAACATTCCATTATAATCCAAGACAACTTCTCCAAAGTCAAGAACGAGCTCTAATAACCAAGTATAATAACCAAGTATACTCCATAGGTCACATTTTTCCAAAGAGAAGAGGTCAAAATTCTCCGAAGAGAGCTTGAAATTTCCAAGTGATGATGATGAAAAATGCAATAGTCCTCACTATTTATATGAGGAGAAATGGTTCCTAATTAGCCTAAAAGCCCCTATGAAACAAGTAAAATGATAATACAAGCTTGGGTTACAAGCCAACCCAACTAGCTTAAACATGAACTCAAGATAAATCCCAACATGTTAGCCATGAGGATTAAAATGTTGATGTCATCCATTATATGAGCTCCATGTGGCATGCTTTGATTCTCTTAAGTGCCACGGAGGGTGTAGAAGCCTCTAAAAATCATCCTTTAAGGCTTGCCACTCAGATCTCTGTCAATGTCCCTTTGTGGACCCCAAAATCTAGTTTCGGGCACAAAAAGTGGTCTCCTAGGTCTCCAGTTGCTCAAAATGTCCATCTTTGCGCCAAGGTTGAGGTCTTTCCAAGTGCTACTTGTGAAAATTTCTGAACCTAAGTTACAGAAACCCTACTGCAATTTTCAAATTTACTTCTCCTACTTGTTTGATTTAATTAACAAGTTTTTTTTCTAATTTATTCAGTAAAAACATCAATGTAAACATATTGCAGCCTACACATACATACAGACCATTTACTGAAGCATAATGCACACATGACAAAGGACACAATATTTTTTGTACAATGTCCTCGGAAAAATCCAATGCGAGAAAACCGGTGCAACAACTCTTAGAAGGCTTGTTTATTAAGCAGAATGTCTAAATACATCAAGGGCACCAGTAGTGGTTTTCCCAATAGAGAAATCACGGCAGATGTACCTTTATCACTCAGGGATGGAAAATAGGGTTTATTCAACCGAGGAAGAACCCCAATGGATGCCTACGCAATCACTACGTCACCCTTCAGTGGGTTGCTTCACTCCTCTGAAAATCACTGAAAACGAGCCCTTTCTAGCCCATTGGAACCCCAGCGCTACCTCTCCCAAGCTATGCGTCAGCCTCTCCTGCCCAACGCTACTCCCTTGTCACCTCTATGGGCTCAGCGCTACCTGTGTGTCACCGTAAAGGGCCTACGTCAACCTCTGCACTGCCTCTGCATGAACCTGGAAAGGCTGTGTCCCTCCTGCTAGGTCTTTGTGCTGCCTAGTACGGATTTGCCTCTCTGCTTATGTATTATTGGCCTTGGCTCTAAATAATCCCTTGCTTATATGCCCCTCACCAACACTGCAAGATCACTCGAAATTCTCAGCAAACCGCGCCCCAAATTTTCAACTTAGCTCAAGTGCTACCGCTTTGTGTGTCCTCCAACTAACCCCAAGCCTTCCTTTAATACTTTTCTCCTTGAACAATCAACAATCGTGATATAATCTCTAGTCAATGGCGAAGATTAGCAAAGGCTTGATCCACGTCACCTAGAACATTCTCACCACACATGTTTTAATTAATTCCCTTTAATTATTTAATTTCCCTAAGTTAGACTTAGGGTCTCCATATAAAATAATTAATTATTGGAATAACTTTCACACCGGGTGGAATTTCTCCAAACGATTTCTGGGTCTTGGAGATCTCATGTGTCCTAGCCCCTCCACAAAGTTTCGGAGCTAGAGCACATCTGATGCTACCCAAAAAATCAACACTCCCTCTTAGCGATGAATGTGCTCTAGCAACACTTAACCACTGGAGCATCACTCTGATCCACGACATTGGTGCCCTGCGCTGCTGACGATTGGCCTGTTGCCCTTCATCCTCTGCGTTGTTGCTTTTTGTACTATTGCCCATGACACTGCCACTGCCACTGCCAATGCCTCATCTGAACTGTAGCTCCCTCTCAAATGCTGCATCATGCTGCCCATAGCACTGCCACTGCTAATTGTTGCACTGCAACTCAGTTGCTGAGAAATAAGCAACTAAAGGACATCACCCAAAAGTATTGACAGACAAGTCATTCTGATTGCATCTCGATCTGAAGCACCCTCTATTGTTGAACTGCGTTGCCCCTCTGAAGCACTGCCCTATTGCTGCTGCCCTGCATTGCGTAAGCACTACTCCTCTGTGTTTTTGAAGTCCCATCAGACTCTACGTTGTTGCTTCCACATTGTTATTGCCTTTGCTCTATGCTGCTCAAATCTTCAGTGTCCTAGCACTGCCTTGTGCCTCTCCATGATCCCCTGCACCAATTGACTCCAGTCATCTTGCTACTGTCTTTATGGGCTCCTGTAGTTCGTATGTGATCCAAGAGTTTGGGCACCTCAAGGATCCTGCCCTTCCACCAACTATAGCTCACTCTACATATCTATGTCGCCCCCCCTCTTCTCTCGAGGCACATGAGCACTCATGGCCACATCATCATAACTGCCACTATCCCCTTTCGTTGCTGCTACCTTGGAATCTAAATCTTCCTTGCCTTTCTTTCTCAGAGGACAAGTATTGGCGAAGTGTCCTAACTCGCCACATCTGAAGCACCGGACCTTAGATAGGTCCTTCTTCTTCTTCCCGTGTTGCTGCTTCTGTCCCCTAAGATGCTAGGGCTGCATCTTCCTCCTCCCCTTTCTAGATTTTGACTCCTCTGCTACTGCTCTCCCTCTTGGTTATTCTCCCGATCTCCTCCTGTCGAAGAATTGCCCACATGTCCTCCCGGTTTGGAAGTTATGCTCTGCCTAAAATACTTTGGACAAAGGTCTTCCAATCATTGGTGACTGCCTTTAGGGCAGTTCTAACCATGAGACCATCATCAGGAGTTGTCCCCATGGTTGCCAACTAATCTCGGGTTGTCTTCAATCTCAAGAGGTAAGGATCGATCTCCTCTCCCTTGTGCATCTAGAACAGTCGCATATGATTCTCCAAAAGCATATTCCTCTAAACGGAGCTACCTTGATACAACGTGTTCAATGTCGTCCACATCTCATTTGTCGTCTTCTTCTCGGCAATAGGTGGAACCACATGATCCTTCACCCCATCCATGATCAAGCGTTTGACCCGCGCTTGATTTTCATTATGCTTCTTTAGAGGATCTGCAGCGACCGAAACGACCACAACATTCTCGAAATTTTCTTTGATGCCATATTCTTCAAGGACTGACAGGATTACACCGTCTAACCAATCTTGATCTCTCGATCCATGTGAGGCCATCTTTGCTCAAACTGTTGAAGAAAATGCTCTTCTCCCTTTTACTATTGCTGCACTCAGCAAAAGACCGGATCTGGGTTTCTCGGCGATAGAAACCCTAGACAATATGCTCCCTCTAACAAGTGATTTCCCTCCTAGAAATCCTCCACCAATTCTGACAAATCAGTCCTCTACAATCACTCCACTTGTTCGAATCTCAGATTTCTTGGCTAGAAATTCTGCTGAGGAATTGTTTCCCCGTACTTTTTCAACCCGCTAGACATTGTTCTGCACCTGTAGAATCAATACCCCACCAGCAACTTTGAAGATCAGAAAACATCACTTCCAGCCACTGTAACCGGCACGTCACTCCTCCTTGTTCTGCGTCACCCTCTCAAGTCTGCAACAGCCTCTACGTCAGCTCTGCGTGAGCTTGACAGGCTCTATGTCACCCTTCGAGGTCTGGGTCAACCTCTACGTCAGCTCTGCGTGAGCAAACAAGCTCTGTGTCACCCCCTGCTGATTCTGCAATGTCCCCATGGTGCTACGCTACCTCTTCCTGGAACTGTGTAGCTTTAGGTGCCCTCCTGTAGCAAAAAATCTTCAGCTCTTTGCTAATGGCTTCAGCTTGATCTGCAATAGCTCTGATACCATGTGAAAATTTGTTAGGTCCCTATATTACTAGCGTAGTCACTTATTGTTGTTAGTGTAGCCCCATTATTGTTATTGTTGTACCCTTGTACTCCCCATATTGTTATTATTGTGCCCCATAAAAGCTCTCTATTTTTATTGTTGCGCCCTTACATTATTATTGTTAGGTCTGCTAGGATTATATTGTGACCCCATGGACTCCTATATATAGAAAGGAGGTTTTGTTATTTGTATCATCCAAGAATTGTTCATTTATGTGATGTAGAGAACAGTTCCCCCTCGAAGTGGCTGATTTCTAAGGCAAAAATCTCTCTTTCTTCTATTTGGGGAGCTGGTTTCATAACATTTGGTATCAGAGCTTCGGATTCTAGGGTTCCGCTGCTTCAAGCAGCTCATCGTGGCATTTTCACTGTAACTTTTTTTCGACGAAGGTTCAGAAACTAATCAATACCTTCCTTCTGTACATACCCCTTAGCTACAAGGGCGAAGGTTTCTTCATAATCGATCCTTTCCTTCTGTGCATACCCCTTTGCCACAAACCTAGCTTTGAATTTCTTTATGCTGCCATCTCCAGCATACTTGATCTTGTAGATCCACCTTGATCCTACAACCGATCTGTTCTGAGGTCTAGGGACTAATTCCCATACATCATTTGTCATGATAGAGTTGTACTCTTCCACCATAGCGTCTACCCACACCTGACGTTGAGCTGCCTCCCGAAAACTAGAGGGTTCTCCAACCTATGCTACCAATGCCTGGTACCTGTCTGGCTGCTTGCGTTCCCTCTTCTCATTTCGAGGGGATCCAATAAATTCCTCTGCATCCCTCAGAGTCTATTGGAGTTCTCTGCTTGTCCTTCCACTAGTGGTCGGTGGATTCACCTGCTCTCCTCCTTGCACTTCCTCACAAAACTTTCCTTAGGATCCTTGTGTCGTGGAGAGGCACTAGAGCCATCTGTTGTAGGTCGTTGTGGCTAAACCAGTTGATCCTCCTCAGACTGCGTAGCTGTAGACATCTCTTAGGTTCTCCTGAAGTCTCTCTTCCCCATGAATTTCAAGTCCTATCTTACTACGATCTTCCTACTCTCGAGAATATAGATGCGGTATGCCTTCGCATTTTCGCTATATCCCACAAGGTATCCTTTCTCTACAGTCTGATCTAACTTCTTCCTCTTCTCATCGGGTATATGGCTCTAAACCCGGATACGTAGGGGAGGGGCCATGAATCCCGAATCCTACGTATCCGATACAATACGGAGGGATTCGTACCCGATTCTCCGGATTAGGCCGTATCCGTACAGGGTACGTCGAATCCCAACCGTACCCTATACGGATACAGCCGAATCCCATTTAGCCGAATTCACACGGCCAAAAAGTGTGAATTTGAGTTATAAAAATCGGATTTCTCTCATTCTTTCTCACTGATTTTTGTTTGTGAAGTGAGCAAGGAGCAAGGGTTAGCAAGGAGAAAGCGAGTTTTATCAAAGAGATTCGAGCATCCGGTAAATGCATTGTCCCTCTATATTTTGCATTTAGTTTGATGTTAGTGTTTGCATGTGCATATGTTCTATATATTTGGTCATTTTTGTTTATTTTTTATAGTATTCATGGCTCAATCAAAGGCAGCAAGACTGCGGAAAAGAAAGGGGATGAATGTCCCCATTGGAGACGCCCCTCCTGTCCCTGTTTCATCAGGGACTGTAAGTATTCCATCTATTGGAAGTGGGGCTGCAACAGCAACTTCAAATGTGCAGGGAAAACAAACTCATGACCCCTAATACCCATTATGGAAATATGTGACAAGAGAGGCAAGGGCAAGCAAAAAGGGAAAGGGAGGAGGAAATTATTCACGGAAATGCAATAAGCGCGACGGCCATTTCACTTCCACATATTTCCGTGTGAAAACACATTTGTTGGGTTTGCCAGGTTGTGGCATTAAATGTTGTACAGCAATTGAATTGCCACAAAGGAAGGAATTGCAGAAAGAGCAATTTGTTGGTGCGGCAACTGTGGCATCAAAATCAAAACAAAACAAGAATGATGACCCCCTTCCATTATTAAGGAAAAGCAACAAGTTCCCTTTTGAGAGCTTTAGTAGGGGACAATCAGCAAAGAGAAAGGCAACTGCAATTGGTCCAATGGACAAGATTTTTCAAAAAGAGAAGAGAGAAGAGCTTGATCTCACCATTGCATTTTTTTCTATCAGAACTTCATATCCTTTAATTTTCCACGATTACCTCTATTTATTGAGATGTGTCGAGCTCTTAGTCATGGGGCTCCATCAGGGTATGTGCCTCCTGGGTCAGAGAAACTCAGAACCACATTCTTGACAAAGGCAAAGAAATAGGTTGAAAAAATGCTTGAGCCTATTAAATCAGCATCGCCAACATTGGGGGTTAGCATTGTTTCTGATGGATGGGCAGATCCAACACGCCACCCACTCATCAACTTCATGGTGTCATCCTTGAATGGTCTAGTTTTCTTGAAAGCAGTGGATGCACTTGGATAGTGCAAGGATGCACAATATATGTGTGAGCTATTTATTAAAATTATTGAAGATGTATGTGTCGATTCTTCTGTGCAAATCATTACAGATAATGCACCTATTTGCAAGGCCGTTGGCATGATTGTGGAAGCAAAATATCCACAAATATTTTGGACACCTTGCATTGTCCATTCATTGAACTTGGCACTGAAATCTATTGCCTCTGATGTGCTTTGGATTGGAGCCATTATTAAGCATGCACAACATATCTGCAACTTTGTATAGAACCATGCAAATGCCCTCACTATCTACAAGGAGTACACCAATCTATCATTGTTGAAGATTGCAGATACACGGTTTACCTCTTCATTCATCACGTTGAAGAGGTTGAGGGAGGTCAAGACCGCTCTTGGGGCCATGGTTATTTCAGAGTTTTGGTCTTTTTGGAGAAAAACGGATCAAGCAGCCTCAAAGAAAGTGAAGGACACAGTGTTGGATGATCTATGGTGGGAGAAGGTAGATCTAGTTATTCAGATCATGGACCCTATCATGACCAACCCATCCTAGGAGAGGTTTATGAGGGATGGGATTCCATGATTGAGTCTGTGAGGACCATTGTTTTACAGAGTTGGTGCCCAGAGTATGAGACATCACCAGAGGCCTTCTTCACCAGCATATAGGATATTCTTGTCAAAAGATGGGACAAGAATTGCACACCTTTACATTGTTTGGCTCACTCTTTGAACCCAAAATACTACAACCATGAGTGGCTGAATGGTGGACCTTCCCGCAGATTCCCTCCTCACATGGATGGTCAAATCTCACAGGGGAAGAAAGATGCATTCAGGAGGATTTTTCAGGAGACGGCATCCCTTTGAGGTGGAGGATGCCTTTGCAGAGTTTTCCACTGGCACTGGGTGATTTGCAAGCTATGATGTGATTCAAGACAGTGGGGCTAAGAAGCCCTATTCTTGGTGGGCAACTCATGGGGCAACAAGCCCTCCTCTACAACAGTTAGCCATGAGGCTCCTCTCTCAGGTGACTTCATCCTCTTGTTGCAAGAGGAATTGGAGCACATATGGGAATTTGTATAGTGTGAAGAAAAGCAAGCTTGAGTAGTCCAAGGCAGAGACAATGGTGTATGTGCACACCAACCTTCGTCTTATCTACAGGAAGATGGAGGATTGATTGAAGGGAAAGACAAAGATGTGGGATGTCTTTCCTGATGATATGGGTCTGGACAACAGTGTTGAGTTGGCATTGGCCAACTTGGATCTCAATGTGTCAATGCTAGACCCTGTCACATTTGATGATGCCGATACTGTCAAATTTGATGATGCCGATACAATAGAGGCGTCATCCTCCACACCAGCAGATGCATAGAAGATGCATAGATGACAGAGGAGGAGGATGCAGCAAAGGAGAGCAGTGGTGAGCATGATGATCAGGATGAGGACATTGATGCTGATTATGATGATGAGGATTGATGACTCATTGACTCTGACTCATTGAGGCTTCAGGATTGTAGTCTTGTAGATTGTAGCTTTTTGTATTTTCTATTTCTATTTGCCATTGGCAGTGTACTTATGTAACACATCATGATTCTGATGACTTAATGAGAAAACTACAATATCTTACTATCTTGTCTTTCTGAGTAAATTTGACAATTTTATGATGTATCAATGTATCAAATTTCAATGTATCATGTATGAGTATCTAAGATCTTAAATCTATGTTTGAATAGTCCTTACAAGGTGCTGCAAAAAATTGGTACTATGGCATACAAATTGGAGCTTCCTACTTCTTCTCGAGTGCATCCAGTTTTCCATGTTTCATGTTTAAAGAAGTTTATAGGTGACAAACTTCCAATTCAAACAATATTGCCAAAACTTGACGAGGAAGGAAAAATCATATTGGAACCTGAAGCAGTCACGGAAACAAGAACTCGACGGCTACGAACTCGATCAATTTCAGAGTATCTCATCAAGTGGAAGAACTTACTCACTGAAGATTCCACATGGGAGGATGAGAATTTTATACAGAAGCATCCAGAGTTACTCAAGCGTTGAGGAAAACACTTTTTTGAAGGAGAAGGGCATGTTAGGTTCCTATATCACTAGTGTAGTCCCTTATTGTTGTTAGTGTAGCCCCCTTATTGTTATTGTTGTACCCCTGTACTCCCCATATTTTTATTATTGTGCCCCATAAAAGCCCACTATTGTTATTGTTGTGCCCTTACATTATTATAGTTAGGTTGGCTAGGATTATATTATGACCCCATGGACTCCTATATATACAAAAGAGGTTTTGTCATTTGTATCATCCAAGAATTGCCCATTTATGTAATCCAAAGGAGGTTACCCCCTCGAAGTGGTTGACTTCTAAGGCGTTGATCTCTCTTTTCTTCATTTTGGGAGTTGGTTTCATAACAAAATTTATGAACCTAAGTTACAGAAACCCTACTGCAGTTTTCAGATTTACTTCTCCTACTTGGTTGATTTAATTAACAAGTTATTTTCCTGATTTATTCAGTAAAAACATCAAAGTAAACACTACTGTAGCCTACAAATACATACATATCATTTACTGAAGCATAATGCACACATGACAAAGGACACAGTATTTTTTGGACAATGTCCCCGGAAAAACCAAATGCGGGAAAACCGATGCAGCAGCTCTTAGAGGGTTTGTTTATTAAGCAAAATGTCTAAATACATCAAGGGCACCAGTAGTGATTTTCCCAACAGAGAAATCACAACAGATGTACCTTTATCATTCGGAGAC
This sequence comes from Pinus albicaulis, assembly GCA_034641835.2. Taxonomy (NCBI): domain Eukaryota; kingdom Viridiplantae; phylum Streptophyta; class Pinopsida; order Pinales; family Pinaceae; genus Pinus; species Pinus albicaulis. Next base: position 1,466,072,685 of record CM076572.1, on the reverse strand, counting down.
AGAAAATATGGTTGATTCAGCCGAGGAAGAAGAACCCCAATGGATGCCTACGCAGTCACTGCATCACGCTTCAATGGGCTGCTTCACTCTCAAAAATACTGAAAATGAGCCCTTTTTAGCCCACTGGAACCCCAACGCTGCCTCTCCCATCCTCTGCGTCAGCCTCTCCTGCCCAACGCTTCTCCTACGTCACCTCTCTGGATTCAATGTTGCCTCTAAGTCACACTAAAGGGCCTGTGTCAACCTTTGCACTGCCTCTGCGTGACCCTGGTTGGGTTGTGTCCCTCCTGCTGGGTCTCTGCGCTTCCTGATACGGATCTGCCTCTCTGCTTATGTATTCTCGGCCTTGGATCTGAATAATCGCTCACCGATCTGCCCCTCACCAGCACTGCAAGCTCACTCGAAAATGCTCAACAAACCGCGCCCCGGAATTTCGACTTCGCTCAAGTGCTACCGCTCTGTGTGTCCTCCAACTAACCCCAAGTCTTCCTTTAATACTTTTCTCATTGAACAATCAACAACCGTGATCTAATCTCTAGTCAACGGCTAAAAGATTAGAAAAGGCTTGATCCACGTTACCTAGAACATTCTCACCCACATGTTTTAATTAATTCCCTTTAATTGTTTAATTTCCCTAAGTTAGACCTCGGGTCTCCATTTAAAATAATTAATTATTGGAATAACTTTCACCCCAGGTCGAATTTCTCCAAACAATTTCTGGGTCTTGGAGATCTCATGCGTTCTAGCCCCTCCACAAAGTTTCGGAGCTAGAGCACATTCGATGCTACCCAAAAAATCAACAAGCCCTCCCAAGTCTCTGAAGGTGAGATCATCCTCATCTGGGCTCTGGATCAGATGTCATCTCTTAGTGAGTGATAAGGCAGACCTAGGGGCATGCTCCTCCAAGTGTATCATCTGGAAAAATCATCAAATGTAGCGCAAAGTGGCAGAATGGGTGCAGGAGGTGCTTAGGGGTAGGTATGATGTGTTGCTACTGCTCGGAGACCCAAGGCTCTCAACGCTTCACCTGCGGGTGACAATATACTTCTTTGACTCCTAGGTACCTGTGGTAAGGTACCCAGGTCATGGGCTACTGAACCACCTGACAATCACAACATAAAGTCTAGTGGAAGTAACTAGTCATCAGGGACGATAATCATTCTTGCAACTAAGTGAACCAAGCTTGAACATAAAAGGCTATTTAATACTTCACATAAGGTTTCCCTTCCAAACCTGGGGATCTTGAACTAGCAATGGTGTTTCCTCACTAGTTAGAAGTGGCTAAAGGACAACCCTACTAGGTGTTTCCGACCCATCAAGGGAAGTAACATTTCCTCAGTCCACCCTTCAATTGATAGGTGCTACTAAATAATGATGGTAACAAAAGGGAGAAGGTTGCATGGCCAAGTGCCATGGTCAAAGGGACAAGCATGATGCGGATCCACATCCCGAGTGTATAGATGTGAGGAGGGAGCAATCATCGATGCATGAGTTACCAACTTGGCCTTTGTTTTTCCACCCCTCTTGTGCGTCTTTTACTTTTTCATTACCCCTTAATGATGAGGTAACTCATTGCCCATCAAGTTTGGACATGCTAGCATTCAATTTTATGATGTAGTGGAGCAACATGTGCTCAAGAACCAGGTGATGGCTATAACAAGTGAGGTAGAGCTCATGTTAGGCATTTGCCCACATGCTAATGTGTATATCCCAGACATCTTTTGCATTTTGATGTCTTTTCTTTTATTTTGTGGCCATGATATGCTTTTTCCATTTCTTTTAGCTACATCAACTTCTCGGGCCAAAGTTTCGGTCCCTACCTAGGTATGTGGATGTAAGGGGGCCAAATCCCAGAGAACCAATGGTCATTTGAAACTGAAGAATGGAGGTGCAATATGGGTTTGTATAGTGTTGTACCTTAAGAGACAATCCCTTGACTATGGTAAGGAATCCGTGCTTAAAACATTTATATAAATATGTCACAGAAATATTGGTCTTTGTTTAATCACCTTCATATATTTATCATTAAACCCTCAAAGATCAAATACAATGAATGCCCCACAATGCTATTATTTGTTGATATAGAATGGAATGATCAGAAGAACATAAAAGAAAGAAGCCCAAACTAATATGTTGATGTACAGAATATACCACCTCAAACTTCAGAAGAATTGTAAGAAAAGGAAGAGTGAAAATGAAGCAGCGCCTATTAAGGATTGTAACCCTTATTCACACAAGTAAAAAGAGACTTGCAGCTTCATTACTTCATTTCATTCAAAGACAGAAAACACATAATGTAAATTGGAAGACATATCCATATCAACAAATCCCAAAATCTTGCTTTTCATTCATTAATCATTTGAAATCTCTGTACAAAATTTACAGTCTGAATGTCCAAAACTCGGAACCCTTTTATTTCTTGTTTTTCTCTTTAAATACAATAGAAAGCAGTTTGTAACTGTTGGAACTAACCCTAACTTCTTCAACTACTTAGGACTTCGTCAACTACCTATTACATATCATCAAAAATGTCTTATTACAATTATATTCTCTTTAAAGAGGAAAATAACATAAAACATAAATCCTAATCTATTTGTTGAATGTGAACTGATGATGTTGCTGCTGCATTTCCTTGACTGGTTGGTTTATTCTTCTTTGAAGTCAACGAGTCCGTTGGTAGATCTGCCATCCAAGTTCTGCATTTCTTCCATATCTCAATGTTTGTCTTAGGTGAATGAACCAGCTTGTGATATTTCAATATAAAGGCAGTGATTCTGTTGAATGATGGCCACTCTGCAAATAAAGTCTTCACTAACCATAGCAGCGGAAAATGTCTTTGAAGGAAATTGATCATTGTTGCTCCTTTAAGGATCTGAGTCTTTTCATGAGTACTGTCTACCTTAATTTTTGCCAACATCAATAAGGGTTCATAAGAATCCCATGATAAAAGACTACCTCCAAGACCCCAACATGATGGCAAACCTGCTCTTGCTATTTTGTCAAATAAATTATCAAATTGGCTCACTGCTTCCTTAAGCTCAATCAACTTCTTTTCTGTAGACTTCTTGTAATAATTTTTGACAATCATCTTATTAATTTCTACAGCATATAAAATCATCTCTTTAATTTTGTTCTCTTCCAACTCTTGATCAGTTTTCGAATCAATGAAGTCAATGAATTTTCTTGCCCAAATGGCCTTGTTAATTGTCTTTTGCTTGTTTGCCATGACTTTTCCTTCAAAATCTCTGATAATACTTCTTTCCTCTGCAACAACAGTCAGAAAACCCCAAATTGCTTTCATTTCTGCAATGATATCATTCCAGATGATATCCTTAGCCTGTATTAGGGATATATTTCCCTTCAACTTTTCCTTGAGATTTTTAATCTCAGTATCAGCAATCTGGCAATCTATTCTTTATCTACTAACTTCCCCCTTTTTGGCTTGTACGATCTTTGTTGCTGTCTCCAAATCAGCTTGTGCCTTTTTTCGATCTCTCTCTGCCATCTTCAATTCAGTGGTCAATTGAGATATTTGAGCTACTGGATCTTCACTACCAGATGGAAAAACGAAAGTACAAGTATGAGATTCAATATGATTCTGCAATGATAATGCAGTTTACTTTAATTTGGTGATTTCTTCTTCCTTTTGCAAGAGCTACTGATGAAGTTTCTCTTTCTCATTTTTCTACCTCTGCAACCTTACTGCCATGGAGTGCTCTCCTGTAAGCAACTTCAACTTTTTCTTTAGCACAGAGATTTCTGATTCAGCACTTTGCAAAAGCTTCTGTACAGCAGACCTGTCATTGGGATCTACCCCAATCTTCACAATAATCTTTTTGAGTTCTTCGTTCTGGATTGTTAGAGCCCTGGAATTTGCTTTCTCTAACTTCAATTGCTTGATAACTTCTCCAAGCATATTTTTAGCCTTGAGTGCCATTGCATTGGTTTTGGTTAAGTCATTCACAATCAGCTGACCTTTTGCATATGTAGATTTACTTTGTCAAGAAATGGAATTTTCTTTACATCTACAGTTAGATTCACAGTATTAGAATTATTGGATGAACCAATAGACATATCAGAGGGATGTGAATGGGCAATCTTAAATTGATCTTCTTCCAAATCCATTGTAGTTAGCAGTCTTGTTTGATCTGGGGTTATCTGGTACTCAGCTTGAGCCTCCATGCTTGCCTTCATTTTTTGATTTCTTTCTGCAATCTGAGAAAAAATTGTTTAATTAAGGGCACTTGTTCCTGAGTGCTTTCATGTCTTCTTGGTGAAGCAGGGACATTTTTCTCATCTCCTAATTGTAGTGAGAAACAAGGTTGAGCATCTATAGAATCCTCACTGAGCTTTGTCCTCTTCTCAGTCCTTTGTTCTTCATCCTCTAAATCAATCACTGCTTCTTTACCTATCTTATTTGACTTTTCCGATATGACAGGGGTTTGTACATTGGAACTCACAGAACCTGCAAAACCCTTATTTGCCATCTTTTCTATATCAGGTCTGCTTTCATGAATGAATGTTGAATACTCATCTTCAATTCTCCTATTAGAAATCACACTATGAGGGTCATAAGACCACTTCTCTCCTAACAGTAGGTGCATTTCATCTAACATCTTAGTGACTTCATCAATTCCCTGTCTCATATTAACTATAAAAGGGCCAACAGTCATTGGCAATTTAAACATATGACCTTTTTTCATGGGCACAAAATGTATTTGATCAACATTTAAACTTTGCCTACTAAATTCCAAAGCAAATAATCTCATGGGCACAAATACTCGAAGCCTATAAGGTTCCACACTAGCTCCATAAAGTCTAATTTCAGAATAATCTTCAAAAACATACCAATCACCAAACTTACAATTTGTTCCCAGCTACAAGAACTCTTGAGCCTTTGGCAGGAAGCATGGGGGAGAGATTCCATTCAAAATTATATATGCAGTAGACATAAAATGACTTGCAAAGTCAAACAAACCTTCCTCATTATGTTCTTTCCTTACTATGTCTGTCCAAAATACTACTGACTACCTCTTCTTATTCATATCCATTATATTTAACCCCGGATGCATGAATTCTTCTACATTTTGATATTAAAAGATATAAATAATAAGAGAGAGAAACCTGAATGAACCCGTCAGTGATAAACTCATAAGCTGAGAATTGACAACTTCTTGCCAATAAGAAGGGATATCCAGCACTACTCCTGGCTTCATCATCAAGGCAAACATTCCCAGAACAAATTTGTCCACTGTACTGTCATCATCTTTTCCTAAAATCTTCGAAATGCACCTTAGCATTGGTCTGACTTCTACATCAAAAACCTCCATGGAGAATTCTTTATTGTCAGGTGCAAACTGTTGTGTCTCTGGCTTCAAAAAAAGATTAATTGGTTGAACTCTTGACCTGCAAGACTATCATAATGCGCCATCAATGAATCATCAGTGAATTGGACATACAACTCTGACTCAGGGTAACACAGAGCTTGATGAATTAATTGGGCTGAGACTTGCAGAACATTTTCTCCTTGACAATTCATTACAAAACACTTTCCTGGGTACATGACAAACACTAGCCAATACACAAATTCGGGAAAAAGGTGTGTTCTTGGAATGCAGGCAGACAATACACCAGTTTTAACCATGGCGGTGTAAATTGGAAGAAGATTTATCGTTTAAGCAGACCTGTTGATAAAATGAAAGGTGGTCTAGAGAACAGACAGTATCCTAGATGTCCCTCTCAGTCTCCATGAGAGGAATGTGACTGGAAGAACCTGAAAGGGATGGACGCTTGGCCATAATTTAGCTTGGGGTGGAAGACAATCGACAGGGTGGCAGACAACAAAGAAAGACACAGCGCAGACAAAACTTCAAACACAAACCAACAATAATAACATTAGAAAAATGAGAATCCATCTTAAATAGGTGGCGCAAGCTTAAGAATTAAATGCTGAAAAGACGTGCCAAAAGACCATTAGGAATACCTCGATGTGGACGATCGCTGTCACCCATTAGTTGCTTACGTCACTGTAGGACGTCTCGAGGTACAGAGAGCTCGTCAGGTTCATGCCCCTGCAGTGAATCTCGACCGTTGATCTGGATCAGCCCCGCAGTCAACAGGGTCAACTGCGAAGGCACCCTCCTCGTTAACCTGCACGCTGAAAGTGTCCGCGGGTTGACACTTTTATTCCTTATCTGAGAACTCATCGGATCCCGCTCCATAACATGCTTGCTATTTAGTCTGTGTGTTGGGACCCACTTCCACAAAGGCTTAAAGTATTAAACTTTAACCTTAATGTAACGAATATTACACTTTTATGCCAAAGTACATGAAACTTTATACTTTAACATATATTTTGATAATTTTCTATTCTTTTGTATTTTTGAAAAAAATAAAAATAAAGGATATTGCAAATGAGCCACAACATATGGTATGAAGGAAAGTTGTAAGTATGGAACAGGGTTAGATGTAACATGCTATCTCAATCGAGGCTTCCCCAGTAGTGCCCCTCTTATACCCATTGGGCCATTAGGGGTGTCCCACTAGACTAGGAGCAAAGATTAACCCCCCATTTAACAGGAGGATACAAGGTCACAGTGAAAACCCCTCTTTCTTCCAAGTGACCACATAATCCATATCAAAAGCCCAAATACAAACAAGCATAAGCACCTAATTGTAAAAATAATAAAGTACCTTTTGAATGGAAGTCGAACTTCATCCATGTTCTCTTGCTAAATGGTTGAGAAAGTATATGACCGATGAAGAGGGTGGAGATAAAATGGCATGTCGTCAACTACGGTTGTTTGTCAGGGGCTACATGGCTAGCCTGATGGATCTAAAGATTGGTAGAAAAAAAATCTTCTATAGGGACATCCACTTTAGTAGGTAATAGGTACATTAACCATTATGTAATCACAGGCTTTTACTTATTTTTTGGGGCCTATTGATATGAATCAAAGGGACATTGGGAAGATTAAATGATCTTTGACTATATTCTTACTCCCTCACTTCACCTAGCTAGTTAGTCTTTGATACTAGTCTAATGGGACCTCCTCAAAGGGCTTAGGGTTATAGGAAGGACACTATCAAGGAGGCTTTGATTGAAGCAGCACATCCATGATATTCCATACTTACCAGTACCACTTTCCATAATTCCCTCTATTCCATATTCATTCCTCGAGCATGTGGTCATTGGTCATGGGGATTTGCACCTTATAATCTCCATCCCTCAGTATGCGGAAGAAAAGATTCCCCTATAGGTTGATGCAGCAAAAAAAATAATATAGGCAAAATAAGCCACAATGAAGAAGAAAAATGCAAATGATGGTTAGGATAAAGATTAGCACGTGGCCAAAATCCTATCATGAGCTCTACCCCCCTCATTATCCATCAATCGATTCCTAGAGCACTTGATGCTCCATCTATCAAAAGGAACCCATGTATTTTCTCAATCCTAAAGAACAATAAACCGCCTCATCTTAAGGGGTAATAAATGTTAAATCTCGCAAAAGCAAGTTTAGGCTGATAAGTTATGAACCCATATCAAAGCATTATCATAGAGAAGTAAAACGTGCACTAAAGGTCTGGAAAAAACAGGCCATGAAAGGGGGTAACTCATGCCTCCACGATTGCTCCCTCCATGCATCTATACATTTACGATGTTCAACTACCAGTAGTTGGTGATTTGGCAATGGCACCTTTGCCTTGAAGGCATGCCCACTCCATTACCACCATCTACATTTGCACCTATGGATTAATGGGTTAACCCAGGTTCTGCCACTTCGCATTGGGGGTTGGAAACAGTGAATAGGGTTATCCATTTAGTTACCCCTATATCTTAGCATAGGTACTCCAAAAAAATTTGCCCATGCCATATAATCCCAAAGGATGTGCCTTGTACCCTTGTAAAGCCATGTGGGTATGATTTATTTTGTGAAAGTGACTCTAAGATCCCTATTGGTGTGGACGGTCAAGGCTACTCCCAATTTTGTTTTATTTATGGTATGTTTGTCTTTGTGGCATTAATGAGTTCCGTTTGGTGGGAGGTAATTGTGAAAGTTTCAAAACAAAAACCCTACTGCAATGTCTAGATCTACTTCACCTACTTGTTTAATTAACATTAACAAGTTATTTTACTGAAGTATTCAGAAAAACACTAAAGTATAAACTAACTGCAGCCTACACATCTACAGATCATTTACTGAACAATACACACATGTGACAAGATTACACACGATTTTTCGAACACGTCCCAGGAAAAACCCAATGCGAGAAAACCAGTGCAGCAACTCTAGAGGGTTTTTATTATTATGAAAAATCTGAATACAACATTCTAGGCACCAGACATGGTTGGCCCAACAAAGAAATTACACAGTAGTTTGTACCTTTCACTCGGAGACAGAAGATATGGCTGTATCACACCCTCAAATGGGATTTACAGATCACGAGCCCCTTCTACCTTTCACTCGAAGACAGAAGATATGGCTGTATCACACCCTCAAATGGGATTTACAGATCACAAGCCCCTTCTGGCACACTGGAACCCTTAGCGTTGCCTCTGCAACCTCTGCGTCAGCCCTTATTGGCCAACGTCCCCACTGCATCACCCTGAATGGTGCTTCGTTGCCTCTACGCTGCCTGTAGAAATTTTGACCCAACCCCGGTTATCAGTTTCTCCTTATTACTACCATGTAGTTAAATGCCCATTCCCATAAACATACATTCGAAAAGTTGGAAATAATAAATATTTCTGAAAACACAAATTCTGGAAATTTCAAAGAGCTGGAAAATGCAGAAATAAAACACAGAAATATTTTCAGCCCCACACACAGAAAATAACACTATTTTTGGTCAATATGACCCTGGAAAAACCCCCTACAACTCTTGGGGAAAACTAGTTTAAGGGCTCTTCTTTATTTCTAAAAAATTGCTTTTACAGTGAAATAGAAATACACAGAAAATTTCAGCAACCAAACAAATACAACTTATCTTGTTTTTTGTGCTTAACCATCGCCTCGGAAATTGTGCAAACAGTAAAACAAGGACAACAATGAATGTTGTACTGATTCCTCGAATTTCGTGCCTAGAAAACACAACAATAAACGTTGTTGTACAGCCTCCTCGAAAAGCATGCAAAACATCAATAAATGTTGTTGTACGACCTCCTCAAAATACATGCAGAGGGGCAGCAATAAATGTTGTATGATTTCTGCCTCGGTTTCTGTGCACAGGGACAACGACTCACTATACGAACTGCCTCTAAAACTGTGCCACAAAACCAGCAATAAATGCTCCTCGAAATCTGTAACAAAACTATTGTACGATTGCCTATGAATGCATGCCAAAGGTGCTGTACGGTTTTCCCTTTAAACTCGTGCCGAAAACTGCCTTGAATAGTGTCCCAACCTTGCGGTACAGATTTGCTAAAATTTTGCCTCAGTATGCATGCCAAGGTTCTGCTCTCCTTCACATCACTACTCAGAAAATCTCCTTGCTCTCTTCTCCTCCTCCTCTCAATCTGTTCATGAAAGACTCAATGATCTTTTCTCTTCTTTTCCTCCTTTAACCCAACCCTAAGTGACTTTTGGGGAATCCCTAAATCCAATAGCTGAGATAGCTTTAGATCTAGGGCTGAGATTAAATGTGCATTTAAATCTCACTTTCTATTTTTTAATTCACCCCACTTTAATAAAGACCCTCTTAGCCTTTTATTTCCAAAGTCACTTTTCACTTTTTAATTTCACATTGACTTTATTAAAGTCACTTTAAAATTAGAGTTAGTAACTTTATCACTTATAAAGTCACTTCTAAATTAGATGTGACTTTACCACTTATAAAGTCACTTTAGGAGAAAAAGTTAAATACGTTTGGACACTTTTCCCTAGGCCAAAAATCAAAGCCTTAGGGAACCACTTGTCCTCTGGTACCCAAATTTTAACACTCCCTCTTACCGAGGAAAGTGTTCCTCACCGCACCCATCTTGCCTCTGAAGTAGAAATGCTTGCCCCGTGGTAAGGCTTTGGTGAATATATCTGCTACCTGCTCATCTGTGGGAATATACTCAAGCTTCATAGCGCCCTTCTGAACATAGTCTCTGATGAAATGATATATGACCCCGATATGCTTTCACCTGTCATGAAATACTGGATTCTCCGTGAGTTTAATGCAACTCTAATGATCACAGTAAATCACTAAAGGTCTCAACGGCTGACCAAATAAGCCAAACAACATCTTGTGAAGCCATATGGCCTCACAACTAGCCAAACTGGCTGCCATGTACTCTGATCCCGCTGAACTCAATGCTACTGTCTGCTGTTTTCGGCTAAACCACAACACAACTGCCGAACCCAACCCAAAACAACACCTTGAAGTGCTCTTCCTATCAGAAGCACAACCTGCTTAATCAGAATCAATGTAGCCTGCCAATCTCACTCCATCTCCCTGTCTATAATCCAGACCATAATCCACTGTCCCCTGCAAGTACCAGAAAATGTGTTACGCAGCAACCAAGTGCACTCTCCTGGGCTCACACATCAATTGGCTCATTGTGTTGACTGCAAAACATATATTTGGTCTAGTGTTGACCAAATACATCAAGGAACCAATTAGCTGTTTATACACTGTGGCATCCACCAACTCGAAATCTGAAGCGTGAAGCTTCTTCCAGTTAGTGATCATAGGTGTCGACATGGGTTTACAATCCTACATGTGAAATCTACTAAGGATGTCCACAATATACTTCCCTTGTCCCAGGAAGAAATGCCCCTCCTGCCACACCACACCTCTAAACCCAAAAGTAATGCATCAAGCCAATGTCCTTCATCTCGAACTCTGAAGCAAGATCTCTCTTGCAACCCTCTATGAGTCTCTCTGCACCCGTAATGACCAAGTCATCCACATACAACACCAGAGTGAGAGGCTCCTCACCTATCACAATAAAGTATAGATTCGGATCTGCATCACTCTTTGTGAAACCCATCTCCTGCAAGTACGTATCAATCCTGCAATACCAAGCTCTAAGAGCTTGCTTCAGGCCATAAAGTGCCTTCTTAAGTCTGCATACATGAGACTCCTTCCCATGCACCTCAAAGCCCTGCGACTACTCAATGTACACCTCCTCCTGTATGAAGCCATTGAGAAATGCAGTCTTCACATCCATCTGATGGATCTTCCAACCCATCTCTGCTACTACTAATATAATGAAGCGAATGGAAGTATATCAAGCCACGAGAGCAAAGGTATCCTCACAGTCTACTCCCTCTACCTAGGAGAACCCTCTAGCCACAAACCTTGCCTTGAACTTCTCGATGCTGCCATCAGCAGCGTGCTTGACCTTGTAAATCCATCTGGAGGTAACCACGGATTTTCCCCCAGGCCTCGGCACCACCTCCCAAACATCATTCTTCATGATAGAAGAATACTCCTCCTGCATGGCCTCTCTCCAAGCCTGCTGGCTATCTGCCTCCTCATTGCTAGAAGGCTCGGAGTAAACGATGTTGGAAACCATTGCCATATAGCTACAGAACCGCTCAGGTGGTCTGCTCTCTCTAACTGGTCTCTTCAGCCCAACAACAGATGCGGCCTCTCTCAAGGTATCCTGAAGCCACTTGGGCTTCCACTTCCCTGAGCACACTTCTCCCACCGGAGAGTGAAACTCCTCATCCTCATCAGAATCCTGAACTCCTGAATGTCTCTCTGTTGTCCTCTTGCCTGAACCTGAACCTGTAGGTGCTGAAGTACCATGTGAACTGTCCATCAGTGGACTACCTAATGAACTGCTCTACGGACTGCTCTACATGCTACCCGAACCACCACCCCTCTGACTCTACGAGCCACTGCTCACTGATGGACTTGACACTGTAATCGATGTACCTCCTGATCCCTGTCGACTGGATCCCTGTGACTGACTCAGCTGCTCCTGAGGGTATGGTGAATCTAGATGCTCTAACTCCCATGACCTCCTGAAAGCCCTGTCCTCCTCAAACTTCATATCTCGCCTGACAACAACTCTCCTCCGTGCAGGAATATAAATCCGAAAGGCTTTCGAGGTCTCACTGTAGCCCACAAAGATACCCTTCTTTGTGGTGGGCTCTAGCTTGGTCCTCTTCTCCTTGGGTACATAGGAGTATGCAATACACCCAAAGATACGGAAGTGACCAACATCAGGCTTCTTCACAGAAAAAGCCTCCTCTAGAGTCACATGCCCCAAGGCACGATGTGGACTCCTGTTCTGTAAATACATAGCAGTGTTGCAGGCCTCTGCCCACAAAAACAACGGTAACATCTGATCATGTAGCATGGATTTGGCAGCCCCAACGATGGATCTGTTCTTCCTCTCGGCAACCCCGTTCTGCTAGGGGTTGTAAGGAACTGTGAACTCCCTTTTGATGCCTACCTCCACACAATAATCAACAAACTCACCAAGGGTGTACTCCCCTCCATTTTCAAACCTGAGGGACTTGATCTTCCGACTTGTCTAAGTCTCCACAAGAGCTCTGAACTCCTGAAACCGCTTGAAGACCTCACTCTTGGTCTTCATGAAATAAATCCAGGTCTTCCTGGAGTGATCATCAATGAATAAAACATAGTACTCTTATCCACTCAAGGAAACATGAGCCATCTAACTGCTCACATCGGTATGAATCAAATCAAGAATCCCGGTCGATCTGTTGTCATTGCTGGGAAAAGGGGATTTGGCAAACTTCCCCATAGCACATCCTCTGCATGTATCAATGTGATCAAAACTTAAATTTGGCGCACTTGTGGTGATCTCCCGCAATGTCCTCAAGGCCCCATGATACATGTGTCCCATCCTGCGGTGCCAAATCTCGCACAACTCTGAATTGCTAGCTCTGTTGTTGGTACTACTGCTCACTTCCAAAAGAGGTTGAAATGAAAACTTGTACACCTTGGCATGGCATACACCAATCACTCTAGTTGAATCAGCTAGAGCACCCCTGGGATATATACGCACTTGTCCTCCCCTGAAAAATACCTCGTAACCTCTCTCCTCCAATGCTGAGACGGATATAAGGTTCTTCTTCATCCCTGGCACATATAAAACATCTAACACATTCAAGGGAGTTTTGGGTTCCCTATAAAATGTCAATGTCCCCACACCGACTGCTCTAACAATGTTATCGTCTTTGAGTACTACCTCTATATCAGTGCTATTCTCTGAAAGCTCTAAGAAGTACTCACAGACTCCTGTCATATGACCTGAAGCCCCACTGTCAACATACCAAATACCTGAAGATGCTCCGCTAGTGGAGGGAAATGCACACTCTCTCTCAACCTTCGTGGCAGGTGAACCTGCACTAGTAGACTCACAGGCAATGAACCCAAACTTCCGGTCAAAGCTCTCCGAAAAATCCTTTATCTCTGTTGATGTTGTCATGGTCTTGTCCTTTCCCTTCTTCTTCTTCTCCGGACACACAACTGTATAGTGTCCCAACTTTTGACAATTCCAACACTTCGCCTTGGAATAGTCCTTCTCCTTGTTCACCTGCTGCTTACCTTAACCTTTGCCTTTGCCCCCACCACCACTTATGGAAGCTTGCTTCTTTCCCTTCCCCTTCTTGCCCCTTGCTAACAATGCTACATTGTCATCCTCCTCAACTGGTTTGGCTACCCCAAAATGGTTCTTTCTTATTTCATTCTGAATGCAATCATCCCACAACCTCTCCCAAATGGGAAGGGTCTCCCGTGCAACAATCCCATCCACAAAATTCAGCCATGTATTGGGAAGACCATTCACTGTAATCTGCACCAACTCAATGGGTGGAATGACCTCTCCAACAGCTGCCAACTCATCTCTCACATTAGTGATCTTTGTGAGGTATGCAGTAACACTGTTAGTCTTTGCCATCTTAACCGGCTTCAGCTTCTCCCTTAGGACCATTTTTCTGTTTTCATTGGTACTTTGGCAGAGATTGGTCAAGGTTGTCCACATCTCATGTGCAAGTCTCTTTCCTCTCACATGAGGAATGACATGGTCTTTAATACCATCCATAATCTGTGTCTTTCCCTTGGCATCTTTCTTATTAAACTCAACCAACTAAACAGAGTCAATAGGCACTGCTACTAGGTGTTGTTGGGTGTGAACCATGATGCCCAGACTTCTACCTCCTCAAAGATGCTCTGGATGCTCTCCCTCCATGAACTGTAGTTGTTGTGCCCATCCAACCTATCCTCCACCCTCAAGCCCAAAGACATGCTTGTTGTCCTAACAAACTGAAAATTTCAATGTTGTGGTAAAGGTTCAGTTTTTTGTGTGAAATATAAGCTCGCTGTAATTTTTCACTTGTTATCCCAAACTGCACTTTTCAGACACCCAAGCTCTGATAACTTGTAGAAATTTTGACCCAACCCCAGTTATCAGTTTCTCCTTATTACTCCCATGTAGTTAAATGCCCATTCCCATAAACATACATTCAACAAGCTGGAAATAATAAATATTTATGAAAACACAAATTCTGGGAATTTCAAAGTGTTAGAAAATGTAGAAATTAAACTCAGAAATATTTTCAGCCACACACAGAAAATGACACGATGATTTTTGGTCAATATGACCCTGGAAAAACCCCCTACGACTCTTGGGGAAAACCAGTTTGAGAGCTCTTCTTTATTTCTGAGAAATTGCTTTTATAGTAAAATAGAAATACACAGAAAATTCCAGCAACCAAACAAATACAACTTATCTCGTTTTCCGTTCTTAACCACCGCCTCGGAAATTGTGCAAACAGTAAAACAGGGACAACAATGAATGTTGTACGGATTCCTTAAACTTCATGCCCAGAAAACACAATAATAAATGTTGTTGTACGTCCTCCTCGAAAACCCTGCAGAACAACAATAAATGTGGATGTAGAGCCTCCTCGAAATGCGTACAGAGGGACATCAATAAATGTTGTACGATTTCTGCCTCGATTTTTGTGCACAAAGACAACAACTTACCATACGGACTGCCTAGAAAATTGTGCCACAAAACCAAAAATAAATGCTCGTCAAAATCTATGCCAGAATTGTTGTATGACTGCCTAGGAATGCATGCCAAAGCAACCATACGATTCTGCCTTAAAACTCGTGCCCAAAACTGCCTTGAAATGTGTGCCAACCTTGTTGTACAGATTTGCTGAAATGTTGTCTCGATATGCATGCCAAGGTTTTGCTCTAGTTCACCTCACTACTCAGAAAATCTCCTTGCCCTCTTCTCCTCCTCTCAATCTGCTCATGAAAAACTCGATGATCTTTTCTCTTCTTTTCCTCCTTTAACCTAACCCTAAGTGACTTTTGGGGAATCCCTAAATCCAATGGTTGAGATAGTTTTAGATCTAGGGATGAGATTAAATGTGCATTTAAATCTCACTTTCTATTTTTTAATTCACCCCACTTTAATAAAGACCCTCTTAGCCTTTTATTTCCAAAGTCACTTTTCACTTTCTAATTTCACATTGACTTTATTAAAGTCACTTTAAAATTAGGCTTAGTAACTTTATCACTTATAAAGTCACTTTTAAATTAGATTTGACTTTACCACTTATAAAGTCACTTTTAAATTAGATTTGACTTTACCACTTATAAAGTCACTTTAGAAGAAAAAGTTAAATACATTTGGACACTTTCCCTTAGGCCAAAGATCAAAAGCCTTAGGGAACCACTTGTCCTCTGGTACCCAAATTTTAACACTACCTTGGCTGGACCTGCGTCACCTCGACGCACGCTGCGTTGCGCTGGTTGGGTTTGCGTCACCCTGGCTGGGATTCCACAACCTCTGCGTGGTGCTAGCTGAATTGCGTCCTCCTGGCTGGCTCTGCGCTAACTGGTACTCACTGCCCCTCTACTGATGTATTCTCGGCCTTGGATCAAATCATCCCTTGCTTATCTCTGCCCCGTACTCCACTGCAAACTCGCTTCGAATTTCTCAGCAAACCGCACCCCAGAAATTCGACTTAGCTTCAATTCTCCGCCAGTGTGTGTGTTTCTCTAACTAACCCGAAGCCTTTCCTTTATACTTTTCTCGTTGGAAAACCAACGACTATGATCTAAATCTCTAATCGATGCCTCAGATTAAAAGACTGCTTTATCCATGTCACTTAGAACATTTCATCACATGGGTTTAATTAATTCACTTTAATTTTTCTAATTCCCTAAGATAGACATAGTGTCCTCATTAAAAAAATTAATTATTAGAATAACTTCAATACCAGATGAAATTTCTCCAAATGTTTTCTAGGTTTTGGAGGTCTCGTGTGTCTTAGCCCCTCCACAAAATTTCAGGGCTAGAGCACACCGGATGCTACCTCAAAAGTGTCAACTCTCCCTCTTAGTAAGGAGTGTGCTCTAGCAATACATCCACACCAAGTATTGCCTAATCTCGGCATCGGTTCATGTGATGTTGATGCTTGGTTTGCTGCCCTCCATCCACTGCGTTGCTGCTTTCTATACTGCTACGCATGTTACTGCCACTGACACTACTACATCTGTACTGGAACTCCCTCTCAATTTGTTGCATCATGCTGACAGACAAGTTAGTTGGCCTGCACCTCATCAATGAAGCTCCCTTGGTTGTTGTGTTGCGTTGTCTCCCTGATGCCACTGTGTTGATGTAGCTCTGTACTGCGTAAGCACTACTCCCTTTGCGTTGCTGAAGTCCCATCAAACTCTACATTGTTGCTCCTACGTTGTTGCCGCTTCTGCATTGCGCTGCTCCCTTCAACAACGTCCCACCTCTGCCCTCCGCTTCACTGTGATCTCCTACACCCACTGCTCCACTTGTCCCGCTACCGTCTTAAGGCTCCCGTAGCTCGTAGGTTATCTAAGAGTTGGGCACCTCAAGGATCCTACATCCCGCCATCTGTAGCTCACTCTACAAATCTATGTCACCCCACTTACGTGGCTCATGAGTACTCATGGCCACGTCATCATCACTACCGTCGTCCCCATTTGATACTACTGCCTTGGAATCAGAAGATCCCTTCTCCTTCTTAGGACAATTGCTGGAGAAGTGTCCAAGTTCGACACAATTAAAGCACCGAACCTTACATAGGTCCCTCTTCTTCTTCCCTTGCCGCCTCCATCCCTTTGATGCAAGGGCTGCAGCCTCCTCCTCCTCTTTCTTTACTTTGACTGTATCGTTGCTGCTGCTTTTCCTCTTGGTAAACCTCCTGATTTCTCCCTGACAGAGGATTGCCCACATATTCGCCCAGGATGGTAACGTCGTCTTGCCCAAGATGCTTTGTACAAACGTTTCCCATTACTTGGTAGCTACATTCAGGGCAGCCCTCACCAAGATCCCTTCATCTAGAGTCATACCCATGGCAATCAGTTGGTTCCAGATAGTCTGAAGTCTAAAGAGGAAGGGATCTATTTCCTCACCCTTCTGCATCTGAAACAACCTCATCTGATTCTCCAGAACCATCTTCCTTTGGACGGCGCCTCCCTGATACATCGTGTCCAAAGTTGTCCACATTTCATTTGTCGTGTTCTTCCCAGTAATTTGTGGAATCACGTGATCTTTGACTCCATCCATGATCAAACACTTCGCTCGCGCCTGATTCTCTTTGAATTTCTTCAGAGGATCTGCGTCGATAGGCACAACTAGGACATTTTCAGCATCGTCCTTGATGTCATACTCATCCAAGACTGTCAGGATCCTAGCCCTCCAGATAACAAAGATGGACATGTCGTCCAACCTGTCCTGATCTCTAAGTCCACGAGAAACTATCTCTGCTCAAATTTGTCGGAACAGGTACTCCTCTTCCTCTTTCTACTGCAACACTCAACCGAAAACTGAATCTTTGTTTCTTGGCGATAGAAACCCTCTATAGTAGCTGCTCCCTCTGACAATTGATTTCCCTCCCGGAAATCCCCCGCCAAAAACAACTGAAACAGTTCTCAACAATCACCCTCCTGATCAAATCTCAGATCTGTTTGGTGCAAATCTACTGAGCAATTGTTCTCTTGCCACTCTTGTCACCTTTGTTGGGCACGGTTCTGCACCAACAGAACCTCTGCCACACCAGCAACCTTTGAAGATCAGAAGCTCTTGCTTCTAGATTTCCGTAAATCTGCACAACAACCTTCACCTGTACTACGTCCCTATGGTTGGCCTCTGCGTGAGCAACGACTGCATAGCGCAGCGACTGCACAGCACAGGTTGCTCCTGTGTCACTCGAGATGGCTCTGGGTTGCCTCTGCGTCACTCAGTTAGCTCTACGTCAGCCTTTGTGTGGCCTCTGCATCAGCCTGGCTGCGCTGTGTCCCCCCTGGTGCTGCGTTGCCCTCTTCTGGAACTCTGTTGCTTCAGATGCCTTCTCTGCAACAATTTCTTTGGCTACTTTGTTGGTGGATCAGCTTGATCTGTAAAAGCTTCAAAATAGAAACCCTACTACAATATCTAGATCTACTTCACCTACTTGTTTAATTAACATTAACAAGTTATTTTACTGAAGTATTCAAAAAAACATTAAAGTAGACAGTAACTGCGACTTACACATGTTCCAAGATCACACACGATTTTTCGGGCAAATGTCCCCAGAAAAACCCAGTGCGGGATAACCAGTGCAATAGCTCTAGAGGGTTTTTATTATTATGCAAAACCTGAATACAACATTCTAGGCCCCAGACGTGGTTGGCCCTACAGAGAAATTACACGATAGTTTGTACCTTTCTCTCGGAGACAGAAGATATGGTTGTATCACACCCTCAAATGGGATTTACAGATCACGAGCCCCTTTTGGCCCACTGTAACCCTCAGCGCTACCTCTGCAGCCTCAGTGTTAGCCCTCACTAGCCAGCCTCCCCAATGCGTCACCCTGACCGGTGTTGCGCTACCTTGGTTGGGCCTGCATCACCCCGGCTAGTGCTGCGCTGCACTGCACTGTCTGGGTCTGCATCACCCTAGTTGGGCTTACGCAGTCTCTGCGTGGTGTTGGTTGAACTGCATCCTCCTAGTTGGCTCTGCGCTAACTGGTACTCACTGCACCTCTGTTGTTGTATTCTCGACCTTGGATCAAATCATTCCTTGCTGATCTCTTCCCTTCACTTCACTACAAACTCGCTTCGAATTTCTCAGCAAACCTCGCCCCAGAAATTTGACTTAGCTTCAGTGCTCTGCTAGTGTGTGTGTTTCTCCAATTGACCCCAAGCCTTTGCTTTATACTTTCCTCATTGGAAAACCAACGATCGTGATCTAATCTCTAATCGACGACTCAGATTAAAAGACTACTTGATCCATGTCACTTAGAACATTTCATCACATGTGTTTAATTAATTCACTTTAATTTTTCTAATTCCCTAAGTTAGACTCAAGGTCCTCATTAAAAAAATTAATTATTAGAATAACTTCAACACCAGATTAAATTTCTCCGAACACTCTCAGGGTTTTGGAGGCCTCGAGTGTCTTAGCCGCTCCAAAAAACTTCAGGGCTAGAGCACAACCAATGCTACCTAAAAATCTCAACAGTAACTCCTTTCCTTGATTATTATTCTTATATTTCGGGATGGTGTTGTAGGTATAATGGATTAGACACTACTAGGATTCATGGTTTAAGGGAGCACTATCATCTTAAAGCCTTGTAATAGTGATCACCATACATACTTTTCCCGACGATATCCAATCTAATCATGGTGCACCCCCTACCCCACATGTGCCACTAGCCTTTGATGTATTTTGCCCCTGAAATGGACATGCTTGCCTCTTGGCAAGGACTTCGTGAGAACATCGACCACCTGCTCATCTGTCAATATATACTCCAACTTCACTGCCCCCTTTTTAACAGTCCCTGATCAAATTATATTTGATGTCAATGTGTTTTGACCTGTCATGAAACACTGGATTCTTCGTGAGTTTAATGCAACTCTGATTATCACAGTGAATAACCATTGGTCTCAACTCCTGATCAAATAGGCCATACAACAACTTGCGAAGCCAAATGGCCTCACAACTAGCCTGGCTAGCGGCCATATACTCAGCGTTAGAAGAGCTCAAAGCAACTGAATTTTTCTTTCGACTAAACCACGACACAACTGCCAAACCCAATCCGAAGCAACACCCCTAAGTGTTTTTCCTGACGAAAGCACACCCTGCCCAATCTGAATTTGTGTATCCTGCCAACCTCACTCCATCTCCCTGCCTATAATCCAAACCATAATCAACAGTCCCCTACACTTAGCGGAGAATGTGCTTTGCAGCTAACCAATGCACCCTCCCGGGCTCAACCATGCACTGGGTAAGTGTGTTCACTGCAAACAATATATCTTGCCTAGTGTTGACCAAATACAACAAGGACCCAATTAGCTACATATACAATGTGGGATCCTCCAAACTAGAATCTGAAGCATGAAGCTTCTTCCAATGTAGATCATAGGTGTAGACATGGGTCTACAGTCTGCCATGTGAAATTTTCTCAACACATCCACAACATACTGCCCCTGCCCCAGAAAGATATGCCCCTCCTCCTACCACACCTCAAGCCTCAAGAAGTAATGCATCAACCCAATGTCCTTCATCTCGAACTCCCCAGCAAGATCCTCCTTGCAACCACTAATCAGTGTCTCTACGCTAGTAATGAACAAGTCATCAACATATAGCGCAAGAATGAGCAGATCTTCCCCTACAACAATGTAGTATAGGTTCGAATCTCCATCACTCTTCGTGAAAACATCTACTGCAAGTAAGTATCAATCCTCGAATACCAAGCTCTCGGAGCTTTCCTAGGTCCGTAGAGTGCTCGCCTCAACCGGCATACATGGGTCTCCTCCTCTATAACTCCGTTCAGAAATGCGGTCTTCACATCCATCTGATGGATCTACCAACCCATTTCTGCAACAATAGAAATAAGGGACCGAATAGAAGTGTACCAAGCTACGGGAGCAAAGGTCTCATCATAGTCAACTCCCTCTATCTGTGAGAAACCTCTAGCCACAAACCCTGACTTGAACTTCTCAATGCTGCCATCCGTAGCATGCTTGATCTTGTAGAGCCACCTGGAAGTCACAACTGACTTGCCCTCAAGTCTAGGCACCACCTCCCTGACATTGTTCTTAATGATAGAATCCCACTCCTCCACCATAGCCTCTCTCCATACCTCTTGGCTAGCAGCCTCCTCATAGCTAGTAGGCTCAGAGTCAACAATGTTGGTAGCCCTGGCTAGATAACTGCAAAACCGCTCAGGTGGCACACTCTCCCTATTCACACTCTTCAGAGGACCAATGGACTCTGCTTCCTTCAAAGTGTCTCGAACCCACTTGGGCGTCCTCTTCCCTGAAGAAGCTTCCCCATAGGGAACCTCATCCTCTGCCCCCCAGTTTGGTGAACCTGAAGGTCTACCAACTGACCCTGGTGTGCTCGTACCAACACCTGTCCTCGAAGAACAAGTACCGACACCTATGCCTGTGTCAGTTGAAGTGACATGTGAACTCTGTACCAGTGGACTCCCTAAAGAAGTGCTCAGCAAACTCGGCACAGAGTCTGGGACAACAACCCAGAGGATGATAATTTGGAGGACGGCACGTTACATGTGGAAGAATTGGAAGCAGAACTTTATAGGGATGATGATGAAGCATCAGCAGCACCGCCACACACAGGGCTAGTCCCACCATCCACTGGTAGCAGTGCGGGTGCCAGTGCCACTCCTCGATATCACACTATTGTTCCTTTGCAGATCCAGCCTCCACCTTCTAGTCGTGGTCGTGGTACTCTTGAGAGTACTAGAAGACCAACATTTCCTCGTGGCTCACAAAAATTAAACATTTCTCGTGGGCATGGCAAGGGGCCAGCCAGATAAAATAGATTTGTTGTTTACTAGTCTTTTCTATTTGTTGTCGAGGCTGAACAAGCTTGAAACTCACTCTTTCGATTTCATATATTTAATGACAATTTAAGTTTGAAGTTTGAATTTGGAAAGGTGAAACTTTGAAGTTGGCATTTATAAGTTTACCGTTTACAAGTCATTATGAATTATGAATATGATGCTTCATGAAAGTTATCTGGTGATCAATGAATCAATGATGATAAATGTTATATAATATCAATGATGATAAATGTTATATATTGAATTTTGAAATCAATGAATCAATGATGATAAATGATGTATATCAATGATGATAAATGTATATTGAATTTTGAAATCAATGAATCAATGATGATAAATGTTATATATCAATGATGTTAAATGTATACTGAATTTTGAAATCAATGAATCAATGATGATAAATGTTAGATATTGAAATTTGAAATCAATGATGATAAATGTTATATATCAATGATGATAAATGTTATATATTGAATTCGGAAAGCTTGAAACTGTAAGATTGATGAATTATGAGACTCAAGAGTCAATATGTTGTATGTTTCTAACTTATGGACATGGTCGATGAAGATTATAACTTCTAGATGATTGATGTTATATGGTTCAATCTATTTTTTTATGTTTTTTTATGTCTAATTCATCATTCTATATGCTTTTGTCGACATATATGCATCAAAATATACATATATATATATATATATATATATATATATATATATATATATATATATATAAACACTCACGAAAACGCTCCCGACTGAAAGCTTCCAAAAATGGCGCTCCCCGCTCCCGCTCCGCGCTCCCACTCCCGCTCCCAAGTAACCTTGGTCCCATCTTCTAACATGCCCAACATTTGACTTTGGACATATCCCTATCTTTCTTCTTCTTCTTCTCCTTTCTCTTAGCCCCGTCTAATGAGGCCCCTTTCTTGGTCTTCCTTTGTTCTTCCCCCCCTGGTTGTCAAGGCTACATCCTCCTCATCTGATATCTTCACCGCACCACTGTCAATCTTTCGTATCTCATGTTGCACACAATCATCCCAGAATCTGTCCCAATTGGGAAGATTCTCCCTAGAGGTAACAACATCTCCAAAGACCTCCTAAGACTTAGGAAGCCCTGCTACAGCGATCTTGACTAACTCTATGGATGCAACTACCTCACCAATAGCAGTGAAATCATCACATACCTATTTGACCCTGCCAAGATAATGAAATACACTTTCAGACTTTGTCATCCTAATGTTCTTCAATTGTTCTTTGAGCACCATCTTTTTGCTCTCATTGGTACTCTGATAGAGAGTGGTTAGAGTTGTCCACATCTGATATGCATATGTGTTTCCTTTCACCTGAGGAACCACATGATCCTTCAGACTGTCCATCACAATCTCTTTTGCCTTTGCATTATTTTTTGTGAATTCAACAAGTTAATCTGCAGCAGTAGGAGGTACAACCACTTGTTGCACTATGTCCCAAAATGTTGCCTCCTCAAACACTGTCTAAATTTTGTCCTTCCAAACGACATAGTTGGATATCACATCCAAACTGTCCTCTATCCTTAAAAACATGGCCATGACTGTTGTCCAAAATTTACAAAACCAAGAAAATGGAGAAATGAACTTTCCAACACACCTTGTTGTCCCAAAAGTTCAGTTTGTGTGAAATTTCACCCTGTTGTCCCAAAATATCAGTTTGATGTCCAAACTGAGTTTGTTGTCCAAACCGCTGTTTGTTGTACCAAACTATTGTCTAATATTCAAACTGCAATTTTCAGCCTGTAACTCTGATACCATGTTGAAATTTGATGACTAAAAAGTTTCCTGAAATCCAAACCCAGTTTTGATTCCACCTTATCACTCCCATTCAGTTAAATGTCATTTCCCATAAACATACATTCAACATATAAAGTCTTGGAAATGAAATTTTCAGAGTAAAACACATGGGAGTGTCAACACATGTTGAAAATAAATATGGACATAAACAGACCAGCAACGCATAAAAAGTACACAGATTTTGGTCAAGTTAGACCTAGGCAAAACCCCTTCAATCTTCTCCGGGGAAAACTTGTTAGAGAGCTCTTCAAATTTATTTATCTTTCAAGTTCAGGAAAAATACATTTACAGACAAAACAAAACAGCAAAATACAACTTATCTTTTCAGCCCAAAACTCCTTGAAAATCAAGCCCACTTTGCTTTGATTTCCATGCCCACTTGAAGCTGAAAATATTTATTGTACAGATACACACTGTACAAAATATACTACATGGATTCCGTACAGACTGTACGGATTTTTGTTCCGCTATAGGGGCTGTACGGATTTTGGAAAATAAAAAAGATAAAAATTAAAATAAAACAAAAAAAAAAATCTCAAAAACTCCTCTCAAACTGTGTGCAGCAGACATACTATTGCTCAATAATAAAACCCTCAGATCTACTGCACCAGTTTTCCTGCATTGGGTTTTTCCGGGGACATTTGTCCAAAAACAACAGTTTCCTGTGAGATATTATTTTCTTTTGCTCAGTTTCTTGTTTTCACATATTAATTTAATTAAGTGAAGCCTACTTTAGTAATTGCTTCAGTATTTACCGAAGAAATCAATAAATAAATTGTTAATGTTATATACAAGTAGGTGAGGTTCATTCAATTGCCTGAAGTAGGATTCCAAATCTAGGACTTGGAATTTTCACACGTCATTGCCTTTGCGTTGTCCCTCTTCTACACTACATCTTCATGTTTGTTCCTGCACTCCCGACCATTGTTGATGCAGGTCTCCAACCTGCAACTCTCCCACTAATTCGATTTTTTCTTGCCGAACTTCAGCCACTGAGAAAATCGATCTTTTCGGGCAACCGAGTATCTGTCTGGTTTACTTCCAAATGCCCATCTAAGTCCTTAAAATCTTCTCATTGAGAAATCAACGGCCCAGATTAGATTCTAATCAATGGCTCCGATCATATTGACTTGATCTTCGTCTTTTTCTAGAAGATTCACACCCAATTCTATTAATACCCTTTAATTATTTTAATTCCGTAAGTTTAAACTTAGGCGTTCATTAAAAATAATTAGTTCTTTTAATAAAACCCTCTCGAGGTAGAATTTCCCAAAACAATTTATGGGTATTCTGGAATACATGTCCTAGCCTCCCTGCAAATTTTGAGGCTTAGAGAACATTCGATGCTACTAGAAATCAACACTCCCTCATAGCGAGGAATGTGCTCTAGTAATGCAACCTGCTGAAGCATCACCTTGACTCTGTAACATATCCCTCTGCATTGTTGATGTCTGGCATCACTGCCCACCAACTACTTCACAAATGTTACGTCTATGCTACTGCTGACCCTGCATATTGTTGTCAACTACTACATCTGCACTGCAGCTCCCTCTCATCCGTTGCTGTTGCAACTGAGGAACCACCTGTTTCTGCTACCGAAATGGATTCTCTATCATACCCATTTGCTCCCTAAACTGGATGAACTTAGCTCTTCCAAGAGCCTTTGTGAGTATGTCTACTACTTGATATCCTGTGGGGACATACTGCAATTGTATTGCCCCACGCTGAACACAGTGTCTGATAAAGTGACATCTAATATCAATGTGTTTCGACCGATCATGAAATACTGGATCCTCAGAGAGTTTGATACAACCCTGATTATCACAATGAACATTGGTTGTCTCCATCCTCTTCTTGAACAAACTCACAAGCAGCTTTCTAAGTCATATAGCTTCACACATGGTTGTGTTCGCTACCATATATTCCTTCTGCTGAGCTCAAAGCTACCGATTTATGCTTCCTGCTACACCAAGAGATCATTCCTGATCCAATGCTGAAGCAGTACCCCGAGGTACTTTTTCGATTCGCTGAACTACCTGCCCAATCTGCATCTGTGAATTTGCTCAATCTGATATCTATTGATATTTTGGGGTGTTGGGGTAGCATCAGATGTGCTCTAGCTCTCAAACTTTGCGGTGGGACTAGAGTACATGAGGTCTCCAAGACCCAGAAAGCATTTTGGGAAAGTCCATCCGGTTTAAGAGATATTTAATTAATTAATCTTTTTAATTAAGGACCTTAAGTTTAAAGGTAATTAAAGTAAACAGTGATGAGAATGACTTAAGTGACGCAGATCAAGCATCTTCTAATCTTAGCGATTGATTCAAGATTAGATCACGGTCGTTGAAGTATCAATGAGAAAAGAATAAAAAGAAGGCTTGGGGTCAGTTGCAGAACATACACATTGGCAGAGCACTAAAGCTAAGCTGCAATCAGTTTTTTAAGAAACGGAATCGGGTTCCGACCAGGCAGAGGGTCAGCTCGGACTCCGACTCCGAATTGGTAATGACTTGGTCGACTCGGTTTTTGTAAAAAATACATTAAATATTAATTTTTTTGTACAAAAACATAAATTTAAATATTTTTTTTCATGTTTCCAAACACAAAGCATTACAATATAGACAAAAGACGACATATGATCAAAGTAGGCTCATGAATATATCCATTATATCAAAATTGCACCCAGTGCACTGTCCAAGGACCAATACATGATGATGATATAGAGATCAAAACAAAAAACATAACTAAGGAGGCTCTAAATGGCCTCTACAACAAAACATGAATAGTCACTAGTAACTACTGCTAGTCATCTGACTGTGACAAGCCAATGTCCTCTTCCTCAAACTCTGAATCAGAGGGGGAAAACGCTCGCTCTGCATCCTCCTCTAAATCAACATCCTCAACTAGAACTATACCCTTGCCCTTACCAC
The DNA here is from genome assembly GCA_034641835.2 of Pinus albicaulis. Taxonomy (NCBI): domain Eukaryota; kingdom Viridiplantae; phylum Streptophyta; class Pinopsida; order Pinales; family Pinaceae; genus Pinus; species Pinus albicaulis. The sequence goes on along the minus strand of CM076572.1, from coordinate 1,466,046,115 downwards.
CTTGAGAATTAGATAGAGGAGTTATGCGTCTCCGTCGTGGCCGACTAGAGGAAGTGCCTGCACCTGCAACTGGATGGCTTGGGACTGGGTCTACTACTAGTGGATCTACATTGAGCATAGTATCCTCCATCTCTAAATCGAAGCCAATCGGAATCCCCCCATCTATGTCAAACTCTGGTGAACAAGACTCCACTATCCAATCTAATGTTGGATCAATATCCTCCAACACAATGGGATCTGAATCAGGTCTTTTGTTCAGCAATTGGTTGCGTCTTAGTCGGAGGTTGTACTGGACAAACACTAGATCATTTAACCATTTTTGCTCCAAACGGTTTCTCTTCTTTGTGTGAATCCTCTCAAAGACAGACCAATTGCGCTCACACCCAGAAGCACCGCAAGTTTGACTCAAAATGCGGATTGCAAACCTCTGCAATTCAGGACAGTGGCTACCAAATGCCTCCCACCATTGTGCTGCAAAAAATGAGTTTCAGTTAGCTCAACAATTTATATCCAACTTTGAAATTGAAATTATAAACAATTATACAAAATAATAAATTATAAAATATAAATTTGAAAATTGAAATTCTTTGTTTACCTGGCTCATCTGATTCCCTTGCAATCCTTACAAGGTTCTTGCCAAAGGTACCAGTGGCTTGGCTGAACACAATGATCTGATTGTGTATCTTCAACTGCTCACTCTCTATGGGGATCATGCGATCAATGCAGTCAATCAATCCATCCCTAACCTCCCCAGTCAAAGCTCTTGTTTCCTAACCTTTATAATGATACCTTGGGTTCAGAAAATACCCAGCTGCATGTATCGGGCGATGGAGTTGATTGTTCCATCTCTGATCAATGATTTGCCAAATGGGCCCATACTTAGCCACTCTGTCCTTGTATGCTGCCCTTATTTGCTCCTTTACTTGATCCATAGCCTCATAAATGAAGCCCATAGCCAATCTTTCCCCATCCACCAAGCGCAACACCTTAACCAGTGGCTCAGCAAGTTTCACAATCTCTGCTGCCTTTTTCCAAAATATTTCTTCATTGACTTTCCTTTTCACATCTTTGCCATCCTGTTTGCGAGCCCACTGACATTCATTCCATTCATCACTAGAAAACATCTTTTGCAAGTTTCTATGTTGGGCAAGCATAGATTGCAATGTCAAAAAATGTGTTGCAAATCTAGTGATGGCAGACCTAATAAGTTCCTTCCCCCCTGTGTATTTCCTCATCAGACTCAAAATCCATGAGTGATTGTAAATATATTTTGTGATGCATTTGGCATGCTCTATAGTGTTCTTGATCCAGTCTATTTTGCCAATATCCTCAAGCATGAGGTCTATGCAATGTGCAGCACATGGGGTCCAAAAGATGGTTGGGTGTTTTTCCTCTAACAATTTACCAACAAGAACATAGTTAGAGGCATTGTCTGTGATGATTTGAACAACATTTGCCACCCCACCTCTTCAACAACCTCATCCAAAAGCTGTAACAACAACTGTGCATATTTCACCCTATCAGATGCATCAACTGATCTTAGAAACATGGTTCCCCGTGGGCAAAAGACAAGAAATTTTATGATGGTACGGTTCCTCTGATCAGTCCATCCATCTGACATGATGGTACATCCTGTACGTGCCCATGAGTTTTTGAACTCTTTCAAATAATCATCAATGTTTGAAATCTCTCTTTGCAAAAAAGATCCTCTTAACTCATGCAAAGTAGGAGGTTTGAAGCCCTTTCCAGCAGCATATATGGCATCAAAAATAGGTTCATAATATGGTGAACGAGTAGCATTGAAGGGAATATCAGCATCATACCACCATCTAACAATGTACTCACAAGCAACATCTCTCAATTCTTTTTTCCAATGAGCATCTAAAGTGGGCTGCACAGTTGGAGGACTAGGACCATATGCAGTTGCACTATCAGAGGGAGATGAGGGCACAAAAAAACTTTTGATAGTACCCTTATTTCTCATTGCACCCTTACCCTTTTCAGAAATAGACTCCATAGAGGGAAGAACATAGTGAAAGGGGTTTTCTGATGCCTTAGTGGAAGGGATAGATGAAGAACCCTCGTAATCAAAAGATTCAAAACTTGAGTTGGCAGCCACCATATGTTTTAGATTCCTCTTCCTCCCAATTTCAGCCTGTATTTCTTTTTGCCTATTTTTCTCTTGCTCAAACTTCTCAAATTGTTCTTTCAACTGCTTCCTAATTTCCCCAATGTTTTCTGCTTCACATTAAGTAATTTGGCCTTTAACACCAGCCAAATGTAGTTTCAGTCTATGAATGCCCCCTCCACCCTCCTTAATTTTTTTCTTACAAAATTTGCAATACATTTGATCACTAACCATTTCAGCATATGCCCAAGCAGCATCTTTCGCTCTAGGGGCCATTTTGGACTGAGTTTTTAACTTGGAAAGAAAATGTTTAAATCTGAAAATGAAAACAAAAAAAACTTTTCATTCTATGTTCATTTCTTTCACCAAAAACTATGTTTACCATTTTCAGATTTGCTAAATAAATAAAACAAACAAAGGCAGATTTTAGAAGAGAAAAAATAAATTCCTCTAGCCTCTAGCCTCCTCTAGTTCACTGCTGCTCCAAAGCTTGCCCAATAAGCTCCTCACTGTTGCTCCAAAGCTTGCCCAAAAGACTCCTCAAAGCTGCTCCAAAACCAACTCCACAACTCTTCAGAAAACCCTCACAAATGCTCAAGCAAATTGAATGAGAAAGATGCGAGGTATTGAGAGGGGTTGGTTTAGTTAAATAGGATGGGGAGGGGTTAGAAAGCCTAAAAAAAACCTAATAGCAAAAAAAAATCCCATTTCAAGTCCGTTTTTTAGTTGTTTTTGGGCCCACCAGCCAGCTGGAGCAACTCGGCCGAGTTACATCGGACCAGGCCGAGCCGGCCGATTTGTTACCGAACCGGCCGAGCCGATAACAAACCGGCCGCCTGACCGGTTTAACCGCCGAGTCAGACCGGCCTACCCTTTGGCTCGGTCGACTTGGCCGGTTCCGAGCCAGACCGGCCTGGTTTTAAAACTATGGCTGCAATTTTAGGTCGTGGTTTGCTAAGAATTTTATAAGTGTTTCAACTGCAGCGAGGAGCAATATTAGCAAGGGGGATGGTATAGTCTAACACTAAGAGTAGAATGAGGGCAGAGAACGAGCATACCAAGGCAGCAGCTTCGCAGAGCAGCCGAGAGCCCAGCAGGGGCAGCACAGAGGCAGCAGGAGGCCAGGAGGGATGACACAGGCCCAGTTAGGGCAACAGGAGCCCAGGAGGGCTGACGCAGGCCTAGCTAGGGCAACACAAGGGCAGCGTAACCCAATCTAGGGTAACGCGGGTCCTTCCTGAGCAGCACAGAGGCTGACGTAGCGAGCTTCAGAACAACGTTGGGGTTCCAGAGGCCGGAAAAGGGTCAATTCTGTAAATCCCATTTGAGGGCGTGAATCAGTTAATTTTTTGTCTTCCGGATAGAGGGATTGTTGCCGTTTATTTTTCTTTGTCAGGTTAACCAATAAGGTGCCCAGATTTGTTGTACTCAGATTCTGCTTAATAATAAAAACCCTCCAGAAGCTAGCAGCACCGGTTTTCCCACATTGGGTTTCTCCGGGGATAGTTGTCCAGAAAATCTTTGTGTCTCACTTTGTCATTGAGCATGTTATTCAGTTTAGATCTGCATGTGTAGGTTGTTAATGTATTTACTTCAATGTTAATGCTGAAGATTTCAAACTAATAACTTATGTAAGTAGAAGGAAATCAAGAATTTAACAGTAGGGTTTTTGTTTAGTAAATTCAGAAAATTTTCACAATATCATCTTCGCGTGTGTATTTCAACCCATATCTGATTGTTCCACACACATATCTGAGAATGTGACTAGTGACTGCATAATGTACCCTTTTCGACTCCACCATGAACTCACTAAGGGTGTTGACAGCTAAACAAATGTCTGCCCTAGTGTTGACCAGATACATGAGTGACCCAATGAGTTGTATGTACAAGGTGGGGTCCACTTCCTTGTCCCCTGACGCGTATATTTTCTTCTTGTTGATGATCATAGGCATTGCCATGGGTCGGCAATCCTACGTTCTGAATCTCTTCAAAATCTATGTAGCATATCTTCCTTGCCCAAGGAAGATCTCCCCATCCTTCTGCCAAACTTCCAACCCTAGAAAATAGTGCATCAACCCCATATCCTTCATGTTGAATTATGCTTCAAGCTTCTTCTTTTAGTCCTCTATGGGCCTAGATGACTCTGTTAGAAATAATAAGACATCTATATATAATACCAGAATAAGTGGCTCATTCTCCACCATAAAATAGTAGAGATTGGGATCAACATCACTCTTGATGAATCCCAACTACTACAAGTAACTATCAATCCGACCGTACCATGCTTTGGGTCCTACTTGAGCCCATATAGTTCTTTCTTTAACCTGCATACACGAGTTCTCTTCTCATGAGTCTCAAACCCTTCAGGTTGTTCTATATACACCTCCTCCTCTATCACCCCGTTTAAGAATGTTGTCTCGACATCCATCTCGTGAATCTCCCATCCCATCTGAGTTGTTAGGGATATAACAGATCTAATACAGGTATATCTAGCTACAAGGGAGAAGGTATCCTCATAGTCTATTCCTTCCTTTTATGCGTACCCCTTTAACACGAACCTAGCCTTGTACTTCTCTACACTGCCATCTGCAGCATACTTGATCTTGTAGATCCACCTTGATCCTACAACTGATTTATCCTCTGGTCTAGGTACCAGTTCCAAGACATCACTCGTCATGATAGAACTGTATTCTTCCACCATCGCATCCACCCATACTTGGTGTTGTACGGCTTCATGAAAACTGGAAGGCTCTTCAACCTGTGCCACCAAGGCTTGGTATCTGTCAAGCCGCCTACGTTGCCTTTTGTTGGTTCTAGGAGCTCCAATAAACTCCTCTATGTCCCTCAATGTCTTTCGAACTTCCCTACTGGTTCTACCACTGGTGGTAGGAGGCTCAGTCAAATCCTCCTCTTGTTCCTGTTGTTCCATCTGCTCAAAACTGCCAAGATCTCGTACTCCTGAGGAAATACTGGTACTGGTCACTATACTCGATCCTTGTGTCTGTCCTCTCCCTTTTCCTCCCTACTGCCCCTACTACTGTTGGACTAATAGAACATCCGCTAACTGGTCTTCTGCTGGCATCTCTCGAGATTTCCAAAAAATCCATCTTCCATGAACCTTGCATTTCGTCTTACTACAATTTTCTTGTTGCTAGGAGTGTAGATTTTGTATGCTTTTGAGGTCTCGTTATACCCTATCAGGTACCCCTTTTCTGTAGTTTGATTCAGTTTACTACGCTTCTCGTTTGGAATGTGACAATATGCCACACTTCCGAATATCCTAAGATGACTCACTTCTGACTTTCTCCCTGTGAAGACCCCTTTAGGAATTTTCTTCCCCAATGATCTATGAGGAGTTCTATTCTGAATATATACTATTGTGTTGCATGCCTCTGCCCATAAGAATCTAGGCAAGTCCTGGTCATATAACATAGCCTTTGTCACCCCAACAATAGTTCTATTATTTCGCTCTGCTACTCCATTCTATTGTGGATTATATGGAGTTGTCCACACTGTTTTGATGCCCTCCTTTGCGCAGAAAACTGTGAAGTATTTATCTGTATATTGTCCACCATTATCTGAACGCACTACCTTTATATTTTTCCCTGTCATGTTCTCTACGAGAGCCTTAAACTCTCTGAACCGATCAAAGACCTCATCCTTGCTCGTTAAGAAATAGATCCAGGTTTTTCTAGAGTGGTCATCAATAAAAGTGACAAAGTATTCGCCACTACTAAAAGCTCTCGTGGACATTGGGCCACAAATATCTGAGTCTATCAATCCCAATACACCTTTCGCTCTGTTGTCACTTATGGGAAAAGTTGCCTTAACGTACTTCCCTAGTGTGCATCCTCTACATACATCATCATGCTCAATACTGAGGACTAGAACTCCTATAACAGTCTCTCTAAGCATCCTTCGTGCTCCATGGTGTAAGTGTCCCATTCGCCTGTGCCACAGTTCATTCAGTTCTTTTTCACCATTATGATTGTTGCCTATCAGTGCCATTGGAGACTCGAGCTACAATCTATAAATTTTGTTGCTTCGAGCTCCAATTTGTCTCTTCTTCTTACAGCTTGGATGTTTGACATACACCTTCCTTTCAATAAAGTATACATCGTATCCCTTGTCCTGTAACTAGGACACTAAAATCAGATTCATTCCTAACCCGAGCACATGCAGCACATTAGTGGCTCTAAATCTTTGATGTTGGTTCCTACTTCCGTATGAAACGTTTTGGTGTCTCTCCCTACTGTAGTACAGCTCGTTTTGTTTTCGATAGTGATCTGGAGGTCCATCTACTCTTCTTGATAGCTCGAGAAGTATTCTCATACTCAAGTCATGTGATCTGAAGCCCCGCTATCAATATACCAAGCACCTACTAATGTTGAACTTGACAAGCATGCAAATTCTTCTTCCAATCTATAAGATAATTCAGAGACATCTTGATTTTCCATACTTATCTGTGTTAATTTTCCTTTCGATTTCTGATGCTTTTCTGCCCAGCAAAACTGCGTCCCACCGGAAGACTGCTCTGTGCTTAAACTGTTGCGCTACTCCCTCTATCACTGGCAAATTTCGATCTGGAAATCTTTCTCTGTCAACTCACTCAAAGAGATTTTCCCATGAAAATTATGCCCTCCTGGACTAGACTATGCAATCCCTCTAGGGATTCGATCTGCTACCTACACAGCGCTTTGATCTCCCTCTTTTGTTCAGCGCTGGCTCTTCTGGTTCTGCTCTCTTGCTTCACCTTAGCTCTGATACCATGTGAAAATTCCTAAATAGAATCCCAATTGCAGTAACTAATATTATTTCTTCTACTTATTAATTCAGAAACAAGTTATTTATGGTGTTACACAGTAAATAATGAAATAAATTTTATTGCAGTCTTCACAATAAAAATACTGCGAAAAGTAAATGCAAGGAAAAATACTAGCACAAGTACAATCACAATGACAATTGTTTTTGGACAATTGTCCCCAGAAAAACCCAATGTGGGAAAACTAGTGTAGCAAATAAGGGTTTCTTTATTATTCTTCAGCAAAATCTTATGTACAAGATACAAACAGCAAAATAGAAGAGGAATATCTGTGAGAAAATTTTACAAACAATTTTCTCACGCTTCACAGTGAAATTCTGAATCTAGAGAGGACCTGCTGCCCTCACTGTGTCTCATAGTGACTGAGCAGTCCCACCGTCACTGCCTCTGCGTTGTCCCTCATCTGTGCTCCTCCTTCCAATCTGTTCCTACCCTCCTGACTATTTTTTATGCCTTCTATCTCCTACCTGCAACTCTCCCTCTGATTCGATTTTCTCTTGCCAAACTCCAACCAGTGAAGAAATCGATCTGCTCAAGTAACTAAGTATCTCCCTGGTTATTTCCAAATGCCCATCGAAATCCTCATTATAATCTTCTCATTGAGAAATCAACGGCCCAGATTAGATTCTAATCAATGGCTCAAATCATATTGACTTGATCTCTGTCTTTTTCTATAAGATTCACACCCAATGCTATTAATACCGCTTAATTGTTTTAATTCCCTTAGTTTAGACTTGGGTGTTCATTAAAAATTATTAATTATTTTAATTAAACCTTCTCTGTGTGAAATTTCTCAAAATGATTTCTGGGTATTCTGAAATACGTGTCCTAGCCTCCCTGCAAATTTTGAGGCTTAGAGCACAACATCCGATGCTACCAGAAATCAATAACAAAGCCCCTTCCTATGATGACTTGAGAGGGTTTATTCTTCAAAATGAAAAGGAATATTGCACTACAAGATTGGACAAGGCATCATGGGAACACACAAGATTCTCTATGATGTCAAATGGTTGGACTAATCAAAATGGTATAACCCTTATAAACTTTTTGGTTAATTGTCCCAAGGGGACAATGTTTATGAAATTTGTTGATGCATCAGCACATATCAAAGATGCACTATTATTTTGTGATTTTGTAAGATACCCCCATTGAATACCTTGGAATTTCCCCTCAAATTTCTGAGTCTTGTGTGAGTTTGTATTTGATGAATTTCATCAAACAGTTAGCATAAGCATGGTTGTATATGGACTTCTAAATAGTTTATTCAATTTAATAGACACAATACTCAATAAAAGCTCTTGGGAACATTTCAAATCAGCAATACATCTTTCAAATGGTGCCCAAAAATTATACAGACCAATATTATAAGCAGATGATAGATATAACTTCAAATTTAAGGACCGATATGAAGATCATTGCACACAATAAAAAGAACATGGATCCTGGAAATGCTTAATCCAGTAAATTGCAAAGGGTCCCTTCGGGAAAATTAATGAAACCATAGAAGAGTACTAATCCATTCTTCAAGCAGTCACTCAACAACTTCAGTAAGTAATCAACCCTGTTACCACAAAATCTAATAGCCCTTGGAGAGGGAAACCCTACAAGACAGAGAGTTAGACTAACTGTTAGCAATGGAACAATGGTTCACTATCACCATAGCCAAGGTCCCCTACTCTTTACAGGGTTTCACCGATGGGAGGACTCTTGGTAAGGTTATGGTCACCTATGTAAGGTATTCTAGGGTTAAAGGAGCAAGGTGATTGTTTAAGACCTCTCAAGGAATGCTTAAAGTCATGATATAGGCTTCATAAGGTACTTTGCATATTATGAGAGGCTTAGAAATAAATTGCACAAGACCTAGGGATTTGTGAATTTGTGTTGATAATGATACTACCAATATCAAGGCAACAAGGAGGGGTTTCTTACGATATATTTCACCAAGTACCAAGCTCATAGAACCCTCAAAGTGGTCCCCAATTTGAGGAAGACCAGCTAAGGTTTCCCTCTTAAGGAAACACGTAGGACATGAATTTTTATGGAGTAAACTCGAGTGAATTCCCACCAAACTTGGAGAATAGGTAGCCTAGAGCCTAAGCTTGATGTTTAGGCTCTCAAATTCCCATAAAGCCTCTCCCAAGGAAATTCACTCTAAGACCTAGTTAGATGTCTAACCTTAAGAGGACCGAAATTTTAAGAGAATATTTATGGAAAAGGAATGAATTTGACCACCAAGGACTTGGATTAGTGTCGTCTCCTTTGAGCATATGGAGTCTTATGAGACTCAAGATGAGCTAAATCATCTCTACGGAGGCCGCGAATTGATGCCCTAGGTAACAATTCCTAGCATTTACCCATTTCAAGAGATAATGGAGTTTGATGGAGAGTTTAAGGATTCCTCCGCTAGGAACATTCATTACATGTCATACAATGAATAACATATGCAATACTCAACTAAATAGCTTCTAAAAAAATTGTTCTTCAACAATTAGGGCACAATTTAACATATCCTAGAAGCAATTTTTAAGAGAAAAAATTCCATCAACATAAAGGATGTACAAGATAACATGTAATATAACCATCCATTATCCAAGAAATAGCTCCAAAGACAAGATTGCATTAGCTTCCAAACATCGAAATGCATCCGAAAGATCTCCAATAGACAAGAAGAAACAAATTCAAGAATATTCTAAGAGGTCGAATTCCAATTGTGATGATGATGAGAGACTCAAATGAGGTCTCTTATATTTATACATGTTAAATCCAATCTAATTTGAGCCTAAAGCCAGTCTTAGTTGTCAAGCAATCGGCAAAAACTAATTGAGGTTACAAGCCAACCTCATAACCAATGTTAAAACATAATAAAACACCCATAAGAAGGTCGAAATGATGACATCATTTAGGTGTAAGGGTCTTCGAGGCATGTGTTGAGCTCTCTTGCTGCCAAGTTAAGTGAAGAGGGCTCCAAAAATCATCCTCTAGGGGTTTGCCCCTAGATCTCTATGCAAATCATCGTGTGGACCCCAATTTGTCCTTTGGGGCACAAAGTGGGTCTCATGGATCTCTTAGTGATAGTGTAGGTTGGTTTTTCTCCAACGCTGAGAGCTCAGAGAATGGTGCTAGCCCTCCCATGTCTCAAGGGGTGAGACAAACCTCATCTGGGCCTTAGATCAGCTGCCACAACTTGTACATACTGCGAAGCCAACTGGGGGCAGATAAGTCCAAGTGCATCATCTCAACAATAATGTGGACCAAAGCGTAGATTATTGGAATGTTGTAGGTGCTCATGGAATGGAATGATGCTCTGCAAGTGATAGGTGTCCCATGGCTCTCAATTCTTAACCTGTAGGGTGCCATGCTCCTCTACTAGATGGGCCCTGTTACCGCTCAATCTGGCAGGGATCCTAAGACAGGCACCAAAGGGACTCCTACTAGACCAAGTGGCAACAATGGGACAAGGACCCACTGTCACTTCAGTTGATGCCCCCTACTCTTTACAGACTTTCACCAATGGGCGGAGTCTCGATATCGTGCAAATCACTAGAATGATGAGTTCAATAGCAATGTACAATGTGATTTTCAAAGCCCATTCACAGGAGAGGCTCAAATAATAGGTTTCTTGCCTTAGAAACAAAAGAAGGGCTCTCCAAGAAAGACTTCAGGGAATGAGGCCTAGACCTAGGGATTAGAAATATCTTTTGATAAGGGATGCTCAAGACCCAAGATTCCTAAAGAGAAGAGGTTTCTAAGTGGCCTTGTGAAACAATAAATGGTAGAGATGTGGGACCACAAAGAAGCCCAAGGGTTCCCAAACAAGACCTAGGGTTTTGGTGAATCTTCAAAAAAAGAACCTAGGTCAAGCAAGGGGAAGAAGGGATCAGAAATAGATGAAGTTCCTTTGAGTTTTCAAGCATTATAGATTACTTAGAAAGCCACAACCCTAAAAATACCTAAGTCCAAGTGATTTTGGAACTAGGGCCTAGTGTATCTCACAAACAAACCGTGATATTTGCTTCAAATTTGGAATTCGTTGGGTTCCTTAGCTAGGCCATCTCGGGTTAGGGCAGAAAAATTGTGAAAAAGGGAAAATTTTAGGGTGATCATCAAGGACTTGAGACCAATTCCTAGCCAATGGTGGGGAATGGAGTCAAGATGAAATTGATTAAGGATTTTTGTTCTACCAACGAGCCTTCTTGCAACTTCGCATGCCTTAGAGAAGCACCTACAAGGTCACAAGAAAGATTTATACTCGACTTACCAAATAATGGAGTTTCAAGGCGTAAAGAGTCAACCCACCCCTAGGAATGCTTTGATCTTCTTGCCAAAATGAATAACATATGCAAGGAGCCAATATTATCAAGTATTTAAGAATTTCACATCATAATTAGAGTGTAAATAACCATAGCAATAGTGTTCCATACAATAAACAATAAGCATGTAAAAGTTCGCATAAAGAAAGCACTTACATGACATGAAGATTATATCTATCCATTACACTTGCAAAAATGAAGCTCCAAGACAAATAACAAATATCCAAACATCAAAATGCATCAATTGATCTACAATTCATCTAGCAATAGCAGGTCCGAAATATTTTCTCCAAAGAGATACAAATCCAAGTGATGATGATTTAGAGGGAATGCCTCTCTTCTATTTATACAATCCTCTAAGGGATTCGAATGGCCTATTTTAGCCTAATAATGCCCCTACAGTAAAATAATGTGCAAAATAATAATACTTCTGGTGACAAGCGCACCAAGTAGCTCCATAATATGAAAAATAAACCTCCCAAGAGGGCTGTAATTGTAATACAATAGCAAGGAGGCCATTCATAGGCCTAGTAAAGTCCCTCATGTGCCAAAATGAGTGGAAGGGCTCCAAAAATAGTGATGAAGGGGATGGCCCCTTGAACTCCAAGAAAATGACTTGTGGTGCCCCCAAGTGCCTACGAGGGGAACTAAAACATCCTCATGGATTTGGCACTGAATAAAAGAAGTGTATCCTATCTGCAAGGACTAGAAGGATGATGCAAGCCCTCCCTACGTCTCCCATGGTAAGACACAACCCCAACTGGGCCCTTGATCAACTGCCAAGTGTGTGGTGCAAGTGTGTTGTCGACTAGGCAAGGTTGTCCAGGTGCATCATTATCATCAAATAAGTGGGACACGAGCGAGCAATGGATGGTGTTGAAGGATCCCATGGCATGGCTATTTGTTTCCTACTAGAGTGGAGGCCCATAGCTCTCAACGCACACCCTACAAACTCCAATATGACCCTTTGAAGGGCTTGGACCCCGTATCGGGAGACCAAACCCCAAGATGAAAACCCACCTGGAACCCTATATAAAATCCAATGCGTCTCCTCACCTTTCAGTACAACAAATCATCAGTGTAATTGAGTAAATGAGCTTACAAACCATGGAACTAAGTGGACAATTCATAATGGCATGCCCTTCCATAATGGGCTATAGAGTATATAGTTATCTCCAAGTTCAAGAGGGAGGTTAATCAAGGATCCTATTAGGTGGTTTCTGTTGAGATTTTGTCTATTATTTGGCGTAGCATGAGTTGTGATCTAGTTCCCAAATTTTGCGGAGGGACTAAAGTACACTTGATCTACAATACCCAGAAAGGAATTTGGGAAATTTCATCTGGTTTGGGAGATATTTAATTAATTAATTATTTTAGTGTATTTCCTAAGTCTAAACTTAGGAAAATGAAATAATTAAAATTAATTAAATTAAACATGTGATGAAATTGTCTTCAGTCACATAGATCAAGTTTTTTTTTAATCTTAGCCATTGATTCAAGATCTAATCATGGTCGTTGGTTTCCCAACATGAAAAGTATAAAGGAAAAGCTTGGGGTCATTTGTAAACATACAGAGGCAGAGTACTGAAGCTAAGCTAAGATTCTAGGGCAAGTTTGCTAAGAATTCTCATAAGTGTTTCAGCTGCAGAGGGGAATTTAGGCCAAGGGGATGATCTGATCCGAGGGTCTAGAATCAGCAAGAGGCAGATATCAGCTTAGAGAGGTAGTGCAGAGAAGCAAGAGAGCAGCAGTAGAGAGGGCAGCACCTGTGCTACGCAGTCCCTCCCAAGACAACGTGATTCAGTTGGAAGCCCTTAGGGTTTACGCGGAGACCCTAAGGGGCAGCGTAAGGACTACGCCACCCAGTCTGGGGTAACGCAACCCTTTCCAGGCCAGCATTGAGGGACGCAGGGGCTTCAGGGGTAGTGCTGGGGTTTCTAGGGCCTAATTTTGGTTGAGTCTTGTAAATCTCGTTTGAGGGTGTGGATCAGTCATTATTTTGGCTTCAAAACAACCAATGAGCTACAAATCTATTATTTCTCTGTCAGGTTTTCCGGATCTGGAATCCAGATTTGTTGTATTCAAAAATTCTTAATAATAAAACCATCTTGCAGCCAGCAGACCGGTTTTCCAGCACTGGGTTTTTCCAGGGACTATTTTTCCAGAAAATCACTGTGTCACTTTGTTTATGTGTACATGTACATTTTCTAGATCTAAATTGGTGAAAGTCTATTATGTGTTTTGCTTTGATATTAATCTGAATTTTTCATCTTAATAACTTAACCAAGTAGGAGGAGCATAACTAGATCTAACAATAGAATTCTGCATAGATGTAACATTCAGAAATTTTCACATGGTATCAGAGCAATTGCAGATCTAGGAGGGTCACTAGCAAAAGACTGAAGATTCTTGCTGCAGAAAGCCGCAGGAAGAGCAGCATAAGGGTAGATCTGAGGGGACAACACAGTTTTCAGAGCAGCAGAAGTTATGCAAAGGGCAGCGTGACATAGTCCAACGCTGTCTCACAGCAGGCCCATGCAATTACTGTGCAGAGGCGGCGCAGAGGCAACGCCGGGATTATATGAAACCAACCAGTGTGACGAAGATTGAATCTGTCAGATCCAGAAGAACCCGAACCACAGCTACAGAAATTCAGTAGGTGCTAGTGGGGTTAAATTTCTGAAGTTTTCAGATTTTTTTCCTAAGCACAAATGACAAAGAGCGGGAGGAGATCAGCTTCGCAGAGAGTTTCTAGCCAAAGAAACCTGCAGATTGATCAGAGGATCAAAGAGAGTTGAATCATTGTTGATTTGGCATATTTCCAAGATGGGAAATCAGTTGTCAGAGGGAGCAAAAGATGCCTATTTCGCCAAGGACCTTAGATCTCATTGTTGATTTGGCATATTTCCAAGATGGGAAATCAGTTGTCAGAGGGAGCAAAAGATGCCTATTTCGCCAAGGACCTTAGATCCAATTCTCTAGCAAAGAGAAGGAAGCTCTGACACATTTCTGAGCAGATGGCTCCTCATGGACTGCGTGATCAGGACAAATTGGATGGCCTTTCCAACTTCTCAGTTTTGGAAGGTTATGATCCTGATAGTCCTAAAGGCATATCATCTAAAGAGACCATGCAGAGCAAACTCTGGCCACACCGACCGATGCAGATATCCTTCGGAAGCATAATGAAGTTGTTGGGCATGCCAAGCGGTTGATCATGGATGGAATTAAGGACCATATTGTTCCACACATAACTGAAAAGAAGACAGCTAATGAGATGTGGAAGGCCTTAACTTCCCTACATGAGGGAAATTTTGTGCAAAGAAAGATGTTGTTGGAGACTCAGATGAGGTCATTCGTGATGACCAAGGGAGAAGACAACATTTCCTCTTCAGATTGCAGTCGATCAAAGATCAATTGACTGCAACGGGTGTTAAAGTGGAAGATGATGTGATGGTCAGGATTGCTCTCAATGTAGTCACAGATGAGTGGGAAATCTTTGTCCAAAGTATCTTGGGCAGAGTGGACCTCCCAGATTGGGACAACTTGTGGGCAATTTTGCATCAAGAAAAACTCTGCAGAATCACCAAGAAGCAGTACAGCTCTGGATTGAGCAAAGTGAAGAAGGAAGATGAAGAAGATGCAGCATCGGCATCAAAGAGGCAGCAGGGAAAGAAGAAGAAGGATCTGTCAAAGATCAAGTGCTTCCAGTGTGGTGAATTAGGACACTTTGCCAGCAATTGTCCTCAGAAGAAAAGGGACAAGGAAGCTTCTTCTTCGAAGGCTGCTATGGCGAATAATGGGTCGAAAGATGATGCCGCCATGAGTGCTCATGAACCAAGAAAGTGGGGCGGCATGGATCTGTAGAGGAGCTACAGAATGTGAGGTGGGATCCTTGAGCAGCTCATCTCTTGGATCACAAGCGAGCTACGGTAGCCTTAAGACAGTAGCGGGACAAGTGGAGCAACGGGTGCATAGATCACGAATGAAGCAGAGGCAAATCTGAAGGCTGGAAGGAGCAGCAAAGTGCAGATGCAGCAACAGCATAGAGGTAGCAGCAGCGTAGGGGCTATGTGACTTTAGAAGCATAGAGCAGAGCTGCTTACGCAAAGCAGAGTTGCAACAACAAAGAGGCTTCAAGAGGACAGCGCAACACAACAGCAGCGTGAGGGATTTCAGCAAAAGGGGTTGATGTGACTTCATCAGTGCAGAGGGAGTCTGCTTACGCAGTGTAGAGTTGTTGTTGTGCATCATCTTTCAAATGCCAGCACAAATCAACAGCCTATGGAGCTTTAGTGATGAGAATGAAGCCCATCTGACTTGTTTGTCAAAGATTGGGCAGGAGATTCAGTTGTTTCTCTCAACAACTGAAGTTGCAGTGCAGCAAATCAATAGTGGCAATGTTATTTGCAACACAGATGCAACAAATTGACAGGGAGTTTCAGTACAGATGTTGCAGTGGTAGTGGCAGAGTCATGGGTAGCAGTATAGAATGGCAGCAGTAGTGCAGAGTTGAGTGGCAGCAGACCAAGCATCAATAGCACAGAACCAATGCCCAAAATCTTGTAATGCATAGTGTGATGTAGTGTTGATAACATCGGTATTGGCAAAATATCGGCGAGGGTCTAAAAAACATCTTATCGGCAATATGGGCAAAAATATCGGCAAGCAAAAAAAAAACATTTTTTCAGATTTTTTTAAATTAGCCAATATTTTCAAAATTTGGCAATATTTTCCGATATTTTCCAATATTTGCCAATATTTGCCAGTATTTTCAAAATATCAGCGATATTTTCAAATCTGAAAATATCGCAATATTTTCAAGCCAAAATATCGCTTCCTGGAAAATATCGCGATATTCGCGATATTTCGCGAAATATCACCGATATTATGGACACTGGTGTGATGTACTGCTAGAGCACACTCCTAATGCTAAGAGGGAGTGTTGAGATTTTGTGTATTTGGGGTAGCATCAGTTGTACTCGAGCTCCCAAATTTTGTGGAGGTACTATAGTACACTTGATCTACAAGACCCAGAAAGGGATTTGGAAAATTTCATCTAGTTTGGGAGATATTTAATTAATTAATTATTTTAGTGTATTTCCTAAGTCTCAACTTAGGAAAATGAAATAATTAAAGTAAATTAAATTAAACATGTGATGAAATTGTCTTAAGTCACACGGATCAAGCTTTCGTTTAATCTTAGCCATTGATTCAAGATCAGATCATGGTCATTGGTTTCCCAATGAACAAAGTATAAAGGAAAGGCTTGGGGTCATTTGTAAACATACAGAGGCAAAGCACTGAAGCTAAGCTGAGATTTTAAGGCGGGTTTACTAAGAATTCTCAGTAGTGTTTCAGCTGCAAAGAGGAGGATTTAGGCCAAGGAGATGATCTAATCCCAAGGCCTAGAATCAGCAAGAAGCAGAGATTAGCTCAGAGAGGCAACGCAGAGAAGCAAGAGAGCAGCAATAGAGAGGGAAGCAATTGTGCTACGCAGGTGTTGCGTTATTCCTCCCAGGACAACGTGATCCAGCTGGAAGCCCTCGGGGTTTACACAGAGACCGTAAGGGGCAACGTAAGGACTGCGTCACCCAGTTTGGGGTAACGCAGCCCTTTCCAGGCCAGCGCTGAGGGATGCAGGGGCTTCAGGGGCAGCGTTGGGAATTCTAGGCCTAATTTTGGCCAAGTCTTGTAAATCTTGTCTGAGGGTGTGGATCAGTCATTATTTTGGCTTCAGAACTAGTGAGCTGCAGATCTATTATTTCTCTGTCGGGTTTTCCAAATCTGGAACCCAGATTTGCTGTATTCAGAAAATTCTTAATAATAAAACCCTCCAGCAGCCAGCAGACCGATTTTCCCGCATTGGGTTTTTCCGAGGACTATTTGTCCAGAAAATCACTGTATCACTTTGTTTATGTGTGCATGTACTTTTTCTAGATCTGAATTGATGAAAGAGTGTTATGTGTTTTGCTTCAATATTAATCTGAATTTTTCAGCTTAATAACTTAACTAAGTAGGAGGAGCATAACCAAATCTAATGGTAGATTTCTGCATAAGTCTAACATTCAAAAAATTTCACAGTTTCAGCCTATATGGGAGCGACAAGTCTGCAGTACATCCATCAAGTGGCAAGTTTCATGTGATATGATGATGGGACAGAGTGTGGAATCAAGTGAAGGCTCCAAACCACATGCCATAATACAAGGGTAGCTAAAATAAGGGAAGCACACACTTGGGTGTACAAATGTAGGAGGGAGCAATCGCTGTACATGAGTTGCCCCAGCCTTTGTTTTTCCACCCTTCTTCATATGGCTTTTGCCTTTTATTGATATTTTTCTTTTAAACTGCTCATGGCTTCAGAGGATGAGAGCATGATGTGATTGATATAGCAATGAATACCCCCTTAAGGTTGGGCAATTCATCGTCTACCAGGGGTTGGGACAATCATGGGTTCCTTAATGATGCAGGGGGGCAATATGAGGGGCCCTAGGAACTAGGTTGATGGCCATGATGATAGGGGGTAGAGTTCATGTTGGCTTTTGCCCACGTGCTAAATTTGTATGTCCTGGCCATCCTTTGCATTTTATGGTTCATTTCCTATTGAGAGTGGCCAAATTATGCTTTTTATTTTCCTTTTAACTGCATCAACCTCTGGGGCATCGTTCGATGCCTGACCCACAGTGTGGACAAGGGGAATGGGAGGATTACTACTTGTGGACCTAATGGACAACTGTGGACCCCGATGGGAAACAAGTGGAAAGGGATTATAATGAGCGAAGGGGAGTGATATATGTAGTGTCGGGAAGCAGGACCACACAACCAAAATTGGGATTTCCCATGTATAATCTCTACTAAACCTAGTAGCCAGTAAAGGAGATCCCACGAGACTAGGATACAAGGTTAACCACCAAATTGGACAAGGGGACAAGGGTAAAAACCAAGCCCATTCTTTCCACTGAATCCCCCCATTAATCCAGACCCAAAAGTGTCCATGATAAGTAAGCAGAGATACCCAACTACATAATGAAAGTCATATCTTCAGGGTTGGAAGGCCCACCTTCAAACATACAATGATAACAAATGGGCGAGGGAGCATAATGGTTGGCTCATGTAGCAAACATGGTGGCACATCGAGCTATCTGGTGGCTATAAGGGGTAGCTGTCGACTGAGGACCATCTACTAAAAAAAATCCCCTATGGGTGACATCCACAGGTGGTGGGTAACATCTGGCTCCAACTACGAATGATCTCTCAGTACATTGCACGAATGTACTTGAACAGGAAGGTCATGAGAACCCCAGCAATCTCTTGGGACCATAGACCTGTTCCCTGCACATCAAAGACTAACCACACGAGGTAGCATGTATTTACGAGGTCTCATGATCGCTCATGCTTATATTAGGCCATAAAATTAACAAGAAATAAAATTAATTCTAAATGCACCTACTCTAGCATGATAAAGGGATATGATGTTAGAACTAATGCAAAAGTCAATATGCAACACATCCTACCCTAACATGCATATTATCTGAGACAAATACTAAGAGTAACCATAGAGCGAGTGCAAACAACATATCATTAGATCAATACAAACATGCTTGTCTATATGATTACTCATGAAGTAGAACCAAAAGCCAACATAGACACAATCACATGGAGGATGATGTGAGTGGGAGGAGGTAAAATATGACGTCCATTTGATGTAAAACAGAGTCCTAGATGAGGGAAAATATCTCATTGTAGCAGTGCATAGCCTTTCTTCTAAGCACGGGATGGAAGATTGAATGATCAAACTCAAGAACTCCATATCACAATCATTGTTCATAATGTTATGCTTTATGGATGTCAAAAGGTCATGATGGGAAGTAAAAGGGGAGAGAGAAGATGGAGAGGCACAACAAAAAAGTTGCTTGATGTGATGGTCATGTTGGAAAGGGGCAACGATTGTCTGCTTATAATCCTGATGGTATGTTTGGATAGAGGAGATATATCTAATGAGTGGTTCTTCCCCAGCATCATACTTAGGAGGGGAAAAGGGCTCACTAATATCAGTGGTTGTATGGGAAAAAGAAAAGCAACCGTTCATAGATAATGCAACTATGTCTTTGGGATATTGTAGAAGACAGGGGAACGTAGGGCTCTCTTTGGGGTCATCATCATTATCATAAATGGGCCCATCCGCTTTCCACAAACCTTCTTCATGAATGGGAAAAGAATGATCCTCCCTTTCACCGGTGTGAATGGGAAAACCATCCTCAACCCCATTTTCATTGTTGGTATCATAGATAGGGTTGTCATCAAAATTATGGTTGCCTACATCCCATTTTCCCCCATTAATGCATAAGAAATCAGAAATGGTATCTTCCCAGGGAGCTACACTATCTATACCTTCAAGATCCCTTTCTTGAATGACAGACCCCACTTATCATGTTCATCCTTATGGACTTCAATGGGGCTTTCATTTATGTCATGCTCGTTCCCAATCCCCAAACTTCCAACTCGAAGGTCGTCCATGGGATCATGGTCATCATGATCTCCCTTACAATCATTCCATCCTTCCATATATCCCTCATCCTCATGAGGGCCCCCCATATTTGAAATTTCTTCAGGGTCACCCTGATCATCCAATTGATTACATTTTATGGGAATTTCTGGTTGTTTATAATATTTTTCATTGACAAGATCAATCGGGATATTAAAGGTACAAGTATGGTAAGGAAGCTCAAAGAGACGGTCAGGATCACACTTATAAGCATACTGCCTACACAAGAAATCTTGGCCTCTCTCAAGGAAAACACAGCCCTCCTGGAACCCTGAGGGCCTCAATAACTTGGCCTCCTTGTTTGCAAAAACACTATGGAATAATTCCTCCTTCGGATCTCAAAAACTAGAAGAATATTGACGAAAGAAAACCCTGGAAAATATTTACTGCTTCAACTGTTGTTCAAACTCTCGTCGGTGTCAATCCCAATAACCATGATCATGATCTCCAAGGTTGCCCATCGATTTCCTTTATAATCTCTCGTTGAGAAATCAATGGGAAAGATCTAGATCTGAAATTATCTAATTGATGGCTAAGATTGCCTAGAAACTTTTCTAGAAGTCTTTAGAGGGAAAACGACCATGTCAATTATTACTAATTAATTAATCTATTTCCTTAAGTTAAAACTTAGGAAAATAATAAAAACTAATTAATTAATTTAATTAAGACGTTTCCATTTAAAACAATAACTTGGGCTTGGAGATATTTTATGCTCGTGTTCCTAGCCTCATTAACACCACCTAAGGCTAGAACACATTTCCGAGCTACATCAACCAACAGTGCAATAGCATTTGGGGGAAGTGCAAGTTAATGTGATTTTTCCAAAATAATAACTCATAATTGTGTCTACTTAGAGAAATGACTCGAATTTAAATGTTGTACGTTGAATAAAATAATTATACACTTACCTAAATGGGGGAAAGGTCAATTAGGCACATCAAGATATTGGATATATTAGGGTATGTTATCCCTTATACTAACAACGTTACCTATACAACTGCAACATTTTTCACAAAATTGTGAACCCCAGGTCATAGTTTAAAGCCATGTGACCATGTCAGCCCCTGTATTAGATATCCTAGACCTTGTTCGGTCAAACCATGGTCAATCCCTTCCAATTCATCTCTATCACCTTCGTCGTGAATAGGATTGGGAGACCTTTTATGAGCTTTCTTGCCTGTTACCCACCACCAGTGGGTGACCCCTATAAGATAATTTTTCTACTAGATTTGTGTTCAGCCAACAACCAGCAACCCCATGCATCCACCTAAAAGCTCGATGTGTTACTATTCTCCGTCGCCTGAGCTAGTCATTATGTGCCCTCACTCATCTTGTGAAAAATCCTAAATCTGGATTCCTACTGCAACAAATTTGAATTATTTCTCCTATTATTTTTCATAATTATTTCATTACATTGAAATGCCGAAGTAATTACTAAAGTAGTCTACACAAATAATATTGTGGAATGAATCTAAGTGTTGAAACAAACTAAACAAAATACAATGAAAAACATCATTTGACACAGTTATTTTTGGACCAAGTCCCCGGAAAAACCCAACTCGAGAAAATCGATGCAGCAAATCTGAGGATTTTATATTATTAAGCAGTAGAATCTTGAGTACAACTAGAGTGCCAATATCCGGCTCACCCTTCAGAGAAATATAGACCACTGATGAATTTGTGAGATATACCTCACTCTGCAAGTCCTCGACTGATCTAAACAGCGCTGGTGAATCCCCTCTCTGCCTCTGCGTGATTTCTAACACTGGAACTGCATAAGCTTGCGTGGGCAAGCTTGAGGAACTGCATCACCTTTCTCTGCAACTGATCAAGTTGATCTAAGACTGGATTTTGGCCCTCCTGGCTCAAAAATCCCAACCTCTAGCTATCTCCGGACCAAGGATGCGGGGAATCTTCACCCCCCCCCCCCGGTTCTCGCTCCCGAAATGCGCTCCGTTCGAGAGCGTTTTGGGAGCGCTTAGAAACGCGCTCTCGAAAACGCTCCCTAAGGCACTTCCGAGCCTGTAAAAACGCTCCCTGCCTTTTCGGGAGCGTTTCAGGGAGCGCTCGAGAGTGAACGCTCTCTGAGCGCTTCCAGCATTGAAAAAATGCTTCGGGAGCGTTTTTTAAATGTCGGAAGCGGTCGGGGAGCGTTCGCTCGGGCGGCGTGAAAAAAAAATCTTCAAAAAATTTGTTTTTTTTTTGGAGAGGGAGGGAGGAAGGTTGGGTTAATAAAAGCCCACCCTCCCCTCATTTTGTTTTATTGTTTTAGTTGAGTGAGTGAGAGCAAGAGGAGCTTGGAGCAAGAGTTGGAGAGAAGGAGAGCTTGGAGCAAGAGTTGGAGAGCGGAGCTGCGGAAGTGCCAAGGAGAGAGTAAGGAGCACGCTGCAAGAGAGCAAGAGGAGGATTGCAAGAAAGAGGTAGGTCTTCTAATCTAGTTTTGTATTTTCTAGGATGAATTTTTAAGTTGTTCAAAAATGAAAACTTGATTTTTTTCTGAATGTTGCATTTTATTGTGTTGAAAACTTAAAAATTGAATTGTTTTTTTCCTATGTTGCATTTCCTATTCCCATTTGGCATTTCTCCATTTTTTTTGCAGGCTAAAAACTTGAAACTTGAAACATCATGGCTATATGGCTAGGGATTTTCATCATCTTGGTTCCTTTCTTTGTAATAATGGTGTTGGAGAGTAGAAGAAAGAGGCACATTAGAGAAGAGGAGGATGAAGAAGCGGGTTATGGTGGATTTGATGAAAATCCTAAAGAGGAGGAGGATTATGCTGAGGAGGAAGGGGGGAGTGGAGAACATGAGGCCACATATACCCCAACTAGACAAGACCAAACTCAGACACCTTTGTGGAAATATGTTCAAAGGCAGGAAGGAGGGAAAGGTGGTGGAACCACTAAATTTCTTTGCCCCCATTGCAATAAAGAATACCATGGTTCATACACCCGTGCGAGAAGGCACCTTTGTGGAAAAATGCCAGGGGATGGAGACAAAAATCTAGGAATCAAAATTTGTGTTAGTGTGCCAGCAACAGAGAGAGATAAATATAGAAAGGAAGAGGAGGTTGCCCTACAGAGATCTAAAAGATCTAGGGGTTTCATTGATTCTTATACACCATCAGGTGCATCACATCATGGACAAAGAAGTCCATCAACTTCCACCCATGGCAGTGGTTATGGAGGCAGTGGCACACCTGGATTAAGGCGTAGAACCATATCCGATTTCCTTGACGAAGGGTGTAGGAATGATGTGGATTCAAAAATTTTCCGATTTCTATATGCATGTGGGGTGCCATTCAATGTTCTTCGCTCACCTTATTGGCATGAAATGGTTTCTGCCATTAATGATGCCCCCAAAGGATAAAGGAGCCCTAGGTATGACAAGGCTAGAACCGTGGGTCTTGATCATGAAAAAGCTAAAATAAACCATTCTTTGGCTAGAATGACAAATTCGTGGAATGAGCATGGGGTGACCATTGTCTCTGATGGATGGACCAATGTAAAAGGAAACCCATTGATAAGTGTTTTGGCTGTGTCGATTAGTGGTGCAATCTTCCTGTCAACATATGATTATTCAGACAAATTCAAGACCGGCATTAACATTGCAAAACCATTACTTGCAATAATTGAAAAGACTGGGCCATACAATGTCATACAAGTCATCACTGATAATGCTACTAACTGTAAGGCAGCAGGAGCAATTATTAAGCATAAATACCCCAACATATTTTGGTTTGGGTGTTTGGTTCACACAATGAACCTTTTGATGCATGATATCATTAAAAACAAACAACCTCAATTCAAATGGCTTGGTGATTTGTACAAGAGATAAAAAAATGACAAAATTTATTACAAATCATAGCAATGCCCATGGGCTTTTCCGTACTCACTCCAAATTGGAGTTGTTGAAGATAGCAAAGACTAGATTTGCTAGCTATTACCTCACCTTCAGGCGCCTTTTGAAGGTAAGAGAGTCATTGGCTGTAATGGTATCAAGCCCACACTGGCAGGGATTAAAGGATAGGGCAGCGACAATAGTTGACAGGCAAGGTTTTGAACATGTGGAGGAGACCGCCCTTGACCCTTTGTTTTGAGCACGTGTGAGGGAAATTTTGAATTTCACCAAGCCCATTTATCACATGATTCGGTTTCCAGATACAGATAAACCAATGATTGGGGAGGTTTATGAGCAGATGGACAGCTTGTTGGGCCAAATAAAAGATGTTGTTAAGGATAATGATCCCAACTTGTATGTTATGATTCATGACTGTGTGTGTGGACGGTGGAATAAACTCAAAGTTCCACTACATGCCTTGGCATATATCCTTATGCCAAAATACTACTCTCCATCTTGGTTGGGCCAACCTGGACCTGGAGGTGGGGTTAGGATCAAACCTCACACAGATCTAGAGGTACAAGAGGGGTAAATGAAGGCATTAGACAAGTTGGTACCCAACAAGGAGGAGTGTGCTAGATTGCGCCTTGAATTAGGCAAATACTTCAGTTGCACTGCTAACTTTGGTTCTTTCCATGCAATGGAAGGCAGAGACAGATTTGATGCTCTCACATGGTGGGAAGCATATGGCAGCATGGGACTTTTGCCAAAGTTGGCAAAAAAAGTTCTCTCATAGGTTGTGAATACTTAATCTGCAGAGAGGTGTTGGAGCACCTACAGCTTCATACATAATGTGAGAAGAAACAGGCTGAATGAAAACCGAGCTGAAAGCTTGGTTTATGTGCATTACAATTTGACGTTGTTGAGCCATTACTGTGATCAGGAATATGAGGATCAATCATACAAAGTCTGGGACAACAACCCAGAGGATGATAATTTGGAAGCAGAACTTTTTAGGGATGATGATGAAGCATCAGCAGCACCGCCACACACAGGGCCAGTCCCACCATCCAGTAGCAGTGCGGGTGCCAGTGCCAGTTCTCGATATCCAACTATTGTTCCTTTGCAGATTCAGTCTCCACCTTCTAGTCATGGTTGTGGACGTGGTACTCCTAAGAATACTAGAATACCATCATTTCCTCGTGGCTCGCACAAATTAGACATCTCTCGTGGGCATGGCAAGGGGCCAGCCAATAGATAAAATAGATTTGTTGTTTACTAGTCTTTTCTATTTTCTAGTAGTTTTTATCTTTTATAACTGTTGACAGTTGAACAGTTGAAACTTGACTCTTTTAGATATTTAATGACAAATTAAGTTTGAAGTTTGAATTTGAAAGGTGAAACTTTGAAGTTGGCATTTATAAGTTTACAACTCATTATGAATTATGAATATGATGCTTCATGAAATTTATATGGTGATCAATGAATCAATGATGATAAATGTTATATATCAATGATGATAAATTGTATATATTGAATTTTGAAATCAATGAATCAATGATGATAAATGATATATATCAATGATGATAAATGTTATATACTGAAATTTGAAATCAATGAATCAATAATGATAAATGTTATATATCAATGATGATAAATGTATATTGAATTTTGAAATCAATGAATCAATGATGATAAATGAATTATGATATATATCAATGATGATAAATGTTAGATATTGAAATTTGAAATCATGATGATAAATGTTATGTATCAATGATGATAAATGTTATATATTGAATTTTGAAAGCTTGAAACCTTCAGATTGATGATTTGCGAGACTCAAGAGGCAATATGTTGTATGCTTCCAACTTATGGGCGTGGTTGATGAAGATTATAACTTCTAGATGATTGATGTTATATGATTCAATCTATTTTTTTATGTTTTTTATGTCTAATTGATCATTCTACATGCTTTTGTTGACATATATGCATCAAAATATTAAAAATAAAAAATAAAAATAAAAATTAAAATTAAAAAAAAAATATATATATATATAAACGCTCCTCGAAACGCTTCGGACCAAGAGATTTTGAAAATGGCGCTCCCGCTCCCGCTCCCAAGCAACCATGCGAGTCCAAACTAACTCTGGAAGGCACTACGTCACTTCTGCGTGATTTCCTGCAGGGACTGCATCACCTCTTTAGAAAATTGTGTTGCCTCTCTCTGCGTCACTTATGCCTCTCTCTGAAATGTACTCCTAGTCCTCCTGACCAATTACTGCATCTGCCCCTCTCTCGATTTGATCACTTAGCAAACCCTGCCCTAGTGATTTGATTCTGACCAAAAGTTGTGTCTCCTCACACAAACTCGAAAATGCCAAATGCTCAATGTGCTCAATGTGTGTTTTCCATAGGCCCCTCACCCTCCTTATATTCTTCCGTTGACCCTTCAACGGCCAAGATTAAAACATAATCAAGGGCTAAGATTAACTTGGAGGTGATCCATGACTTTATCTAAAAGATTCACACTTAGTTTAATTAATACCCTTTAATTAATTGGTTTCCCTAAGTTTAGACTTACGAAAACATTAAAAAAACGATTAATTAATTTAATTAAACCATCTCTAAGTGGAATTTTCCAAAACCATTTCTGGGTATTACGGAATACATGTGTCTTAGCCTATATACAAAGTTACAAGGCTAGAGCACATCTCATGCTACCATAAATCAACACATCTGTCATGATAGTATGTTTGAAGGTGGGCCTTCCAACCCCAATGGTATGATTTTTCATTACGTCATTAGGTATTTATGCTTGCATTTCTTGGGCACATTTGGGCATAAATTAGTAGGGAGATTTGGCGAAAAGAACAAACTTTCACTAGTACTCTTGTTCCCTTGCCTCATCTTG
Organism: Pinus albicaulis; assembly: GCA_034641835.2. Taxonomy (NCBI): domain Eukaryota; kingdom Viridiplantae; phylum Streptophyta; class Pinopsida; order Pinales; family Pinaceae; genus Pinus; species Pinus albicaulis. The sequence continues at coordinate 1,466,019,559 of CM076572.1, read as the reverse complement.
GGGGTTAATCTTAAATTCTAGTCCCATGGGATCTCCTCCATGTGTTATTAGCTTTATGAGTGGCACTACATGGGAAACCTTGATTTTGGTTGTGTGGTCCCACTTCCCGACGCCATATATCTCACTCTGTTCTGCTCAATACAACCCATTTTTCACATTTTCCCATTTGTGTCCACATTTTTCCATTGGGTCCACAAGGTGTTAGCCACCCCCTTCCCTTGTCCACACCTTGGGTCAGGCCTGGAACAATGCCCCGAAGGTTGACGTGGCTAAAAAGAAAGATAAAAGCATAATATGGCGACATACAACAAGAAATGTACTGCAAAATGTAAAAATTTGGCAGGACAATAAAATTTAGCACATGGGCAAAAGTCGAACATGAGCTCTACCCCTTATCATTATGGCCATCACCTAGTTCCTAGGGCCCCTAACAGTGCCCCCTGCATCATTAAGGAACCCATGATTGTCCCAATCCCTAGTGGTCGATGAATTGCCCCACCTTAATGGGGTATTCACTACTACATCTTACGCATCATGCTTTCATCCCTTTGAGCCACAAGCAGTGAAAGGAAGAAAAATCAATAAAAGGCAAAAGGCATATGAAGAAGGGTGGGAAAACAAAGGCTAGGGTAACTCATGTACTACGATTTCTCCCTCCTACATTCATACACCCAAGGTGTGGCCTCCTTCATTATAGCTACCCTTGTACCGTGGCATGTGGCTTGGAGCCTCCATGCTATCCCTACTCCATCCCATCATTATTTCATGTGACACCTACCATCATCCCATCATTATTTCATGTGACACCTACCATTTGATAGATGTACCATGGACCTATCATTCCCCTTAGAGGTTGAAACCAACTAATAGGGTCCTTCATTAACCCCTATTTTCGAGCAAGGTGACATTAGTATATGTTCAAAGCCCATTTCGAACGCTATGCTACTATGAAGTGTCCACTTTTTCCCTTGATTAGCAAGCTTATATACTCAATTGCACTAACGATTAATTGTATTGGAAGGTGAGGAGATGCATTGGATCTTATATAGGATTGCAGTGGTGTCTTCATCTTGGACTTGGCCTCCCTATACGCGGTCCAAGCCTTCAAGAGGGACATAATAGCACTTATAGGGTGAGCGGTGAGAGCTATGGGCCTCCAGCATTGCAGAGCATTGATTGCCACACTATGAGCTTCTCCAGCACCACCACATTGCTTGTTGATGCACTTGGACCATGTTGCTCAGTCGTCCACACATTGCACCCAACGCTTTGCAGTTGATCCAAGGCCCAAAATAGGTTTTGTCTCTTCCCAGGAAACATGGAAGGGCATGTGTCATCTTCTAGCCCTCATGATGGAGCATCGTCGTGATCTTCAGCCATTTGGAGACCCATGAGACCCATTTGGAACCCACAAAACCCAAGATGGGGTTTGGAGATGTTTTGCAGCATTTGGAGGATGTCCCCCTTTTATTCATCATGTTTGAGGCCCCCGCTCTCATCATAGCACATTGAGGACACATCTTGGCCTTCCAAAAACCCTTCCTACTCCATTCTGCACTATTTCGACCCTCTTGGGATGGCTTATCATTCACTTTAGTAGTTATTTGGTGGGCTTGTCACCAAAGACATGTTATTTTACACATTAAAATATTATTAGGGAATATTATTAAGAGGCCTCATTTTGTATTGGATCCTCATCACTTGAACGCTGATAGCTCTTCTTGAGAATTTTGCACTTCTTTCTTGGTTGTCTATTGGAGATCTCTTGATGCATTTCGATATTTTTTGAACTGAAATTTCGTTCTCTCTTGGAGCCATCTCCTTGATCTTGGATTGGATATATCTCTTGTTGTCTTGTAACTTATAAGTGATCTTGTTAAGGATTTTTACATCAAAAATGTAAATTTTGTAACTAGATTTTTCTTTTTTGTCCTAATTATTGAATATCATTGTAAAGGATCGTTAGATTACAAATGTGTACATGTTACTCATTGATAAGAAGTATATGAATGTTCCTAGTGGAGTAGAACTTGTTTTCTTTCAATGAAAATCCATAAATCTTGTGTGGGTAAATGTTAGAGAGTGCTTGCTAGGGCATCATTTCCAAGCCTCCTTGAAGACAATTTCGGCAAAATTACGAATTGCATAGACTCAAGAGCCCAAGGACAAGGCATTAATCCAAGCCAATTTGGTGATTACCCCTTTTTCCTTCTCTGATTCTCCCCTTTTTATATTTCGGCCCTAAATCTAGATAGCCTACTAGAGCTTGGTGCGAATTGCATTAGAGGAGCTATTGCAAAACCACTTGAGAAGCCTTCTACGTTGATGTTTCTTCTAGCTATCCTCCAAATTTGAGACAATTCCCATTGTGAAAAAACTCAAGCCCTAGTTGCAATCCTAAAAATCACCTTGAATGTCTTGGTCAGGGGTCTTCTTGAGGGTCTATGCATATAAAACTTAAAGGAAGTCTATCATTTTTTACCCTTTCATTATCCTACTTTGATCTAGTGTACACCTAGAGGTCTTCCTCCCACAATAGGTCATAAAACCTAGGTCTTGCGTGGACCCAATCTAGGACTCTCAATTTTAGCAACACCGATATTGGAAGCAATTGCTTATTTATAAGAGCTTATTAAGAGGTCCTATATCATCTTGGAGATCTTGGTTCTAAATATACCTAACCTCATTGTATCATCATAAATCCCTAGATCTTGATTTTTCGCTCCTTAGGTCCTTTTTGAAGAGTAGTCAAACTTCACTGAAGCGAGTGTTTCTCATATTGATCCTCTCCTTTGAATGGGCCTTGGAAATCACTGTGTTTTCGCACAAAATGTCTAGGCACCGCGACAACGGCTCGGATCGAGGGTTGTCACCTTGATTACCAATCTCTACAGTTAAGTTGTCTCCCAATAATAGACTAAGGGGGGTAGACCCTATGGAAATGGAACGAGGGAAAAATAGTTGGGAACCAACCAATCTGGGAGACACGATTTAGCAACCAATACTTGTTTAGATTGCGCAAGATTTTGATGGATGCAATTAGATTTGAGGAAAATGATACCAGTGCCTTGTGGAGTCAACTGTCTTGCGAAAAAAATGAAGGCCAAGTAATGGAAGGAAAATTGCTGCTAATGATTTGACTGTCTTGTATGCAAATGCAAAACCTGAAACTCAAACACAAAACCTGAAACTATGTGAAATGCAAGGGCTTGGTTAATTTTAGTTAAATGTTTGTTCTAAGTTTGATCCTTTAATTTTTCTATTGACCAAGCTTATGCTTGGAAGTAAAATTTTAATGTGCAAGTACTAACTTAGTATGCAAATGCAAAGTGAAATGATGTGATGGCGAAAGGATGGCCTAAAATATTATTTATTTCTGAAATATGTTGTAAGTGTTTTTTTTTAACTCGAGGCTCAGAAAAATGATCTTAATGTGAAAGCAAATACTCATAACAGGGATGTAAAATATGAAGTCTACACAAATAATTACTGAAAACACAACAGGAAACCAATGTAAAATGTTGGAAAAAAAACACTTTATATTCATAAATCCATTTGCATGAGGTACTTAATCAGAGACATTATATGCATAAGTAAAGCTAAATTAGTCTGCTTGAATGAGCATGTAACACAACTGTACTTCAAGAATTAAATTAAGTGTTTAAATTCATATTACAACAACTAGGTGAAAAGTCTGAAATATCAGTTCCATTAGTCTGCTCTTAAAACCAATGACAATGCCAACAATTTATTTTAAACAAGTGGTTATGTAGCCATGCAAGATTCAATTTGTTTCAGTGTAATAGCAAAAACTTGAAATGACAAACTGATAATTAATAATTCAGAAAATTTATGAGTTTAACTATTCCCAATCTAGTGATGCATTTGATCTTAAAACTCAGAAATAAATTACTGAAAAGTTAGTGAGATGATGTTCATAAATTTGTCTACTACCATGTAAAATGTTTCTAAAATTAAATTTGTTTCGGAAATGTACTATAGTAAAAGATGCAAACTAAATTTGTTGCTAAGCTTCAGCGAATTGAAACTATATGCTAGTATTAGTCTTGTTTTCAATCAGATAAGTGAAATGGGGGAAAGGTTTAGAGGATTTGTACCAGTCAGCCCCTAGGCGCTTGAAAACACTTGAAGATAATTTGCCCAAGTCACTGAAGATCTTCAAATCCAAATGCTAACTAAGAATTTTTTTTGAGAAATATTTTGTTAAAATTTGAACGAAATTTTTTGTGAAAATTTATGGTGAGAGAGGGTGAAGGAAGAGAGGCTAAGAGGGGGATCCTTTGAAGGAAAGGAGAATGTCGTGAGGGGAAGGAGAAAAGGAAGCGGAGGAAAGGCAAGATTCCGTGAAGGAGAAAGGGAAGGTCGTGAGGGAAGAAAGAGAGGTCATGAGCTAGGCCCTAAAACAAATTTGCCCGCGCTCTTTCGGAAAATCTGCAAAACCTGGATTGAATTTCCTTTCTGAAAATATTATTCAACCTGCAAATAAAAATGAGATCAGATCTTGCCCTCCCGGACCTAGATCTATCTCCAAAATCCACGAAAATAGTCGGCAATCCTCAAATCTTTTCCTGCACAGACAAAAGATAGAAACCCAAAACATGTATATACAAAAATACGAAACACCCAAAACCCCATTGAATTAAAAAATTTCATATTTACGAATCTACAATAATATTTTACATATTTATTAGCCCTGCATATAAAAGCGCCCTCTATTAGCCATATTTAAAAATTTTGCACAAATTTAGAAATAAACTGGAAATTTTAAAGAGGCACAAGCCCAAGATTTCCCCAAATCACAAACACAAGCACAAACTGGAAATTTTGTAATCTGAGAGTCAGTTGGTCCAGCTAAAGATTTCCCCAAATGTCCAAATCCTGAATAATAACTTCTGCACACTCAAATTTTATTGTTAGATTAATAGAGATTCAAAAATAATCACAAGATCATCAAGAAATATAAATACCTACTAGTTCTATCAAACCAAAATGATATTTAAAAAAAACAGAAATCTGTACAAGATACATGTACACAGATCAGTTCTCAAAGGCTATTAATCAGCAAATGCAAATAAAAGCAGCACAGTATTAAGAGAAATATTGCCACATAAATTTGAAAAAGGAACACCATGGTTTGAAACTCCAAAGTCTTTGTGTTTTATTAATCAGATTAAATTACAAGTGCTTTGCAGAGCAAGTGCACAATTCAATAATCAAATGAAAATAATGGAGAGAGACCTCTAATTTATAGATAAATTCTCCAACAGCTAGATGGTTTGATCCCCGTCAAAGCAATCTCAAACGTTGATGAAGATCAAATGATCTCTTAATCATCACCGTTGAAATAAAGTTGTCTTTTGAGGAAATTTGAATTTCACTTTTAATTTTCTTTTAATTAACTCAAAAATGATTATTTTGAGTTAATTGCCTTAGAAAATTGACGACTTAACTACTATGGCCCAAAGGTTCAAAATATTTTGAAATTTTCAATATTCCCTTGGCTGAGGACCTCAAAAAAATTAAAAACTTTAAAACCCACGAATTTTAAATGTTGGAGAATTTAATTTTTCCTAGAACCTAAATTAATTAAATTTCTAGCTTAGTATTTTAATTTATTTTTGCTAGAAAATTTTATTAATTGACTCAAATTAATTAAATTTTTGGGTTAGGATTTTTACTTTATTTTTGCCAAAAAAAATTAATTAACTGACACAAATTAATTAAATTTTTGGCTTAGGAGTTTTTGTTTATTTTTGCCAGAAAATTTAATTGACACATGAGGGATTAATAATTTTCCAACCCTCTAATATCTATCCATAGTGTCTAATTATGAGGGACCATGCACTAAATATTTTTACATCAAGATATTACAATTTAATACATGAAGGGGGAACACTCATTCGTTATAGACCCTCAAGATTTACCCATTTCTGCGACTCAAAAAATATGATCTAATAGACCAAATAACTTGTAATAAAATAATCTAGCCAACTAGTTATGATTATTCCCAAATTAATTTTACAAAGACTCGATTAAAAACACTAGGTCTCACTTAATATGCTGATGACAAAATCCACCCTAGCTTTGGGGTGAGACTGGCAGGAAAAACTCTGCTGATTATTTGTGTCAAGAGACACAAATGAATCAATGAGTCGAAAAACCTCCTAGTATAGAAATCGTCACCAAAATAATAAGTTTACCTAGGTTGTTACATACATTATGGTCTTGCTAAGATCATTTACATTACAAACATGTAGAATGGGTTTACATCTTTAACAAATTGCCGATTGATGATGAAATCTGAATGATGTGATAAATTGAACATAATCAATCCTTTTTGCGAAAAAAGGGGTGTAATGTTATGGGGTCGTTGACATTGAGTGGTCAACACACTGCATATCTCGTCATTGATCCTATCATCATAAGTGATTTCCTCCATACCAAGACTCCTCCCATTAGTGAAAGTTAGTAAAGAGCAGGGGGCACTGACTGAGGTGACAATGGGTCTTTGTCCCATTGTTGTCATCAAGTCTAGTAGTTGTTTCATAGGTACCCCTCCTAGGACCCATGCTAGATTGTGTGGCAACATTGCCTCAAAATCTAGCAAGCCTTGTAGAGGGGTGCTCTACAAGACAACCACTAAATTAAGTGACAACAATGAGGTGTGGCCCACTATCACCACAGTCCTCAAGTTTAAGCTTAGCCAACCTAGGGTTTTCCTATAGCAAATTAGCTAGGGAAAAAGAAAGGAAGTTGATTTTGAGACAACCAAGTATGCCTTTGATGTTGAATCCTTCAACCACCAAAAATTCCTCTCCTGACCAAATTCACTGCAAGCCCTAGTTTTGGCCACTTGTCCTTGAGAGGGTTGAATTAAGAGAGAGAAAAGAGAGTGAAATTCAATTTATGGATGAGATAAGGTTTGATCACCAATTAGACAAGGCCAGTGCATGATCCTTGGGTTGATGGAGTATATGGACGTTATAAATTAGCTAATTCTTGCAAAGGAGGAAGGATGTTTGGATGCCCTAACACAAAACCCTAGTTATTATCTTTGTGAGGGATTAAAGACACTTGGGAGAGCTACACAAAGAGTTCACCAAGGGAATTACCATTCACATTCCATATATGAGTAATGCATACAATGAGGACAGTTAGATTCTATACAATTGAACTTCAACAACTGATGGTGCAATAGAAAAGCCCTAGATAACTAATACAAATACAGTCCATACATTAGACATAAGATCAAAAACTCAACAATAACAAGGTACACTTACAAGATGAAATGAACGTATAATCCAATATTGATCCAAGATAACTTCTCGAAAGACAAGAAAGTAGCTTCAATAAACGAAGTACTCCATAGATCATATCTTCTCCAAGATAGAAGAGGTCTATAACTCCCAAGGAGGGTTGAAATAGTCACAAGTGATGATGATCCAAATGAAATGATCCTCTCCTCTATTTATATGAGGAGGAAAATCTCTAAAATTATCCTCAAAGCCCCTAAAAACAAGTTTGATCACTAAACGTGCTTAGTTTACAAGCCAACCCACTACCATTCGACCATGAGTTCAAAATAAGCCCACATATGTGAGCAGCGAGCCTTCTAGGGAAAACGTCATGCATAGAATTGCCACCAAATGCCATGTCCAAGTGTTATACGGTACCAAATCTGATCTATAAGAATTTAAAAATCAAGATTTGAGGGTTGGCCTTGAAATTCACCTCAATGGCTCTTTGTGGTCCCAATATCCAATTGGAGCACCACAAAGTGGTCTCTAACTACTCGAAGTGTCCATCTTTGCTCCAACATTGAGGTCTTTCTAGGTGCTACTAGCCCTCCCTAGTCTCTGAAGGTGGGAACAACCTCATCTGGACCTTGAATCAGCTGTCATCCATCAATTGGTACTAAGGCCCGCCTAGGGGCATTTTTGGTCTAGGTGTGTCATCCTGAAAGATCATCAAATCCAATGCAAAGTGGTACAACATATTGGATGCAAGGGATGCCTTGGAAGATGGGTTATATCTTATTATTGATAGGAGGACCAAGTGTTTCAATGCTTTACCCGTTTGTGCCAATATGCTTCTCTAATGGTCCGGGTACCTGCTGAAAGTTGCCCAAGACATGGGTTGTTGAATCACCTGATAATCACAACACAGATTCTAGTGAAAGCAACCGTTCATTAGGGACAAAAATCATTATTGTGTCTAAGTGTACCAAGCTTGAGCGTCATGGGCTATATAATACTTCAAATAATGATCTCATTCCAAAATCAGGGCCTTGAACTTGCAATGGCATTTCCTCCCTAGGCAGGAGTGCTTAAAGGACAACCCTATTAGGTGTTTCCAAACCCTAAGGGGAAGTGGCATTTCCTTAGTGCACCCTTCAATTGATAGGTGTCAGTGAATAATAAAGATGGTACGGAGACGATAAGGCTTCATGGCCAAGTGCCATGGTCAAAGGGACTAGCTAATGGGGGTATCCACATCACGAGTGTATAGATGTGAGGAGGGAGAAATCGTGAATGCTTGAGTTACCAACTATATCTTTGCTTTTCCACCCCTCTTGTGAGCCTTTTACTTTTTTCTTGATTTTTTGTTGTATTATTAGTCATAGCTCAAGGGTTAGAGCTTGCCTTGAATGATATAGCAGTTGTATTATTGCTCATCAGGGTTGAGACATGCAAAAGTTCTTCTTTATGATGTAATGTAGCAACATGTGCTCACGAACTGAGTGATGGCCATAATGAGTGAGGTAGAGATCATGCTAGGCTTTTGCCCACGTGTTATTTTGTATGTCCCTACCCTTCTTTTTCATTTTGATATTCTTTCTTTTAATTTTGTTGTGGCCATGATACGCTCTTTCTATTTCTTTTAGTTACATCAACCTCCTAAGGTAAAGTTTCCAGGCCCTACCCAAGTATGTGGACATATAGGTGCTAATCCCAAATAACCAATGGTCAGTAGAACCTGAAGAATGGAGGTGAGACAAGGGCTTGTAATGTATGATGGAAAGTGTTAAGCATGACATAGGGATAGATGGAACTACACTATTGTAATCAGGGGTTCCCAAGTAGTGCCCCTCCTATATACCCATTGGGCCATTAGGGGAGGTCCCACTAGACAGATCGAATATTAACCCCCCATTTAAGGTGAGAGAACAAGATCATAGTCAAAACCCATCATTTTTCTAGATCACCCCATAATCCATATCAAATGCCCAAAAACAAACAAGCATAAGCACTCGATTGCAAAATGATTAAAGTACCTTTTGAAAGGAATCCCACCTTTGTCCATGCGCTCATGTCAGATGGGTGAGAAGCATATGGTTGATGGCACCGATGTTGCGAACATCGGCATCGAGATAAATTAGCAAGGGTCTGGAAAACCAAAAAATCGTAAAAATCGGGAAAATGTCGGTAAAAATCGCCAAACATCGGCAAAATTAAGATACCATAAAAATATTTTTAAAAATCAGCAAACATCAGCTAGGCCAAAAAATTGTGATATCAAGATAAAATCGGGATGTTATCGAGATGTTCGCAACAATGGTTGATGCAAGTGGCAGAGATACAATGGCATATCATTGAATAGTGGTGGCAATCAAGGACTACTAGCTATATGGCTAACTAATTGGTTGTAAAGAATGGGAGAAAAGTTTTCTCGTATAAGGTTACCCACTTTGGTAGGTAACAAACTTATCTGAGGACTCATGGTTCTACAAAAGACTTGCTTTTGTTGGGGTGATCGTCAATGTCAGGGCTAGTCCAACCCATGTAGTACTAGTTATAGTTTCATCGAATTTGCTTCATTAATAGGTTCACGATTCGACTCTGATAGTTACAATCTGGTACCAAGATCTATTCCTAAACGAGTTGACCTCATTATAACAACGAGGACTATGACCATGAAAAAGGCTCCTTCTTTAGTGAGATAGTGCCAAAATTTCAAGTTAGCTCATCCCTATGATAAATCACTATCGACCCTTTGAATGATCTTTTACCCTATTCTTGTGATATCAGTTCCCTAGAAAATAACTAATATAGACGATTGATGGGAATTATCTTGTCGAGATCTCAATAGATGAACCAATCCAAACCTTAGATTTCAATTAGACCCCAATGATTTTCTCAAATCCCCAAAAAATTACCTCTGCTGCTATCAATTTGCACTTTTATCCCATCTAGGAAGCAATTTACACCGATGAATGGCTATAAAATGGGGGTCGTTACAAGCTAATCGTTCTAGGCTTGGTCCCAGGCATCTATCATTCTAAACACAATGATCGGTCATGCAATTGTTATCATAACAAGAGGGAAGATTTACCCATTTATGTAACAAATCGTATAGTAGACAACAAATTGGGGGAATTTGCACCTACTCTACTCTTTTAGGCACATGCCGGAACGATAAGGAATCTCATCGCTAATTGAGAGAGACTTGTCGTTCATTAGGGAGGATGGAGTCAATGGGAAATAATAGTACAAGTCCAAAAATACGAGCTTTGGGGAGAAATATACGCTTTGTATAGATATTCACAAAGAAACGATCCAATTGGTTGAAATGTACAATGTCTTTTTTCTTTTGCCAATCAATACTTGTTGTATGATCATAAGTGCAAGAACATATAACATCGTAAATATCAACAGTAGAATGACGACCATTCACAATATTGAAATCAATACCCTTACAATCCTCAGGTACTTATTATAAACATGATACAGAATGGTTCAAAGAGAAAATTAAAGATTTTGTGATGAGAGTATCAAGAAGGAATGAGATAGAATGATTTTGTTCCTGCCAGCAATTATTTTATCTATGTTTGATTGACTGAATCCCAACAAAAATAAGAGAATATTGCATGTTTTGAGGTCTGGGCGTCAAGCTCTCGCAATTATCGCATTGAACCCATAATCTAGTAATTTTACCATAATCAATCACGTGCACTTATGTTCTTCAACATGGGTACGAGTCTATTGATTCTGTGGTGTCCTTGGCTTTCATGTAGTATCCCTCAAATATTTCTCACACATGGAGATCTCATGGTTAGCAACATTTCACATTTCCCAATGCAAAATGGTCACAGAAGTCAAAAAGTCAACTTCATCTCAGATTGCAGAGCTTGATGAGAGGATGAGGTGCCACATGGTATTTTTCCATTAGGTGAAGCACTGCTCAAGTTACCACTAGTCAAAGTTGTCAACATGTACTGCAGGGTTGTAGGTGAAAAGCAAGTGGAGCATTAGGGTAATTTAGACATGCAATACATCCATTGTGGTATATCAAGTAGAAGGAACAAAACCCATGTCTTAGTTTTTGCACATCCTCAAGGGCATTAGAGATCCATGTTTTTAAGATGATGAGGTGGCATTGACCAAAACGATGTGGCAACGTTATCAACATGTGGAGCTAATAAAGAATACTATAGGTTAGCACACAACAAATAGTCAATTTGATTCCTTAGTGGAAAACTCATGAACATAATGTAATATATTTTATTAAATAATTGCTAAGTCTCCAACATGTGGATGGCTGGTAAATATTATTTTCTAGGAGTCAAGCTACCCATTCTCTAGCCATTAGAATTTTTTTATAAAAGGCTAGCCTTGCCTTTAGTCAATGTTGTTCTCTGTGAGATCATTTGATGCCATACAATAAAGAACTATTTGCAAAGATACTATTGTATTGAAGTGATTATTTTATGCCTTTTCTTCTAAACTTTCGTCTGTAATTTTCACTTTTAGAGAACTAATTTGCATGTACATTTTTATTATCACGAGATTACTATAGCAATCCATGGAAGAACAGACAGTTACATGGAAGGGGAGATCTAGGCCCAAAGCCTTCACCTCAGCCTTAGCTAGTGTCAAAAATACACACTCCAAGTGTTGGACAAGTCCTCTAGAGAGAATCTTCAACTGGATTGTTGGTTATCGTTGCTACTATCACTATAGCAATTGGGGCATCTTGAATGGGTAGATCTTCCTAGTGGGATTGATTTTTCTTACAGGTTTTTCTTGACTTATTGATTGGGATAGCTTCACCCCCAAGTCCTACCCTATTTTTAATCCTAAAGGAAAATTTGACAAAGGTGTTCGTTTGTGTAGCATCGGAAGTGTTCTAGTCTCGAAACCTTGTGGAGAGGCTAAAACACATGAGTTCTCCATAACCTAGAAATTGTTTCCGGAAATTCAATCTAGAAGTGTCTCAATTAGATTATTAACCTATTTTTAAATATTTCCGAAGTCTAAACTTATGAAAAGCGGTTAATTAATCAGTATTAATTGAGAAAGGTGTGAATCATCTAGAAACTCACACGCATCAATCTAGAAATAATCTCGGTCATCGATTATGTTTTAATCTTGGTCATTGGAGTCCCAACTGGAGACTATAAGAGGAGGTCGATGGGTAGATAGAGAACACACACTTGAGATTGATTTCCTAGGGCAATTCGATTTTCCAGAGAGCAGCAGTAGTTGTTGGAAGACTACAAGCCAGAGAAGCGAAGCAGAGACAAAGAGAGGCATGGACAATGAGGCTAGAAGTTTCCTCAGTGAGGTTATGCAATGTTGGCGCAATTGGCGTGAAAGCTTCAGAGGCAGAGTTTGATTTAGCTAGACAAAGGGTCGATTCAATTCCTGGAGGCTAGGAAGATTTCCAGGAGGTGCCAACAAGTCATTCTCAGAGGGTGGATTGGACTAGCGACTTGATCAGTTGCAATTCCAAGCAGAGTTTCCCAGTGCTTGCGCAAATTTGACCTAGAGGCTGGCGTAGGGGTTTCGTGGAGCCCATTCAAAGCCAGTTTCAGAACTGGATCAATGTCGGTCTAGATTGTACTCAAATTATTTCACTGTTGCTTAATAATTAGAACCCTCAGTTGTTGCACCGGTGTTCCCAAGTTGGGTTTTTCCGTGGACTTTAGTCCAAAAATCACTGTGTCAAATTTATTGTGTGCGCACCAGTATTTTCTCAATTTCCAACGCTATTTTCCAAAGTATTTTTGTGAAGATTCCAATGTGATTATTTCGTTGTTGTCCTAGCAATACACTGTTAAATTAATTTACAGTCAAAAGAAATAATTCCTTTCAGTGTTGAAATTTTCACAAAATGAAGGGTTGTGATCACAATTGTGCAAATTGGTAAGTTAAAAGTCCAAGTTAAACCTCAAACTTCAACCAGTATGTTTATAATAACCTAAAAATATTTTCCTTTTTTTTTCTACTAGCTTGCTCTAAACTTTTCTATCATTCTAAGCAAGGAAATCCCTAAAGTAAAAGAGCATAAATTTGAAATTTAAACCAAGGAAATAACACATTTGATTTGAGCATATTTTCCATATCTTTCATGGGTGTAAATAGCTATATTTTGTAGATCTGCAGAAAATCATTGTTGTAACAAAACATTTTCCGAAAATTCTTCAATTGCTATTCTTTGAAGTATGTATCCAAATTCACCTTGTCTCAACTCAAATTTGATTTGCAAGATTAAGTATGTATCCATCCCTTTAGTGTTGTATTTCTCATTGAAATAAATTTTTGGAGTATTGCACCTAGGGGATTTGACTCGAAGACCTCAACAACTGAAATTCCAACATGCTGAAAATTCGATTATGTTATAGGTCTAAGCCTTAGAAATGGTCTAAATTGACCAATCTCTACCTTTTAGCCTCACCACCACTAGATCTTGGATCTATAAGTTTTAGGCACATTTGGGTGATTTGACCCTCCATATGTCCTCCAAGACCTCACACATGTGGGTTGACCCTTCATTTAATGAGCCACAATCATAGATCTTCAGCACCTTGCATAACTTGAGAATTTGGGCATAGGGGTTTGCTTGGAATAATTTTTAGATAACTTTTGACGTAAGACATGCCCCTTTTGGACAATTATGGAACCCAATCTGCCTTCATTTAACCCACAAGTAATCTCTAAGTTTTGTGAATTATCTAAGGATTCAATCTTCAAGTTGTCTCATGTAGGCCATGAGTTCGTCACATGTCCTTGTTGGCACCCTATTTTGTTAGTTTTGAATAGCGTGCCAAACTGGCCAGCGCACCAAACCTTCTAGCACGACAACGATCCTCACACACTTGGCTTGCCAATCCAAAATAAGAGATAATGAATTGTTGGATTGGCACTGTATTGGGACTAGGAATATCTTTGTGATTCTTTCACATTGTGACAAAATTTCCACATGGCATGCCAAGTACATATTTTTCTCAGCATGATGAGCCTTTCTTGGTTTTTGCGACCTCAAAACCCTGTTTTCAAGCCCCAGGGTGCCAAGGTGTGCCCTCGTCCCAACCACGCACCAATGTGCACCCCGAGAATCCATAACAAGACGACTTCATTTGCAGTGACACCCCTATCACAAGAAATGCGACATTCATATCACAAAAAATGTGATGAATTGGGGAGAAGAGTCAAAAAATTGAAGTTGCATCGGCCAACTAAGACAACTTGGGCAAGATGTACCGAGGGCGCCCGAGATGAGACAAGTTGAGGGCATCAACCGAGACGAAACTAGCCAAGGGCGCCCAAGACAATGCAAGCTATGGGCAAGCCAAGGGCGTGAGGAAAGTCGGATGTAGCAAATTTTCGCTCCAGACAAATTTTGCACCCAACAGAACAAAATTTCAGCGTGCTTGAGAAAAACAGGCATTAGCCCAACCTAAGGTGCCCAACATCTTAATTAGATTTTGCTTACTTTCCTTCTATTTCAATCTTATGTTTCCCTTCATTAAGTTTAATGACTTCTCATTCACTTCATATCAATACTTGTTCAAAATCTAATTATAACCTCTCTTTTACAATTTTTTAAACCTATTTTTTAATTTCACCTCTAGTATTGTTGATGCATACTAAGTAGGGATAATATGGTTTGTTTGGAAGTAAACCTACTTTAGCCTTCCATTCCATTTTTTTCATGTCTTTCATATTTTAAATTTGTAAAGCTTTTAAATATTTTTTAAAAGTTGTAGGGAAAATATTTTAAATGAATGTATTGGCCTAAAAAGGTTTTATAATATTACTTCAAAGAGAAAAATAATTACATCAAAAGTCAAATAAATATAAAATATATTAAAATAAGGGTGACGAAAATTTTTTACTTGCATAAACTAAAAGTACAAGCATATGAGCCCATCACCCATAGGGAGGGACTCATTATCATGATGAAATGCAAAGCAAAGACAAAATTTTAATTAAAAATCTTCAATTCCACTAAAGTAAGAGGGTGAGGATCCTCATCAAATGTAACTTTACATCAATGTTTCCGCAAAATTCCAATTGTTCCCAATCAAATTATGTGCCAAAGCAATTTGGAGTTGTGCCAATCATCTAAGTGTCCCTTACAAGGTGCCCTTTCCATGACAACAACACCACAAAGAGGGAGGGAAATTCATCCCAAAACCATGTAAAAAAAACTCTAGTAGTGTGACATTTTCAAAAAGCATGTTGAAACTTGAAAGATCCCATCCTCACCACAAATTTCACATGTGAAATTACTAATGCTAGCTCTACAAAACCTTCTTTTAATAACTAACCTTGATGAAGCAAAATGGATCCCTAAACTTTGCATTTGAAGGGAAAATGAGCCTTCCAAATGTTCTAACAACTCCTAAATGATCACGCCACCAGATCTCCAAGGCCACCTTTTATATAAGCAATGGTCAATGTCAAATGAGTGCTTAATCACCACATAAAGATCTTTTGTCTCATATATAAAGAGGCTTCCCATTCTTCCATCTTTAAACCCTCCAAAGTGAGCCTTAAACTCATGCATTTGCACTTTATATAGCTAACCTTCTAGAATCATGCAGTAGATACCTTTTAAAATAGCCTTGTCAACACAAGTTAGATTTTGAGTGCAATTAAAAGTCCTCCATGTGTGTCAATGTTGAGTGACTTGATGTCCTTTCAAAGAAGCAAAGCCTTTCCTAGCTAGTGTTTTACCTACATAATTTGTTGAGAGGCCAATCTAACCTACTAAAGATTATGCCATCCAAATTCATCCTAATGCTAGATCCCTAGTTCCTCAAATTCCATATAGTTCAAGTCATATATTATCTATGAGATCACTCACACACTTTTCAACATAATAAGACCTAGAATCATAAATGTCTCACCTTGTGAAAAATATCCTTTAATCACCCAATATGTTGAGCTTATTAAATTTGGTATCACATTAAAATCTACCAAAGGGCATCCCCTTCCATTACCCATATTACCTATTTGTTTAAAAGCCACCTCTTAGGCCTTTAAATCATGGAGGACCAAATCCCCCTGATCTCAAAGTAAGGTGAATTTGTCCCGAGCCACAAAGGGAAGCCCATTTCTCCCTATTTGTTTTTCCCAAAGAAAACTTTTGAGAACACACTCCAATGCTTTAGATGTTGATTAAGAAAGAAAGAGACACAAGGAGAAATAAAAATGCCCCATTATTAAGATTCTATCCATAGTGGTACTTCTCCTAGAAAGTGGAGAATCAAGAAGAGATCAAACATGAAGTTTCTTTCTAAAATTTCCCATGATCAACCACCTTTGTTCAGTAAGATAATCCCAAAAACCTAAGAAAGAAATGATCACCCCAAGGCTTACGCAATTCCACTAATGATTCAACCATTTGGGGTATTCTCATGCCCAATGAGATAAAAATAATTGGAAACATGCCTTGAAGCGTCTCATAAAGTATCCAAATATAGCCAAGTGCTTTCCCTAGATTGTTGTGTCTATCTAGAGATAAGAACCAAGCCAACTATAATGTGGACATTGAGGAACTAGTTGTTGTTTTGTAGGTAGATACCTTTTATCTACCCTTGCATTCTTGCTATCTAAAACAAGTAACCTAGAGCATTGATTACAATCACATAGAGATACCACCCCATCAAGTAACTTTCAAGGAAGAATCTTGGTTAAAGAAAAACCTCTTATAGTCTAAAAGCCTTTATGTCAAAAGCATTTGTGATAATGTGGCAATCATAGTGGTTTATGTAGATGATAGAAACCTTTGTGTCACAATTATTCATGATGATTTGGTGATCATAATGGTTTGTGGATGATGTAATCATAAATAATAAGGTTGACGCAATTCAAAATATGTCGTGATTATAATGGCTTTTGTGAAATATCCAAATAACACACAATGTATTTCAAATTAAAAAATAGAAAACGAACTCATGAAATATAAACAAAACTATTAAATTAAAAATGTTAACAAAATTAAGACTTTAAGGGAATTTATCAAAGTGTGTGTGAGAGCTCTCTGCAAAACCCTAATCGCTATGTCTTCCGCCATTGCCTTCGATTCCTCAGCCCTGGTGGGCTCTGTAGCCGCCGATACCAAGGCAGCGCGCGTAGGCTCTGCGAGTTTCCACGCCGCAAACCCCTAGGGTCTCTACACTCAGAAAATGCACAGATCGCAGTACCACTTCATCTGAATCCATTCAGAAACATCTTAGACTCTAATCGCAGAATCAAGGTTTAATCCCGCCTGCACAGATGAGGAAGCTGACGGTATTGACGCATTTCTTATGAAGGCTTCTGGCGGCTTTACCACCACCGCTCTTGCCGCAGTCATAAGGGTCACAGCTGAAGCTCAGATCTGGGTTTACTCTCCACCTCTATGTGCAGCCGCCGACACCGCAGAGGGCAAGGGATCCGGGGCTTTCACTAGAGTCTTGGCTGTATTAGGGACTGCCCAAGCCAAAACACCTCTCCACAGCAGTGGGGCGATAGGAAGCTGGACAGAGTATGCTACAAAAAGTCATGTCCACAAGGTCTTTGAGATTCAAGCAAGTGTGCCCTTTGACTCTACTTCCTCCTCGTGCAAGAAGCAGTCTAGCCTCTTGGACCAGCCAGATTTGCCAACAGGAGCCCCTACATTTCAGATCCAAATCACTCTTCTCTCTGGCAAAACGATGCTGCAATGGGTGCGTGCAACAGATCTTGTACATGAGCTTTCATGCAAGCTAGAACTTTGGTTGGGGATTCCCTCCTCTTATTAGAGATTATTATATAACGGTAAACAGTCAGAGGACCCTTTTCCCCTCTCCTTTTACGGTATTCAAAGAGATGCTTCTATTATTTTAACCTTGAGGCTAAGAGGGGGGTCCTTTGGGCAGACCTCCTCTGCGCCTCCTTTCTCTCAGCCAGCCATGGCTCCCAAGCCTTTTCTGGTGGATAAATTGGAGGAAATTCCCTATATAGAACTCTCTCATCCTGCGCTTGCCGAGCATTACCAGACATTTGCTGAAACCGCAATCATATGCAGATTTAATGGCCTATGGCCTCGTACAGCAGATTTATACCAATGGATCCACTCCAACTGGACTAATAAAAGCAAGATCTACCTATGCTCGAAAGGCTTCTTCATTGTGGCTTTTGATTCAAATGAAGATTACCAGAAAGCCCTAACAGGAGGTCCTTGGTTCTAGGGCACGGCTGGGCTTTTCATCACCCCATGGTTTCCAGATTTCGACCTTTCTACAGTTGTCATCACCAAACTCCCCATTTGGGTCAGACTTCTGAACCTTCCGGCGCATCTATGGCACTTCTCTATTTTCTTAGCCATAGGAGATTCCTTAGGCCGCTATCTCGCCACAGACACCTCAAGAAGGGAGAATGGACTCTACACCTATGGCAGATTGTGCGCGGAAATAGACATCAGCAAAGGATTGTCGAATCAGATCAACCTCAAATTTGGGGACTTCCATTGGACACAAACTTTGGATTATGAGAATATGGCCTTCAGATGTCGCCATTGTCATCAAACGGGGCATCTCCAAAATACTTGCTCTCAGCTCCAAGACAGAAAGAAGAATCTCAATCGCAAACCCAAATCCAAGAGCTGGAATCCCTGTGTTCCTCCCCCCCCACATGGATGACACTGACTCTTCCAGCTCGGATGAAGAAGAAATTGAAGCAGATGGGGAGAATGTTGAAACTCCGATGGACGTTCCCTCAGTCAATCCTGCAAATCCCTCATGCCCTCTGATCTCTCAGAAACGCTCGCGTGAATCTTCTTCCTCCGATTATGATAAGGATATTCCGCCCTCAACGCAGAATAGTCTACAACTGGTCACGGTCCAGCCAAGTTCTAATGGCTGGGTCAAAGTAAGCAAGAAAAAAGGGAAGAAATTCCGTCTGGCAAATTCCACCCACTCTGGGTAGATACCTTTGTCTAGCTCTCATTTTTTTGCTCTCCTTGTTATCTCTTGTTCATTCCTTGAAAGTTATTCAGGAGTAGGGTTGTTAGCCCTCCACCTATGGCTCCCCTGCTTCTCAGCTTCGCTTGCATGCAAGCTCTGTTTGTACAATATGTTTCTTTTTAATAGAATTAGTCTTGTTCAGAAGAAAAAAAAAAAAATGTTAACAAAATCTAAGTACAAATTATAATATAATTTGTTTATAAAAAATCTTGTTTAAAATACTATAATCAGAGCTTTGGTTGCATAAATTAAGACTTAAAAAATTATAAAAAAAAAAGTTAAAACAATTTATCAACCACAGGGATTAATTAATTAAAAAATAATGATCAGTACAACTAAATTAAAGTCGTCATTAGATGTAAAAATCCAAAGTGTGAAAAAAACACCAATACAAATTTAGCTAACATCATAATTCCAAATAAAATAGTAAAAGGCAAATGTTTCAAAAACCAGAAACAAGATAAAAGGATGTTTTATCATCATCCTAATTTGAATGGTCGTCATCTTATTCAATCCACAAACCCCAAAGGGATCAACCTTATGAAAAAAATTACAATCCTAATAATTCAAGAGAAAACTTAGTTGTGGACTCTTATCGTTCTCCGAATCGGAAAAGATGTTGCCACACAATGACATGGAAAATCAAATGAAAGTGGTTTGACCCTTTCTTTATACGACACTTATGTTTAATGCTTTGCAACTCATATCTTGTATTTTGAACCATCATTACTTTTAAAAAAAATAATCCCAGGGCATTGCATACCAAAATGAAAAAGTAATTTTTGTCATAAAACAAAACAAGAAGAATAATATAAAATAAATATATAATATAATATGAAATACATAATTAATAGTAAAGTAATTTTTGTCATAAAACAAAACAAGAAGAATAATATAAAATAAATATATAATATAATATGAAATACATAATTAATAGTAATATCAGCAACAACGACTTCTCAACTTAACCAAGAAACACAGCCATTCACATCGTGAGCAGTTAATGTCTATCAATGCTTCTATTAATATACCATTACAAAACTCAATGTATTTATGTATCAATCATGTCCCTCTATAGTGGTTGAGACCACCACCCTCAGCAAAGAGAAAAATGTGTGTAGAAAAAGGTGCTCAAGAAGCAGACCAGACAAAACAAATAAATAATATTCTTATCAGTCTGTGATTAAAACCACCCAGTAAAAAAATGTTGATGCAGAGGGTTTATCTCCTGCCACTACATCCACTACTCGAAATGCAACAACTCGGGCTGTAAAATAGAAAAGTTTCATTCCAAATGGCATTATGCTTTGACTTGCCTCCAAAGATTAGAACAAATCCCTCTATAGCGGTTGAGACCTTCATCGTCAACAAAGAGAGGAATGTTTGTAGAAAAAGGTGCTCAAGAAGCAGACCGCCAAATGCAAAAGAAACAAGATTCAAATCAGTTTGTGATTGAAGCCACCAAAGTCAAAAGTTATTGATACAAAGGATTTATCCCCTGCCGCTACAGTTACTACTCCAATTACAACAACTCAAGCTGTAAAATAGAAAATCAACCAAATGGTGGATTAAAAAAACAAAAAGATGAGATGACTGCCCGCTTGCAAAATCAAGCGGATTAATATTCGGCAGCCAAGGACTGATCTCACAAGAAATTTGCCCGATATGCATTCAAGCAAGATGATGAGAATGTGTTGATAATCACTTAGTGATATTACCAAGTGTACAATGCACATCATTTTTCTATTAAAATACTTGTCTTTTTGGAACATCTGCAAGAGCATATGGTAGATAAGAAATAAAGAGAACACGAGCATCATGACACAACCATGTGGCAGCGGTAATTTAAATATGCGCTACCGAGAAGAGAATGCAAACATTGTAATCCAACTCAGTACAAGTTAAATTTGGAGAATGTAAGCTGTATTTTATTGATTAAATAATATTACATATATATAGGAAGTGTTGTCTATAGATAGGGAAACTATCTTGGACACAATCAGTTGGTTGAGAGAATATCTCAACCACACACCAAACTAGGAACATATAGATATATCCAACTCCTATAGAATAGGAACATACTCTTTTACATAGAAAGTCACAACTGAGACAAGTAGGAATTACATTTTCCAAGTCACCCCCTTAATGACTACTTGTCTCGATATCAATTTGCAAAGTCTAAGTGTGGTCAAACATGACAAAATAATATGTCAATGTCCATATAAAGGAGCAACCATGCATCAGAATGCATGGGTGCCCAACCGCTGCAACCCTCAGTCTAGTAGGATGCCCTTCGCATACATGGTTTTGTCAACGATTTTCACTTGATACATGTACTTGTACTTGCAAATCACCCTCCAACATCCTCATCATGGGTTTTATCGGATTACCTAACCATGCTCAACTTAGCCACCAAGGCTCCACACTGCCACCATGGGCTCAACACAGCCACCAAGGCTCAACTCTACTACCAAGGCTCCACACTGCCACCAAGGCTCAACTCAGCCACCAAGGGCTCAACACTGCCACCAAGGCTCAACTCTGCCACCAAGGCACTCAATTCAGCCACCAAGGCTCACCACAGACCCGACTTAACCAAGACCAGGGTTTTCTTGGCCCACCCTCAACCATGCCAAGGGTTTTGTCGGCTGGCCCTAAACCATGCCTACAGGAATCCCTGTCCACCTCACTCTCAAAATGGTTTCCGGCTTACTACAAACCTGCAATTACAAAGTGGCTTTAAGATTACCACGAACTTCATGGGGGTACACATGCCTCATTAGGCTTACATTACACTCCAACTCTTGGAGTTACAAGGTACATACTTTCCAAAGACCACTACAAAACATCCTATACTTGCTATTAATAAATGTATGTGACCATCATCAAGAGTCTATTCCACAAACTCACAAAAACTCACACAAACTCGATTGTCCATCATCCTCCAATCTCTGATGTAGCTCCAACCACTATCCTTTGATGCCATTTTCACTGTCATGTTTGTCTATTGTTGGAATGGCCAGTTCCAACAAAAACACAAATGTGTGACAAAAGTTAGCGAAACTAAATACCACTATATTCTTTTAACCAGAATTACATCACCGACATAACCCTTTATAAAAAATAAAATTTAAACAATGGCTAAACCCTTTCTAAAAAAAAAAAAATTTAAACAATGGCTAAATAATTCTATTTTACATGGCATCATGCCAGGAGCACTAAAAGCCCTCCTGTCCCGCTGCTCCCAACCTGTCTGCTCCCCCGCAGTCGCAGCCACTCCTACCAGCTGCTCTCCCCGCAACCCTGCCCTCCCGTCCGCTGCTCCTGTCCTGTCTGCTCCCCCGCAGCCGCCTGCTCCTGCTGGCTTCTCTCCCCGCAACCCAACCCTCCCGTCCCGTTGCTCCCATCTCGTCTGCTCCCTAGCAGCCGCCTGCCCCTGCCGGCTGCTCTCCCCGCAACCCTGCCCTCCCCCCCGCAGTGGCTGCTCCCCGCCCGCTGCTCTGCTGCTCTCCCGACATCCCATCCCACTGCTCCTGCTCTCCCCGCAGCCACAGGCTCCAGCGGCTCTTCCCGTCCTCTGCTCCCGCTGCCCCCACCCTCTGCTTCTGTCGCTGCTCCCCGCTTCCCCCACCACAACTCTCCCCCGCTGCTTCTCCCGCAGCCACTGACTGAACCTCCCCCCCACAGACTAACGTTGTTTTACAGCTGATTCTATAGCAGCCACATCCCGCAACATTCCGTTGGGGGAATAATAGAGCAGAAGGAAAACAAGGACCCCGGAGGGGGCCTCAAAGTTTCGATTTCCTCGAATTTCAATGACAGGGGACCTCTCAGGTATCTCCAGCAATGCCACAGCGAACATGGAACTATATAAAGCCCCCACAGACATCGCGCTGGAAACCGACTTCATTTTATGGACTTCCCAAATCAAGCAATTGTTGAGGAGAACGGAACACCTTGAAGGCGAAAACTACAGGCTACGTTCCGAGATTGGCACCTTGTCCAACAAGGTCGGGGTGGTGGAGGAAGAGAACTCATCCTTGAAGAACCAACTGCAAGCGTGCAGAGAACTTCTTGCGGTACGCCCACCGGATGAGGCTTTACAGGCGGAAATTCAGGTTCTCAAGGATAAACAAGAAGATATCAGATCAGAGCAGGTATCCCTTAAACAAGAAACATAATCGCATATAAGTTCATGGGCACAGGTGGTCAGAGGAAAATAAAAGGCCCCACCCCTCACATCGGTGGAAGAGGTTGTACAGGCCAAGCTCGTAGAGGAAAGGACCAGGCGAACAAGATAACTAAACCTCAAAGTAAGGGGACTTCATCCTCCCACCCCTTCTGTTGTGTAACCAACTCAAAAAGAGAAGAAAAGAGATATAAACGCCTTAGAAATGAGCCACTTCGAGGGGGAAACCTCCAATACATTACATAAATGAACAATTCTTGGATGATACAATTCAAAAAACCTCCTTTCTATATATAGGAGTCCATGGGGCCATAATGTAATCCTAGTGGGCCATAATGTAATCCTAGCCGACCTAACAATAATAATTTAAGGGCACAATAATAACAAAATGGGGGTTACAAGGGTACAATAATAACAATAAGGGGGTTACACTAACAATAATAAGGGACTATACTAGTGATATAGGGACCCAACATGCCCCTCTCCTTCAAAAAAGTGTTGTCCTCAACGCTTGAGTAGCTCTGGGTGTTTCTGTATAAAATTCTCATCCTCCCATGTAGAATCTTCAGTGGGTAAGTTCTTCCACTTGATGAGATACTCTGAAACTGATCGATTCCGTAGTTTTCAAGTTCTTGTTTCCATGACTGCTTCAGGTTCCAATATGATTTTTCCTTCCTCATCAAGTTCTGGCAATATTGTTTGAACTGGAAGATTTTCACCTATAACCTTCTTTAAGCATGAAACATGGAAAACTCGATGTACTCGCGAAGAAGCAGGAAGCTCCAATTTGTATGCCATAGTACCAATCTTTTGCAACACCTTGTAAGGACCATAGTACTTTGGCGATAATTTATTATCCTTCTTTGCTTGTTTGAGGGACATTTGTTTGTATGGTTGTAGCCGTAAAAATACCCAATCTCCTACATTAAAGCTTCTCTCGCTGCGATGTTGATCTGCCTGTTGTTTCATTCGATTTTGTGCCAAATTCAGGTTATCCTTTAAGAGTTGGAGAACTTCTTGCTGATGCTCGATGTGATCTTCCACCGCTTGAACCTTCGAATTTTCCCTTAAAGATGATGTGATGGATGGTGGATGATATCCATAAAGTGCCATAAATGGGGTCATTTTTGCTGCAGTATGGAAGGAAGTGTTATACCACCATTCAGCAAGAGGTAACCACTTGACCCATTGTGTTTGTTGATCAGATACAAAACAACGAAGATATCCTTCCAAACATTTATTTACTATCTCAGTTTGACCATCAGATTGAGGATGATAAGATGAGCTATGAGCTAATTGAGTACCCAAACAAGAAAATAACTCCGTCCAAAAATTTCCAGTAAAAATGGGATCTCTGTCGCTCACAATAACCCTGGGCTTCCATGTAGCTTTTGAATTCTGTCCATAAATGTAGTAGCAACTGTACTTGCTTTAAATGGATGAGATAATGCACAAAAGTGTGCATACTTGGTAAGTCTATCAACTACCACCATGATGACACTCTTTCCTTCGGACTTAGGTAAACCTGTGATAAAATCCATTGAAATCTCCTCCCAACGTTGACCCGGAATGGATAAAGGTTGTAGAAGTCCTGGGGTCTTAATTGTTTCCACTTTATTCTGTTGGCAAACCAAACATTCCGCCACAAACTTTCGAATATCAGATTTAAGGCCATCCCAAAAAAATTCTTTCTTCACCCTGTGGTAAGTTTTTAAAAATCCCGAGTGTCCTCCTAAAGGAGAAGTGTGCAATTCCAGAAGAATCTTTTGTTTTAGTTGGGAATTCTTACAAAGATATAAGCGATCTTTGTACCATAAGGAATCATTTTTCCAGCTAAATGTATCAGATGTACTAGGATCTTGCTGCAACTTTTGAATGAGTATCCATACATCTTTGTCCTTCTTCCATTCATCTCTTGCTTCAGTTATCCAATCTGGTTGGATAATAGAAATGGCACAAAGCAATGCTTCCACTTCTTCATTCTTTCTTGAGAGTGCATCTGCAACAACATTCAACTTTCCTTTTTTGTAGATTATTTCAAAGTCGTAACCCAACATCTTTGTGACCCATGATAGTCTTTGTTCCAAAAAGTGTTTAAGACTATCATGATCAGTTTTTACCTTGAAGTGTCTTCCCATTAGGTAAGTTCGTCATTTCTTTAGTGCATGTAGTATTGCTAACATTTCCTTCTCATAAATAGGTTTCTGTAAATACTTTCCTTTGATTGGACGACTTTCAAAAGCAATGGGTCTTCCTTCCTGCATTAAAACTGCACCAATTCCATTTCCTGAGGCATCACATTCCACAATAAAGGTTTTTGTGAAGTCCGGTGTAGCTAAGACCGGTGCTAGGCACATTGCCTCTTTAAGACGTTCAAAGGCCCTAGTTGCTTCAGGAGTCCATGAAAATGCATCTTTCTTCAATAATGTTGTTAGAGGTGCTGCTATTCTCCCATAATTCTTAACAAACTTGCGATAATACCCCGTTAACCCGAGAAATCCTCGCAACTGCTTTATGGTTGTGGGAACTTTCCATTCCTTAATGGCTTTAATTTTGTTAGGGTCCACTTTAACCCCCTCGTGAGATACAATATGACCCAGATATTCCACCTCTTGTACTCCAAAGAAACATTTGGAATTTTTTGCATATAATTGTTTCTCCTGCAATAGTTTGAGCACCCCGTCAACATGTTCAACATGATCCTTCCAAGACCTGCTGTAGATTAGTATATCATCAAAAAATACTAGCACAAATTTTCTAAGGAAGGGTTTGAAAATGGAATTCATCAACCCTTGAAATGTAGAAGGTGCATTGGTAAGGCCAAAAGGCATGACCAAAAATTCATAATGACCCTCATGAGTTCGAAATGCCGTTTTTGGAATATCTTCAGTCTTCATTCTAATTTGATGATATCCTGAACGAAGATCCAACTTGGTAAAATAAATTGCTCCATGTAATTCATCCAATAATTCATCAATCACAGGAATGGAAATTTGTCTTTAATGGTGAGCTTATTGAGCTCCCTATAATCCGGACACATTCGCCATGATCCATCCTTCTTGTGTACCAATACTACAGGAGCAGAGAAAGAACTTTGACTCGGTTGAATTATACCCGCCTCTAACATTTCTGCAATCATACGTTCAATTTCGCTCTTTTGGAAGTAAGGATATCTATAAGGCCTGATGTTTGGAGGAACACTTCCTGGAATCAAATGAATAGCATGATCATGATCACGAATAGGTGGAGTCCTTTGGGAGTTTCAAACACCTTGGAATGATTGTCCAAGACTTGTTGGAGATCTGCAGAAATAGATGATTTTGATGTTGGAACTTCTAGTGAGCATAATTGTGCAATTACGCCTCGCTGTTCTTTCTTTAGAAGCTTTGTCATGACATTAGAGCTTATTATCCTTCCTGGTTTCCCCGCAATACCCCGTAATTCGACTTCCTTTCCTTCTGAAAAAAATTTCAAGAAAAGTTCTTGAAAATTAAAAGCTACCGTCCCCAAAGATTGTAACCATTGTACTCCTAGTACAACATCAGCACCTCCCATAGGAATGGAAAGCATTGGACTAGTCAATACATATTCCCCCATGGTTAGCTTGATATTAAGGCATTTTCCAGAGCAATTTATAGTTCCTCCATTTGCAACCATCACTTGACATTCTGGTGTTGGGTATAGGAAACAATTTAATTCCTTGGCTACCTTACAATGAATAAAATTATGGGTGCTACCTGAATCAATCAACACTATTACCTTTTTCTTCTTGATATGTCCTTCTATCTTGAGATTTTGAGGAGTGGTAATTCCCGCCAGTGGATTAGACGATATGGTCGGATTTATTTCTTCCTCTTCTAGGGCTGGTTCCTGGTGTATATCCTCTTCTTGTTCATTTTCTTCTTCCTCTTCACAATCTATGTAAAATAATTTCTTCTCAGCACACTTATGACCTTTAGTGTACTTGCTATCACAACTGTAGCAAAGCCCTTTTTCTCTTTTTTCTTCCAATTGTTGTGGTGTCAACCTTGTAGGTTGTGGAAATCTAGGCGTAGCCACACTTCCTTCTTTATAGAATTGAGTGGTAGGCTTCCTTGTTGCCATAATTTTACATTCAACTTTTCTTGCCAACCTGAATGCCTTCTCCAATGAATCAGGTTCCAAAACGCGAACTTCATGTTGGATGTTATCCTTTAAAGTGCCTAGGAAGAGATCAATCCTGTGTTCCTCTGTAAGATCAGTTACCCTTATATTCAATTTTTGGAAGTCCTCAATGTGCCGCCCCACTAAACCCTTTTGTTTGAGATTTATCAATTGGGTAAAGAAGGTGTTGCTCTTTGTATCCTCATAATGTGCTATCATTTCCTCCGTAAAAATTGACCAAGTGACAATTTTTTTACTGGAACAAAGCCATCGATACCATACAAATGTATTTTGTTCTAAATGTAAAGTTGCAATGCGTACCTTTTGTGTGTTTTGCACGTTATGGAGATCAATATATTGCTCCATCTGTAGTATCCATGTTACAGGATCCTTTCCATCAAACTTCCTCATATCCATTTTTGGAATATGGTGGTTCTTCCCGCCAACATTCGAGTTTATGGAATCATGATTAACATTTATTTTGTTCTCATCAGGAGGTTCTTCTCTTATATTTCCGCCATTAGGAATCATTTCTGGTTTTAAGCTTGTCATCAAGCCTTCCATGTATGCTTTTAGATCATTCTTCATGTCATCCATCTTAGCTTCCATGCCGACTTCCATGCCATCGATCTTAGCTTCCAAACCATTCATCTTAGTTTCCACGCCTTTCTTCAAAACTTCCATTTCATTTTTTGTTGTTCTTTGCGAGAGCGAAATTTGTTGCATTTTCTCTTGTAATTTTGACATGTCATGTTGCCATTCTTCATCTTCATGAGTAATAGTAGAGCCTTCTAAAGGCTTAATGGGTGTTGAATTCTTTTTAGAGGCCATTTCAAACTCCAATATTGATATCTATTCTACAATAGGCCCTTGCAATCAATTCAACTTGATTCTTCAAACAAGACTTATGCAATTCGGAAAAAAAATACACACCTTTTACTAGCTTTGAGGAGCTCGATATTGAAATTGTATTATCTCTGTGCTTGAAAATCTTCGATATCTGAAATTCATCCCTGTCGTAGCCCTCTGAAGCTTCTTTCAAATGCCACAGGTCTGACTTGATTTTGATGCTCCAAGACAAAGTTGTGTCCAATCTCCCACAATGACCTAATTCTGGACTGGTTCAGTAGAGCGAACTTGTACGACTTTCCACGTGTCACTGTTTTGTCCTTTGTCTCTGAAATTGATAGCGCAGAAACTACAGGCTGTGTACTTGTGACCACTTTTGACGGCACTCCAATCCAATCTTCAGAGAGAGAGTTATTGAACTTTTCCCACGATCACCTCTTTGCGATGAAATTCAGTAGCCTGAAAAATGAAAAAGCACTACCTTCCACAGATCATATCTCCAAAAATATTGCGAACCAAGTTCTGAAATTTTTTGACAAATTTCCTCAGGATTTCAGCTTCGCACCATATGAATTTCAGACTCTGACCCTTCGTACAAAAAAATTTATAGCGCAAATTCCACGATGACCTGTTTATGAGCCTGAAAAAATACCTAACTTCCACAGATGATATATCCTCAAATATTGCGAACCAAGATCTGAAATTTTTAGACAACCTTCCTCAAGATTTCAGCTTCGCACCCTAGACATTTCAGCTTCTGAAGCTTCGTAGAAAAAAAGTTATAGCGAAAATTCCACGATGACCTGTTTGGAGCAGCGAAACCCTAGAATCCCAAAGCTCCGATACCAAATGTTGTGTAACCAGCTCTAAAGAGAGAAGAAAAGAGATATTCACGCCTTAGAAATGAGCCACTTCGAGGGGGCAACCTCCAATACATTACATGAATGAACAATTCTTGGATGATACAATTCACAAAACCTCCTTTCTATATATAGGAGTCCATGGGGCTATAATGTAATCCTAGTGGGCCACAATGTAATCCTAGCCGACCTAACAATAATAATTTAAGGGCACAATAATAACAAAATGGGGGTTACAAGGGTACAATAATAACAATAAGGGGTTTACACTAACAATAATAAGGGGCTATACTAGTGATATAGGGACCTAACACCTTCATCAGACATACTGGAGCTCGGCCACAGGTTTCTTCGTGACACACTTGATATACCCGATATAACACTAGATAGGGCATGGCTGGGGCATGACTCTACTCTTTTCCTCCGATTCCGTAACTCCATGGATAGACTTTGGGCACTTTGGGCAAAGCGGAAATTATTCTCCCTCCCAAACAAGGTATTCCTGGATGAGGACCTCACTAGAAGGCAGGTGGCGGAACTTAAACAGGCCAGAGAACAGGTTGCGGCAGCAAGACAAACAGGAAAGTGGGAAGTCATCAGGAATCCTCGAGCGGTTATTCGAGACTCCTTCCCCCCCGGATGGGTCCCTCGAACCGGTAGTTCCAAATGACGGGCCCAAGCGGAGAGGAGACGGGACACGAGTTTTTCGATCCACTGCTGGAATGGAAATGGTTCTTTCTAGTCATCACCGGGCCTACTTTATGACACCATTGCTTTAGCAGACATCTTGCTTGTTACCGAAACACATGCGAGCCCTGTCCGCCCTCTCCCGGACATCACAGGATACCAGTGGACATCAGCTTGCAGACAAGAGACACGGAGTTCAGGAGGAGTCAAAGGTTCTGGAGGAGTAGCATGCCTTGCCAAAGATGATCTCAGAGACGGAATCTCTGTCGTAGCAATCGACGATCACGCCAGATTCATGTGGATCCAAGTCAGAGCCAATGTCCCCCCTCCAAGAGACATTTATATTGCGGTGTGTTACTTTCCCCCCATCTCCTCATCCTTTGCCATCCATAACAATGACGGTGATCCCTTCACAGACTTGTTCTCTGACATTACCAAATACTCAGCAGTAGGGAACATCATTATCGTGGGGGACTTTAATGCCCGAACCAGAGACCTCCAGATACCCATCCATTATCGTACAGAGGACATGTTCTGCACTCGAGGGATAGATCCGACCTCGGTGAACATGCACCAAACATCAGAAGATAGCTTGGGCCCCACCATAACCTACGGGAAACACCTTCTGCAGATGGGGGAGTCTCACGAGTTGATAATCCTAAACGGCCTCCCCTGCTTGCCTTCTTCCCACTTCTTTACTTGCCAACCCCATGGGGGGGGGTGCGAGTGTGGTAGACTACGCCCTTGCCAGCCCTGATCTCCTCCCTCACATCCAAAACTTTTCCATCATACCCATCCCCCTGGCTAATCATGCGCTTCTCTCACTTTCACTTCAGCTAGACATCTCGCGCAAACCCCCCCCCCCCACCCCGCATGGCCCACCCCGTACTCTCTTCAGGTTTGAGGAAGGCAATCCTGACGCCCTCTCCTCTACCCTCAAGCACGCGCTTCCTCCTATAACCCAGTTCACCTCTCTTGAATCAGCCAACGACAAATACCACTGCCTCTCATCTACAATCTGGGAGGCTGCACTCCAATCCTTCCCTTCCTCCACCCGGTCCGCCACCGCCCCCCCTAAACCAGGAGGATGTCCTATGAATAAGTGGTATGACTACGAGTGCAAATCTCTGCACCAGGTTCTTCGGCACGCCTTCAAACATTCCCTACCGTCATACCCCACCGTCCGTTCTTCCTATCGCTGCCTCCTTCACCGCAAAAAACGTCATTTTATCTCTCACTGAAGACGAACTCTTTCTGATCTTCTTCCTCATTCTCCTAAGGATTCTGGAGCACCGTCCTCCCCAGGCGTTCTCACACTCCTACCGACCTTGACCCCACCTCCATGTTCTCCCACACTTCCAAATTGTATGACATCCCTGGACAACCCCCCATTCAGGCTGTTCCCCCCCTCCCCCCCCCCAGCTACTTGTCACTTCTTCTCCGGCAAAGATATCAGAGAGGCAATCTAGGCTTTAAACAGCAACAAAGCCGCCGACAAAGAAGGCTTCCAGGCAGAATTCTTCAAACTCGGGCTTCGTCCTCTAGTTGGTTATCTAGCGGATCTTTTCAACCATGTCATTTGTGATGGCTTTCCAGATGGGTGGTCACACCACATCATCTACCCCATCCATAAAGCAGGGTCTACTTCTGACCCGAACAATTACAGAACGATCATGGTCGGACACATATTCTCCAAGCTGTACGCCATTGCCCTCCACCGGGGGCTCTCCAGCTTCCTAGAACATAAACATCTCATAGCTAGGGGGCAAGCTGGTTTCAAACCGGACCACCAGACCACCGACCATATCTTCACTCTCCGGGCAACGATCGAGGAGGCCCGGCACCAATCCTCCAAGGTGTTCTGCTGCTTTGTGGATTTCAGGAAGGCCTTCAATTCGGTCCCGAGGGAGGACTTTTTTCAGAGACTGAGAGAGATTGGCATCTATTCGACTCTTCCGACGGCTATTATGTGCCTTTACGAGTCCGTTCTTGGCCGTCTCCACACATTTGGAGGGATGTCGAAGTTCATCCGAAGCACTATTGGGGTCAAGCAGTGGTGCCCGCTTTCCCCCACTCTTTTCGAGATCTACATTGATGAGTTGGAATCTTTCCTCCGAGAGCATATCCAAGAGTCAGATGGGTGCCTTCTCCACCACGTCTTGATATCCATCCTACTTTTTGCAGATGAAATTGTTATCCTAGCCTCCTCCCCGGAGGGAATACAGAAACAGCTAGACGCCCTTGCAGCCTTCTGTGATCTTCGGCACTTGACGGTGAACCTGAGCAAAACCAAATCATAATCTTCAATGGGGGGAAAAAGATCTCGAACTTCCGCTTCCTATTCAAGGGAGAAGAAATCGAAGTCATCAACAGTTACACCTACTTAGGAGTGCAATTCTCGGGCCCCCGTTTCAGCCTTCGGCCAGTCCTTCAGCCCAGGATAAACAAAGGATATGGCTCCCTGGCCCTTCTTGAGAGACAGTGCTTCCACCACCACTTCCAGGATATTCCATCCAAGATGAACATCATGGATACCTTGATTCGCCCCACTGTATTGTATGGGTCGGAAGTTTGGGGCCCCTCACTACTGGAGTCAGATTGGGCCTCGGCTGAGCAAGTCCAGACTCTTCTCTTGCGCCGCTTCATTCGGTGCAAGCAGACAGTTCCTCATAACATCATCCTAGCAGAGTTCGGAGCTAAGCCCTTCCGACTGGAGGCAATTTTCAAGATAGTCTCTTACCTTCATATGATCTGTGGCTTGGTAGACACGAGAGAGGGGAGAGACGGGAAACCATACTTGGCCTATTGCTCCTCGGAGAACATTGCTCACAGGCAGACCGGCCGCACCAAATGCTGGTTCATCGGGATGACAAAACTCCTTGGTCTTATTGGTATCCAGACAGATCATCTCCCCCCATTCTAGTGTTCACTAAATGCCCCGAGGCACCTTCTTCCAAACCAGCAGGAACTCAACAAAATCATCAGGGAAGACATCTACAGGCAGTACATTCAGACTACATGGGTCAATCCTTCGGGCGGCCTGTGCCCAAAGATGGCCTTCTACGCAGAGCACTTCCTGGAGATCACAGATGGACTCATCACTCAACCCACCTATACCCTCCAACATTGGATGCATGCCATCAGGATCCCCCTAGGGCAACTCAAAGTTGTATCGCACAGGCTTCGGGTGGAAACAGACCACCATATCAACAGGACAGAGAGGATCTGTCAACTTTGCCACTTACAGGAAGTGGAAACTGAGTCACACTTCATCTTCAAATGCCCCGTCTACTATGAGATCCGCGAGCGCTTTTATAGCTTATTCAGAGGGCCCCAGAGCCTAGCCAGCTTCCTTAGATACCCTGACCAAAGATGCCTGGCTCTTTATCTCCAGGAGACCTTCAGACACCGCTTGACTCTACTCCAGCCCCCGTCCGCCTCGGCTACCACTCAAAGGATCACCGACTTCTTCAGAGCACTCCCGACATCGCAGGGCACCAAGAGAGCCACCGATCGATCCTTAGACCATGACTCCAGGTCAGTGCGGATCCAGGAATCTTGTCCCACTAGACCCCATCAGCAATCCAGAACCAGGCACCCCCCCACCTCCAGGGGGCGTCCCAAGCCCTCTAGACGACAGCAGCAGCAATCCAGCTCCTCTTCAGGGCAACAGAAATTGACAAACTTCCTTCAATCCTCTTCTAACGGCCTCGGATGCTAGGAGAAGGAGTCTCTCCCCCCATTCGGGAGGCTCATCCTCCTCCTCCAAGACTTCTTCATCACAACTCATTGTCAAGATGTTTCAATCATCCAGACTTTTACTTTCGTAATCCTTGTAGTTTTGCTTTTCTTGCTCTTATAAAGAAAGGGGACTGTTTGGTCCACCAGCGAGTATGCTGTAATCATTGTATCTAGCAGTCCCATTGACCTTTTGTGGTCATTCATTGGACATTAATAGAATTATCTTATCTTATCTCTCTTCCACACACTTAGTTAGGCCTCAGCATGAACACAACAAAGGAAATCACCATCTTCGCATTTTCTGCAAATTTCTTCGGCAGAATACCCTTTCGAAAAATGAGAGCAGCGTCTTCGCAAGCAACGCAGGCAGAGACGCCCTTGTTCCAAAACTCTTCTTCTTCCTCACCAGCCCCCAGAAAATCCAAGCGCTTAGCCACTGCCCCTGTGGCGATTATGACGATATCAAACATCCACCTACTTCGCATCCATGTAAACCCTTAATGGTTTTATTGGAAAATCCACACACATCATTGTCTCAGTGAAAAAAAACACATCTTGAAACGGAGACTCTGCAACATAAAGAATCCTTGCCACCAATTTCAAAGTACAATTCTCCACAATGGTGGTTGTGTGCAATGGTGAAGGCTCATTCTGCAAATAAGGGCCATATTCAGTGGCGGAGAGATGCATTTTGATGTCATCTAGTGTCTCGCACTGGCTTAGTTTGTTGTAATCGACCGTTGTCAAGAGGCCTGACCTATATCCTCGCACAATTGCCTCCAAGTATCCTCCATGGATATTGGATGTCAATGCCTCGAACCCAGAGCATGATTGCTACTTTGATTCCCAAAACTAATGTTAGTACAAAGAAGATCTAAACCTGTTAAGCCTGTAAACCTCCAACATGAACGGATCGGATTATGGTTATTTGGATCGAACTAGAATTCGTTGTCTTACCCACAGTGCGCAGAGCAATGAATCAATGTTTGATGAGAGAGCAGGCTCGTGTGAAAAGGACCAAAGGGTTTGTTGTTGAATGTCCACAGAACTCTTGAACACGGTCGCTTCAAAATCCAGACACCAACACTGCTCCAAGATCCAACAAATCAACAGGCATAATCGATGCTCCATGCACAACATCTCACTCCCTCGACTCTACAAGAACGATACTCAATGGACAAACTTAAATACTAAAACAAAATATATCCTCCCTCTTATTTCCCTCCCTTAGTCTAGGAGGGGCAGAGGTCCAGACGGATACGAGTTCTGATATGAACTTAAATTTTGAGCATGCATGTTATATTCTATTGATTAAATAATATTATATATACACAGGAAGTGTTGTGTTAAGATAGGGAAACTATTTTGGACAAAATCAATTGGTTGAAAGAATATCTCAACCACACACCAAACTATGAAAATATAGATATAGCTAACTCCTATAGAATAAGAACATATTCCTTTACATAGAAAGTCACAACTGAGACAAATAAGAATTACATTTTCCAAATATTACTTAGTTTGCAATTAACCTCAACCATGTCTTACTCATCGTAAATACACATAACGACCTCCCAGATTTGCAACAAGAAAACGAATGATAACTCAATGCAACCAACGAAGTTGTGGATCTCCACCAAACTCAACCGTTTTAGAGCAATGGCCAAATACATCCTAGTTGCAAAACTCCTCAACACACTACCAAGGTCATTAAAGGATATGATGTTAAATTTGTTCGATTATCTCAACGTTACCATGAAAATGCCAAGAAATACGTAGAGGGTTCAATAACAACAAAAAGTGTTCTCGATGAGTTACACCCCTATAGTGGGCCAAGTCTATAATAATTTTAGTCACAAATTTGATGTTATCAAATCTAATAATGAAAATACTATTTTCCGATGATGATAATTTTAGACACAAATTTGATGTTATCAAGATGACAAAGTTAGTAATCATTTTGGAGAGGAGTTGCTCATGTTGTGTGGTGCTTTCAACTTAATTATCTGCAATGGTCTAGAGAGATGGAAAAAGTCAGGGAACTTCACTTGCAACACATACAATGGGCAAGTGTAGTTGACTATGTTATTGGTTCACAAAGCCTAGTAGAAAGAATAGATGAAGTTAAGATTGGAGAGAATATTTTGGACTTAAAATCAAATCATAACCCAATTTATATAAAGTTATCTTGGTTAGAAGACAGACAGAATAGGAGGAAAAGCCAATGTTCTCAACAATCGACATCAAGGGGCAAAATTCTTCTAACACAAGAAAATTGCACTATCTTCAAAAAAATGTTGAGAAGATCAATTCAAAAGGAGAAAATTGGTCCCCAAAGCCTCAACAGCCATGAGTTAACAAATATAATCCAAGGTGCACTTGAGAAGTGCAAAAGAGAAAAAAATAGGAAATCAAAATCAAATTGTTTTCCTGTGAATGCGTGGTTCGATGAGGAATGCAAAATGGCAATGAGAACCTTGAAAAAGGGAGAGGGGAAGATGAATGTAAAGTTATATAAGCAGATTTTAAAAAAGAAAAAAATATGAGTTCATGCAAACAAGGCGGGAAGAGTTGATATATCTAGGCAAGAATAACCCAAAAAAATTTTGGCGGACACCTCAACCAAGGAAGAAGCAATTTGAAAATAATCTTACAGCTAATCGGTGGTTTGACTATGCAAGGCAACTCTATGAAAAAGAATTAGAAGTTGAGCCTCCTCCCAGGATCAACACATCTACAAAGCTTTTCACGGTACAAGAGGTGGAGGCAGGAATTAAAAAGTTAAAAGCAAGGAAGGCAAAGGACTTGGTTGAACTTCAAGTAGAATATCTAAAGTGGGGAATGAACATTTTGGCACCCAACATCATGGAAATATTCAACAACGTCATCCAGAAAAGATTCCCAAGGGATTGGACAACTAGTCTAGCAACTCCCCTTTTTAATAGCGGAGTCATTAATAATCCTTCCAACTGTTAAGATATTCCGACACATAGGAAATAGTTAAGAATAACTTAGTCTAGTGTAAAGTTAGGTAAAGTGTGTTTCTATACCATGTACATTTGTAACTTATAATCCGATGGTCACGATTTGTAGTGATCCAACGGTTATCTCTCACCTCGGTATTAATAGCACTTGATCCGTGGCTTAACACCCGATTGGTCCATGATCTCTATTTAAAGAGCATGGAGGGTCATTTGTCCGGTAACCGTTTATGAGAGAAACATATGTAACTTTTCTTTTCTATTAATAAATTCCCTGAAGTGGCCCCGTTGGCTCAGGGTGTGGATTGTTTCCCTCTTTGAGGGTTTTAACCACGTGATTATACTGGTGTACTGATTTGTGAACTATTTGTGAGTGGTGACCTTTGGTTCTTGATCTACGGAACTTACCCTGTAAATTCCTACATGGTATCAGAGCTATTTTGAGGGTCGCGTCCGTTGTTGATCAAAATCCGAAGCCGGTTTGACTACATGCGAATGTCGTTTTGTAGATCATCTATTTCTGAACATATTTGGGCTTGGAGAACTGCTCGGTTATGTCTGGAGCGTCTGTTACAGTGAGGAACGCCTTTCGTTTCATGCGAAAAGGTTTCCGGCTGCCCAAGTTATGTCAGTGTAGATCTGGAGGTATAAAGCATCTATTTTGCAGTTATATTTGTTAATAATTCTGCTTATTTTGGTTTTTTTCCTGTATTAAGGTTTTATTTATTTGCCAGATCTATACCCTTTTCTCTGTCTATGCTCTTTGTTGTACGCTCCGTGCGATCTCGGCAAATCAGAAATAGGAAAAAGGGATTTTTTTTGCTACGTATGCTCTTTCCCCACGTCTTTGTGCGATCTCGGGAAATCAGAAATAGTAAAAAAGTGATAGTTGCCGGTAAAGCTAACCGAGAATCTAACATTCTGCCGTAAGGCTTTGCATTTCGTTTCTTTTGCTCGTTTTTTGTGCAGGAAAAGGCACACACACCTCCCATAATAATAATAATAATAATCCCCCCTTCCTCCTTTCTAAAACAACATAATCCTTTTACTATCTCACTTGGTGAGGGGTTAGTTTATGAGAATAGAGGTCTTGGGTTCAAGTCTCCTTCTCAAGCTTCTTTTGTAAAAAAAATTTGTTCAAAGGGGCGGAATTTTTTTTTAAAGAGCTGCACTTCATCCCGTTCCCGTAACTATTCGGCTTCTACAACTCAGTTTTTTTCAAAAGGCATAACTTCTTCATCCAGAAGCCGTTTTTCGAGCCGTTTTTTTGTAAACGGCCTAATTTTTCGAGATCTTTCCATTGGAGCACTTAGTTTCAGCTTTTCTTAGCTTCAGTTTTTTTTTTTTAAATGGAAAGTTCATGCCCGATTATTCTTAACAGCACCAATTATTTCCAATGGCTACCTCACATGGTAGATATACTTAGAAGTAAAGCGCTTTATATAATAGCCACAGGGCTAGAAACTAAACCTTCTGATGATGATAAAGTTGCTAAATGGGAAAATAAACAAGATCAAGCACGAGGGTTGATAGGAATGTCCATTGCTCAAGATCTTCGATTTCATATCTTTGACATTGACACCCCTCATGAAGCCCTGGACAAGCTAAATATTGTCTTTGACATTCAAAATCAAATCAAAGCCCATCAGCTTGAAAATGAGTTGCTTACTTTGGACCCCAATAATTTCTCCTCTATTGAAAATTTTTTGTCCAAATTCAAGACCCTCGGAGTTCTTTTAGAAGGTTGTAAGGTCAAAAAGGAAGATGGTAGCCTCATCTATTGCATTCATACTAAGCTTGGCCATACATACTCTGTATTTGTTTCCGCCTTCCATTCCCCTAGAGAAGCCATCATTTCTTCACGAACCACCTACAAGAATCCCTCTTTTGATGCCTTTTGTGATTCTTTGATAAGAGAACAAGAAAAACTTTTACACCTTGTCTTATCACTGCTGGAAACGCTTCTAAGAAAGCCTTAGCAGCTCAACATCAATCATATCAAAAGAATTCCAAGAAGCAGTATCCTAAAAAGTATGGTCCGAAACCAAACAAGGGTCCTAAGCAATTTTAGCCACAAACTGAAAAAGCAACTCACCAAAATGATAAGGCATATAAAAACAAAGGAAAGAAGATAGATAGACATTGCAACTTTTGCAATCGTGATGGCCATTTAGAGTCCAAATGTTTTAAGAAGATAGAAGCCTTAGAAGCAGCAATGAAGAAGCACAACATCAATTTGGAGCACTCTTCACCTTCATCTTCAGGCATGGCACTTTCTACTTGTGGTTGTCAAGCATCAAGATCTATTTATGCATTAAATGTATCTTCTTTTTCTCCTTCTCATGAGTGGCTCATTGATTCTGGAGCTTCTTACCACAAGGCTAAAAATAAATCCATGTTTTCTTCTTTAAATGATTGTAACACCAAACATATTTATGTTGGTGATGATAGATCTCTTAGTGTTGTAGGTTCTGGAACCATTCATCTAGATAATGGTCAGTTTAATGATGTACTATGTGTTCCTACCTTGTCATGCAACCTTCTATCTATTTATCAGATAACTCACTCAGCTAAAGGAAAAATAGTAGAATTCTCACCTCATGATGTTGTAATCAAGGACCTCAAAGATCCTAAACGTATTTTACCTACTGGCATTGTTGATGATTCCACAAGGTTGTATAAGTTTGACAACTTTGGGTCATCATCTCTTCCCTCTGTTTTTGTTGCTCATAATGATGATGTGAGCAAACTTTGGCATAAGCGATTTGGTCACTTAAACTATCGCTCTCTTCAAACTCTATGTAAGGAAAATATGGTGACGGGCCTTCCTATGGTATCTTGCCGAGATGGTGTTTGCTCCGAATGTGTACTCGGAAAACATCATCGAGATAGTTTTGACAAACGTACCTCTTGGCACGCTTCAGCCCCTTTGTAGCTTGTGCACAGTGATTTATGTGGTCCACTTCATGTTGTTTCTTTCTCTAGTTGCAAGTACTTCTTAACCTTCATTGATGATTTTTCCAGACGCACTTGGGTATATTTCTTAAAACTCAAGAGTGAAGTTTTTAACATGTTCTTGGCCTTTAAGACCTTTGTTGAGAAACAATCTAGACATCAAATTCTTAAGTTGAGATCAGACGATGGCAGAGAATATGTTAACAACAAATTTATCAACTTCTGCACTAAGCATGGCATTCAATTGCAACATACTGTTCCATATACTCCACAACAAAATGGTGCAGCTGAAAGGAAGAATCGCACCTTAAAAGAAATGGCTAATTGTATGCTTCAATCTAAAGAACTTGGTCTCAATTTTTGGGCAGAAGCCATTAACTGTGCAAATTACATAGTAAATCGCACTCCTACTAAAGTTTCAAAGAATATAACTCCAAAAGAAGCTTCGAGCTCAATCAAACCAGATGTATATCACTTTCGTGTTTTTGGAAGTGATACTTGGGCCCATATTCTAGATGCAAAACATAAAGCCTTAGAACCTAAGAGTGAAAAATGTATTTTTGTTGGATATTCTGAAGATGTCAAAGGATATAGACTTCTTCAACCCAAATCCAAAAATATAATCATTAGAAGAGATGTAAAGTTTTATGAAAATATATCGCCCTGCGAGCCTAGTTCGGCGGGTGTGCCACCTTTGGCCTGCGAGCCTAGTTCGGCGGGTGTGCCACCTCTCTCCCTCTTTTCTATTTTTAATAGCATTCCTTCTAGTTCAGATGATGACAGCGAGGATGACAATCCTCCTCCAGCTCATGAAATTGTTACTTATACTCCACCGCTTCCAAGATGGGTCCGCTCTACTCGGGATGCAGTAGGTTCTCTTGCAAGTGACCCTGCCGATCGACAACGTACACGTTCTCAGTTCAAAAGAGCCTCTTCCTTATTGGCTCAAGTTCCAAAAAAACTTGATCCAGAAACCTTTGAAGAAGCCTTTGGTCATCCAGATTGGGATGAAGCTATGA
This sequence comes from Pinus albicaulis, assembly GCA_034641835.2. Lineage (NCBI taxonomy): Eukaryota > Viridiplantae > Streptophyta > Pinopsida > Pinales > Pinaceae > Pinus > Pinus albicaulis. Next base: position 1,465,978,898 of record CM076572.1, on the reverse strand, counting down.
ATGAAGAGTATCGTTCCTTATTGGAAAACAATACTTGGGATCTTGTTCCTCTTCCAAAAGAAAGAAAACATGTCAGATGCAAATGGGTTTACAAAACAAAGTTTGGACCAGATGGAAAAGTGGACAAACATAAAGCTCGTCTTGTCGCTAAAGGTTTTTCACAACTTGAAGGCATTGACTATACTAAAACCTTCTCCCCTGTTGCCAAAAAGAATTATATCTGCCTTGTTCTTTCCCTTGTTGCTCCTTTAAATGGGAAGTCCATCAGATGGATGTTAAATCCGCCTTCTTACATGGAGATTTGCATGAAGAAATCTACATGGAACAACCCCCTGGCTTTATCCAAAAAGACTCCAGCCTTGTTTGTCGCCTTAGTAAGTCTCTCTATGGTCTCAAACAAGCTCCTCGGGCTTGGTATGCCAAAATGGATAGATTTCTCTTAGATAATGGCTTTTCTAGGTGTCATTCTGACAACACTATCTACACCAAGAAGGTGGGTAATTCCTTCACCATCCTTGTTCTTTATGTTGATGATCTTATCCTTACTAGTAGTGATCCAAACCATATAAACCATGTGAAGTCTAGCCTCCAAAAGAAGTTTGAAATGACAGACTTAGGACACTTGCATTATTTCCTTGGTCTTCAAGTCTTGCAATCCAAGGAAGGCATTACCCTCTCTCAGTCCAAGTATGCTTGTGATCTTCTACACCACTTTCACATGGAAGACTGTAAGCCTGCCCCTTCTCCCTTTTAGTCTGGAGTCAAGCTTTCAATCAACTGTACTACCCCTGAAGTTGATGCTACCTTATACCGTCAACTTGTTGGTAAACTTTTGTATCTAACCCATACCCGTCCTGACCTTTCATTTGCCATTGGTCTTGTCGCTCGGTTTATGCACCAACCTCATGAAAGTCACTGGAAAGCAGCTAAAAGAATACTTCGATATATTCGAGGTACATTTTAGTTCGAGATTCATTACAGTGCAGGAGCATCTCCCTTATTGATTGGTTTCACTGATTATGATTGGGCTGGTGACCCTGATGATTGGAAGTCCACTGCAAGATATGTATTCACTCTTGGTTCAGGACCTATTACTTGGTCTTGTAAGAAACAAAGTGCCATCTCCCTTTCTTTAGCAGAAGCAGAGTATCGTGGTGTAGTTGAAGCCAGCAAGGAAGCCATGTGGCTTCGCAAGATCCTGTCTGAATTTGGTCTTCATCAGCAGCATCCAACTACACTTTGGTGTGATAATCAGAGTGCCATTCAGCTATGTAAAGATCCAGTTCAACATCAGCGTTTGAAACACATTGAACTCCACATACACTTCATCAGAAAGCTCATTCATGATCGTGTTCTTGAAGTGCAGTGTTGTCCGACCAATGATCAAGTAGCCGATATCTTTACGAAGGCTCTCACAGAAGCGAAGTTTACCAAACTTCGATCCATGCTTGAAGTTCAGGAAAGTTGTCATTAAGGGGGGGATAGGCTCTAATGCCTCCTTCCTTCTCCTATTGTGTCACTTTTGTAAATCCTTCAATCCAATCCCAATTTTTTCTTAAGGGGGGATGTTAGGATATTTCGACACATAGGAAATAGGCTCCTTTTGTGTCACCTTTGTAAATCCTTCAATCCTATCCCAAGTTGTTCTTAAGGGGGGATGTTAGGATATTCCGACACATAGGAAATAGTTAAGAATAACTTGGTCTAGTGTAGAGTTAGGTAAAGTGTGTTACTTTACCATGTTCATTTGTAACTTATAATCTGACGGTCACGATTTGTAGTGATCCGACGGTTATCTCTCACCTCGGTATTAATGGCACTTGATCCGTGGCTTAACACCCGATTGGTCCATGATCTCTATTTAAAGAGCATGGAGGGTCATTTGTCCGGTAACCGTTTATGAGAGAAACATATGTAACTTTTCTTTTATATTAATAAATTCCTTGAAGTGGCCACGTTGGCTTAGGGCGTGGATTGTTTCCCTCTTTGAGGGTTTTAACCACGTAATTATACTGGTGTACTGATTTGTGATATGTTTGTGAGCGGTGACCTTTGGTTCTTGATCTACGGAACTTACCCTGTAAATTCCTACTACACCAACAATAGAACCATTATAATCAATCCTTTGTTTGCAAAGATTTTCAGTGGCATGGTAGAAAATAGAATCAGTAAGTGGGCAGAAGTAAAAGAAAAAGAGGGCAAAAGGGCAAGCAGGTTTTAGGCCGAAGCATTCTATAGTAGATCATGGGATCACACTGAGACACATTGTTGAAAAGGTTTGGGGGAGCAAAGAAGTATTTCGCTGCTTTGTTGACTTCAAAAAGGAATTTGACACGGTCCCTAGAGATAAGTTGTGGCGTAGAATGGAAGAACTTGAAATTCCTTTACAATATAGAGTTGTTGTCCATAGGCTATATGAAGAGGTGAAATTCAAAATTAGAACTTCAGCAGGCATTTCATAAAAATTTAGAATTGACATCGGAGTCGAGCAAGGTTGCCCTTTATCCCCTACCATTTTTTGTTTATATATTGACAAACTGGAAGAGTGTTTAAATTTGCAAGGTGGGGATGGTGTGTGAAAATTCTACTGCAGTGTATTGGTTATTTCCTCCTACTTGATTTAATTAATACAAGTTATTTCCAAAAATTAGATTCAAAAAATACCGAAAATAAACACAACTACAACCTACACATGTAGATCATTTACTGGATAATTCACTCATGCAACAAAGTGACACATGGATTTTTGGACATAAGTCCCCGGAAAAACCCAAAGCGCGAAAACCGGTTCAGCATATATGAGGGTTTATTATTAAGTAGCTATGAGTAAGCAAATCTGGGTTCCAACCTTGGAAAACCCGACAAAGAATAAAAGATATCAAATCTGCAGCTAACCTGAAGATCTAGTGCCAAATACTTCACTGATCCACACCCTCAAATGGGATTTACAAGACTCAACCCGGATCTGACCCTAGAAACCCTCAGCGCTACTTTTGAAGCCCCAGCGTTGCCCTGGAGGGACTGCGTCAGCCTCCACGGGGCTCTAGGAGGGCCTGCGTCACCCCTGGAGGGTCTACGCTGCCCCTGCGTTGCCTTTGCTTGGTCAGCGTCTGCCCAGCGTGGCCCTAGCTGCCTCTGCGTTGTCTCTGCACTGTCCCTCCTACTCTGTGTTGCTCTGAAGCCTCGCGCTGTCTCTACACTGCCCCTCCTGCTCTACATCGCTCTGAAACCTCTCTACGTTGTCCTTGTTGTTGCTCCTCTTGCCTCTTGTTGTCTCTTGCCCCTAGAATCAGAACATTCCCTTGGCCAATACTAACCCTCACTGCAGGAAATTCCTCCGAAAATTTTTAGCAAACCCGCCCTAGAATTCCAAATCTATTCCTCAGTTCTACAAAAATTGTGCGTCTTCAACTGACCCTCAATTCTTTCTCTTATACTTTTTCGTTGAACCCTTCAACGACCGAGATTAAATCATCCATCAACGACTGAGATTAAAACACTGCTTGATCCATGTGACTTAAGACAATTTCAGCACATGTGTTAGTTAATTCACTTTAATTATTTTATTTTCCTAAGTTAGACTTAGGAAATCCATTAAAAATAATTAATTATTTGGATAACTTGAACAAAACTTGAAATTTCTCAAATCCATTTCTGGGTCTTGTAGATCAAGTGTACTCAAGTCCCTCCACAAAATCTGGGAGCTAGAGCATAACAGATGCTACTCCAAATACAAAAAATCTCAACACTCCCTCTTAGCATCAGAAGTGTGCTCTAACAAGACATCACACCATGTATCACAAGATCTTGAGGACTAGATTTGCCCTCCATCTACTACACTGTTGCTCTTTGTATTGTTGCCCATGCCACTGCCACATGTGTACTGTAGCTCCCTCTCAAATTGTTGCATCATGTTGCCCATAGCACTGCCACTACTAACTGTTGCACTGCAACTCAATTGTTGAGAAGTAAGCAACTGAATAACTCTGCCCCACTGTTTGACAAACAAGTCAAGTTGCCCTCCACCATTGAAGCTTCCTGGATGTTGAATCACGCTATCCCCCTGGAGACACTGTCATGCTGCAACTCTGCACTACGTGAGCCCAGCTTCCCTGTGTTGCTGAAGTCCCATCAGCCTCTCTGCGCTGCTAGCTCCACGCTGCTTCTGCCTCTACATCACGCTGCTCACCCTTCAGCTCCCTCTTTTTCTTCAATGTGGTCATCTGCAGCGATCTCCCGACTCATCCCGCTATGGTCTTAAGGCTCCCGTAGCTCGTATGTGATCCAAGAGTAGGGCTGACTCAAGGATCCCGCCACTCTATCTATGGATACTCTATATATCCATGTCACCCCACATCTTCTCTCGAGGTGCATGAGCACTCATTGCTGCATCATCATCAGAGCCATCGTCATTTGCTGCTGTAGCCTTGGAATCAGAAGCTCCTTTGTCCTTTTTCTTAGGACAACTGCTGGCGAAATGACCGAGATCACCACAGTTAAAGCACCGGACTTTGGAGAGGTCCTTCCTCTTCCTCCCTTGCTTCTTTTCCCTTGATGCGAGGGCTGCATCCTCCTCCTCTTCTTTCTTCACTCTGGCTGATTTGCTTCCTCCACTGTTGGACTGCTTCTTGGTGATGCCTCCTGATCTCCTCTTGGCAGAGAATAGACGACATATCTGCCCATGATGGTAACGCTGTCCTTCCCAGAATGCTCTGGAAAAATGTTTCCCATTCTTCAAAGACAACATTCAAGGTCGTCCTCACTAGGAGCCCTTCATCTAGATTAGCACCCATGCCAATCAGTTGATCACATATAGCTTGAAGTCTGTAGAGGAATGGATCTATCTCTTCACCCTTCATGATTTGGAACATCCGCATCTGATTCTAAAGAAGCACTCTTCTTTGCACGGAGCCTCCTTGGTACATCACTTCCAAAGTTGACCACATGCCATGTGTTGTATTCTTACCTGTAACATGAGGAATCACGTGGTCCTTGACTCCGTCTATGATCAACCTCTTCGTTCGTGCTTGATTTTCTTCATACTTCTTGAGTGGATCTGCATCGGTTGGTACAACAAGTGTCTTCTCTGCATGATCTTTGAGACCATACTCATCCAGAACTAAGCGGATTCTGGTCTTCCAGATAACATAGTTGGACATGCCATCCAATCTATCTTGATCCCTCAACCCATATTGAGCCATCTTTGCTCAAATCTGAAAGAAACAGTACTTCTCCCTCTAGAACTAGGTTTCTTGGTGACTAGAAACCCTCTAGTAGTTGCTTTTGCTAAAAAACTAATTTCCCTCCTGAAAATCCTCCACCAAAACACAAACGAACAGTATCCTCCGATCCCCCTGATCGAATCTCAGATCTGTTTGGCTCAACTCTGCTGAATGATTGTCTTCCTCCCGCCTTTGTTGCCTTAGCTAGGCACAATTCTGCACCTGCAAAATCTCTACCCACCAGCACTACTGAAGATCTGAAGCACTGCTTCCGGATCTTGGCATAATTTTCTGAAACAAGAGAAGTGACTAGACAGCGTCCCCCTGGCTTGCCCAACGCAGTCCCAGTGCTGCTCAAAAGTGGACTGCGTAACCCTAGACTAGGTGATGGAGTCCTTACGCTACCCTGGGAAGGGTCTACGTAAGCCTAGAGGCCTTCTGTAGCTTCAGCGCTGTCTCCTGGATCTGCTTTCCCTTGCTATTAAGATGCCCCTTTTCGGATCTGCTACTTCTTCTGCCACCCTACAAAAAAAATATTTCTTCAACTGAATGTTGTAGATTCAGCGTGATCTGCGATCCGCTCTGATACCATGTGAAAATTCTACTGTAGTGTATTGGTTTATTTCCTCCTACTTGATTTAATTAATACAAGTTATTTCCAGAAATTAGATTCAGAAAATACCGAAAATAAACACAACTACAGCATACACATGCAGATCATTCACTGAATAATTCACTCATGCAACAAAGTGACACGTGGATTTAAGTCCCCAGAAAAACCCAAAGCGGGAAAACCAGTTCAGCAGATATAAGGGTTTAATATTAAGTAGTTTTGAGTACAACAAATCTGGGTTCCAACCTTGTAAAACCCGACAGAGAATAAAAGATATCAAATCTCCAGCTAACCTAAAGATCTAGTGCAAAATATCTGACTGATCCACACCCTCAAATGGGATTTACAGGACTCAGCCTAGATCTGACCCTAGAAACCCTCAGCGTTGCTTCTGAAGCCCCACCATTGCCATGGAGGGACTGTGTCAGCCTCTGCGTGGCTCTAGGAGGGCCTGCATCACCCCTGGAGGGTCTACACTACCCCTGCGCTGCTTTTGCTTGGCTAGCGTCAGCCCAACATGGCCCTAGCTACCTCTGCGCTGCCCCTATTGCTCTGCGTGGCTCTGAAGCTTCTTTGCGTTGTCCTTTTTGCTGCTCCTCTTGCCTCTTGCTGTCTCGTGGCCCTAGAATCAGAACATTCCCTTGGCCAATACTACCCCTCACTGCAGGAAATTCCTCTGAAAATTCTTAGCAAACCTGCCCTAGAATTCCAGATCTATTCCTCAGTTCTACAGAAATTGTGCATCTTCAACTGACCCTCAAGCCTTTCTCTTATACTTTTTCGTTGAACACTTCAACGGCCAGGATTAAATCATCCATCAACGACTGAGATTAAAAGACTGCTTCATCCATGTGACTTAAGACAATTTCAGCACATGTTAATTAATTCACTTCAATTATTTTATTTTCCTAAGTTAGACTTAGGAAATCCATTAAAAATAATTAATTATTTGAATAACTTGAACACAACTTGAAATTTCTCAAATCCATTTCTGGGTCTTGTAGATCAAGTGTACTCTAGTCCCTCCACAAAATCTGGGAGCTAGAGCAAAACTGATGCTACTCCAAATACACAAAATCTCAACAGTTCGATTGGGGGAGTTTGTGATAAAGCTTCTTCTATATGCCGATGATCTTGTGATGGCTGCTAAATTGGCCCATGGATTGTAGATGCACCTATATGCCCTTGAGCATTTTTGTAAAGCGATGGGGTCCGGGGAAGCAAGTCAATACCAGTAAGACCAAAATAATGATTTTCTCTAATAAAAGGAAGCAAAGCCAGCATACGTTCTTCTTTGAAGGCAACATTCTTGAAGAAGTAAATGAATACAAGTACCTTGGGATCGATTTCAACAACAAGCTTAATTGGGAGTATTGCAGAAAGAAAAGAATTTTAGGAGGGTGGAAAGCATTATATGCACTTCAAAATAGATGTACAGAGGCAGCGTTATGGGATTGGAACACGATCAAAGTACTTTTTGGACTCCTAGTTTGTCCAGTGATATTATATAGGTGACAATTGTGGGCTAGAAGCATCCCTGTTTCAAAATGGAAACAAATTCAAAAAATTCAAAAACGCTTGATCATGAGCAAGTTCAAAATAAAAAGTTCGGTTCCCTATGAGATAATGTTGAGTGAAACGGGGTCAGCTCCCATCAAAGCAATTGCCATGGTGCGTCTTATAAGGTATCTAAAAAGAATTGAGCAAATGGGAGGAGGTAGATGGTCGAAAGTTATCTTTAATGAAGGTATGAGTGAAAGAAAGAGATCATGGATGAGACAAAACAACAAATGGATGCAAAAATGGAATATTTTCCAGAATGCATGTCCCACAAATAGCAAGGATTTAAAGAATTTTGTGCTGGAGAAGTTCCGTAAGGGTATATGGGGAAAAGAGTTGGGTAGAAAGAAGAAGTATTATGTTCAGGAATTCAACCCCACTTGTGATCTCCAAAAAAAAAGAATACATTGGAGCTAGCATTCCGTGGAGAGCAAAGGTTCTTATTGCTCAATTAAGAACTAACTCACATCAACTTCGGTGTGAAACGGGACGATGGAAGAGACCTAAAGAGGCTTGGGAAGAACGGGTATGTACCTTTTGCACTTCTGGGGCAGTGGAATCAGAAAAACATTTCATTTGGAATGTGATGCTTTCAGAGACATCAGGGACGGTTACCGCAGTATGTTAGCATCAATTCCGTGACATTGTCTTTTCAGTGATGGAACTGTTAGAAGGCTGTGTCAGCTCATCATCAATTTGAGTATGAAAAGGATTGAATTAGAGAAAGGCAAAAAACAAGGAAGCTGGTGGTCCTATAGACTATTTTTAGTCTCATGGACGTTAAAATATCGTTCATTCATTCATTCATTCAAATCTAACAATGAAAATACTATTTTCCGAAGGGCCCTTGATCTTCAGTCAATGTAGACCAGATTTGAGTATGTCGAACACCAAAGCATAATTTGAAGAGGCAATTTTTGTAATCCTCTTGTGGGCTCTAGTTTAAATATTTTTAAATTGTTTTATATAAATAACCCTTTTTGAAGGTAAGGGAGAGGGATTAGATAACCCTCAAACTGCCTCTCAACCCATCCTTTGTCAACATATAGTTTTTCCCGGTTCTGTGTCGTAGCTAAGTTGTCCTTAAGGGCCCAGAGTATATCTTGACTCTCTTGGATCCAGTCCTTGGCCCTGGGGGCCTTACTAGCACCAAACATCAAGTCAGCAAAAGACAAAGCATTATATCCATATAAAGCGTAAAACGAAGACATACCAATGGACATGTAGAAAGTAGTGTTGTAGCAGTAATCCCCCAAGTGCAACCAACGTAACCATGCCTTCTGCTGCCCTGTAACATAGTTTCACAAGTAGCTTTCCAACCACTTGTTCACTATCTCTGTCTGCCCGTCCATCTGAGGGTGATAACTGGTGCTCGGAGTCAACTCTGTACCCACCAAACGAAAGAGCTCCTGCCAAAAGCTGCCCATGAAACGACTGTCCCGATCACTAACAATGGTCTTTGGGAGACCATGCAACCTTAAAACATCCCTGAAAAACAACTCTGCCACCTGAGCTGCTGTGTACCGTGCTGATATAGTGAAGAAGTGTGTGTACAATCCTTGTCGATCAACGCCTACAAAGATACAATCCTTGCCCTGCACTGTGGGCAACCCTGTGATGAAATCCATCGATATGCTCTCCCATTTCCCCTCTAGAATGGGAAGAGGTTGTAGTAATCCTGCTGGATGGCTCATCTCCCCCTTGTTCCGCTGACATACTTCGCACTCCCTGACATGTCGGAGTACGTCCCCCTTAAGGCCCTTCCAAGAGAACCTCTCACTGATGGCCCTGTAGGTTTTGGTGAACCCCTAGTGGCCTGATAGTGGTGAGTCATGTGAGGCACGTAGCACCTTCTCCTTGAGCTGAGAACCCCCAATCAAGAAGATCCGATCCCTGAAGTATATCACCTCATCCATCTCACCCTGTATCTATCATCCGTGACCTGTCCGTCCAAGATCCCGAAGGAAAAACGGTCTTTGGAGTACTCCACCAACAACTGAGCCCTCCAATCCGTGTCTAAACTCATCAGGGACAACGCTGTCGATCTGCGTGAGAGTGCATCAGCCACAACGTTGTTCTTCCCCTTGACATACTCGATGTCAAAATCGTATGCCTAGATCTTGCTGACCCACTTTTGCTGCCTGTCTTGCAACTGCTTCTGCTCTAAAAAGAACTTAAGGTTGTTGTGTTCAGTCCTCACCCTGAATCTGTTCCCCACCAAGTACTGCCAAAACTTGGCCAGTGCATGCATGATAGCTAGCATTTCCTTGTCGTATATGGGATACAACCTCTCATGCGGCAATAGCTTCCTGCTCTCGAAAGCTATAGGGTGGCCCCCCTGCATCAAAACTGCACCTACCCCCTCTCCTGATGCATCAAACTCAAGGACAAAAGGCTGCATGAAATCTAGCAACACAAGAACTGGACAGCTGCTCATCACCTCCTTGAGCCTGTCAAAGGCCCTCTACGCTGTGTCTGCCCAACTGAATGCCCCCTTCTTCGTAAGGTCTGTAAGAGGTGCAGCAAGTTGGGAAAATCCCTTGACGAACTTCCGGTAATAGGTGCAGATCTGCCTACAAACCCTCGAAGTTTTGTCACGTTCTTTGGCTCTGGCCAATCCTAGATGGCCCTGATTTTCTCCTCGTGGACCCTCACTCCGTCCACACCAATGATATGCCCCAAATAGAGCATCTTCGTCAATCCAAACTCGCACTTGGAGAGCTTAGCATAGAAATGTTGCTCCTCTAGTATGCGCAACACAGCCTCAATGTGTTACAGGTGCTCCTCCCACGTCTGGTTGTATATCAAGATGTCATCGAAGAATACCAACACAAACTTCCTCAGTTGACCACAGAAGATCTGGTTCATGCAGGACTGGAAGGTGGCTGGTGCATTGGTTAGCCCAAAGGGCATCACCAGAAACTCGAAGTGGTCGTAGTGACATCTAAAAGCGGTCTTGGGAACATCCTGGTCCCTCACGCGAATCTAGTGGTACCCTGATCTCAAATCAATCTTCGAGAAGAACTTCGATCCCCTCAACCCATCCATCAACTCATCAATCCATGGGATGGGGTATCGATTCTTCATGGTCTTCTTGTTGAGAGCCTGATAGTCGATGCACATCCTCAGTGTGCCATCCTTCTTCTTCACTAGTACAACAGAAGAAGCAAACGGGCTAGTGCTAGGTCAAATGTGTCCCAGCACTAAGAGCTCATGAATAGCCCTCTCAATATCATCCCTGTAGGCTTTAGGATGACTATAGGGTGTGGTAATCACAGCCTGGATGCCCTGCTCCAGCTCGATGGTGTGCTCAAACCCTCGATCCGGTGGCTGCCTTAGTGGTATATCTCCAAAAACTGTGGCATACCTGTCCAAAATCGACTGCACATCTGGGTGTACGGCCTGCCCTGTAGACCCTGTCTCCGAAACACACAGCTCTACTGCCCACTCTATATCTCCCTTCCAGAAGTCTGCCTCCATCTGATGTGCTGAAACTGTCTGGGGCGGATAAGTGTGCATGCCCCGAATCATCTCATGCTTCCCGATCTTCTTATCTGTCCACTCCATCTCCAAGGTCTCCCAATCTGTGGTGACCTTCCCCAGCGTGATCAACCACTGCACTCCCAGTATCACATTGGTGTCTGGAATGTCCACCACAAACAAATGATCTGTTAGACTGTAAGTCCCCATAGTCACTGCCAAGGCCGTCACATATCTGGCACACTATATTGTTCTGGCACCTGGTACCAGTATTGAAAACCCATCAAAGCTCTCCGTCGATATGCTCCTATGCTCTACCAATTGTGCATCAATAAAATTGTGCGTAGCCCCACTATCCACTAATATCGAAACACGTTGTCCCTGCACAGTACCTTGGACACACAGTGTCAAGTATTTGGAAAACCCTTGCAAAGAAGCAAGGACTCCCCCGGTTGGTGCAAATGCTGCCCCTCCTGCTCCTGGTGGTGGAGATGGTGGATGATCTCCTCTCTGTACTACACTGCTGACGCCTACCTCCATCTCCTAACATGCATCCTCTTCCCCATCACTGTCGGAGAAGACCTCTATGTAGTGTTCCTTCCCAACGGCACAACGATGTCCCGGTGCCCGTGACTCCTGGCATGTGAAGCATAGCTTCTTCCGTCTCAGATATCTCTGGGTCTCATCGTCCAAAGGAACCCTTGTGTCCTTCCGCTTCGGCTGAAATGCCGATCTCTGGGGGAAACGAGCTCTGGTCCTGGGCAGGGCATCCTGCAAATCCCTGGTCCTCCCAACCACATCATGAAGTGTAGCCGGCCTCATCGATATAACTAACCCCCATAGAGGTTCTGCCAACCCATCAATGACCATGTATACCATCCTGGCAGAAGACAAGTCGGGTACCATCACGGAGAGTCTCAAAAACTCGGAAATGTAGGTGTCCGAGCTCCAGGTCTGTTTAAGCTTAGTTAGCTCAACAAAGTGCTCCTCCGAATCCCTCCGATCAAACTGCTCTACCAGCCTCCGTGTAAAATCTGCATATGTTGTCACTGCTGAGTGGCCCAGCGTGGCCATCCCGTGGAACCACCAATCATGGGCCTCACCCTCTAGGTGCAGCGCTGCCACCTTGATGGCCTCTCCCTCTGCCATTTGATTGAGCTGGAAATAATTATCCAGCTTCTCTACCCAAGCCTTTGCCGAACACTTAGAGGATCTGTCAAATGTCGGCAGGAAAAATTTGCCCACTGTACGTTGTACATCCCCATCCTGTGTGTATCTGCCCCCTCTGTTCTGGTTGCGGGGTCTGTTGTCCTTCTTGAGCTGCACAAAGTCATGGAAAGTGAGAGCCTCACCAAACTCTCGCCCGTAGGAATAATACTCGGCAAAATAATCCCCCATGTGAACCGGTTCTGGTTCCTGAGGTGCTCCTACTCGCGTGCCCGTAGCTAGGAACGTGGGCATCGTGGAACGTGGGGGAGTCAGTGATGCCATCTGCTGCGCTGTGAGATGCTCCTGCAAGTGATGGGAGGTGTCAAACCCTTCTCTGGTGTGGAAACCCCTTGGGGTTTCATGCTGTCTCTACGTTTGCAGTAAACTTTTGTCCCATCTCTTCTATCCTCCTTGACAACTCCTGCACAGACTTTAGGAGAAGTTCCTCGAACTCCTTCCCTTCATCTTTCTCTTCTACCATTAGTTCCTCCTCTTCTGCGTCCACTACCGAAATGCGGTCACCCTCTCCAAAAGTGGCCTCAAGCCTCCTCTCTTGGTCCTTATACCTCCTTCCCCAGTAAGTGATATATGGTTTTCCTGCTGGTGTCATAAACAATCTTCTCCACAAGCTGAGCCAAGTCTATGAGCTCTGATACCACTGTAATATTCCGAGTAGAAATAAACAACAATATAAAGCAACATAAACATGAAACTATAGCAAATAGAGAGACATCGCATTCATAATGCAAAACCTAGAGAACGTTGGGCCATTTTATTATATAATTGAAAGATACAATAAGTACAAAGGTGATCAAAATGATGGCACCTTGGCCTCCATAAGGCAAGCTGGAAATACTCTCAAAAATACTCCCGAAATGGCTGCTCTCACAATAACTGCGTTATCTCCAAACTATTGTTGCTACTGTTGCTGGAGTGATGCTGCTACTAGACTAGAATGGCTCTTTGGGGCTGTTCCCCTGCTCAGAAAAATATGGGACTCTGGAAATGAGCTCCCCACCTAATACCCAGAAAAGCCCAAAAAGGGTTTCCGGAATGGATGACCCCAGAAAATCACCTCCCTCAAGAAATAACACTATCCCAGTGGAATACACTGGCCTTGAATGTGTCTCTGCAAATGGTGGCCTCCTCTTCTACCAAAATGATGGAATAGCTAAGGGTTGATCCCTTCTCACTATCCCGGGCACTACCTCCTCCAAGAACTGCGTGGTCTCTCCTCAAGACTGCATTTTCCAAGCAAGTGCGTAATCATTGTTGAAGATGCTATGGCTCCCACCTGAAAATCAAAGGATAGAACTCCTCACCTGAACAGGCACTCGAAATCCCCTAGGGCTGAGGTTGGGATCTCCGCTCGGAGAAACCCGGTGTGCTAAACAACACTTGCAGACTTTGCTCAATAGCAAAGCGTGCTCAATGTCAAAAGACAAAACATAGATGCATAATCGAATGAGGGAAAGAGGAGCCTCTTCCTCTCTTTATGCTTGGAGTGTCGTTCCCTCCCCTAGGCCCCACCAAAACTGCGTTGTCCCTCTCTCTCTGCGCTGTCATGGGCCCACGCTGCCCACGCTGCCACTTCAACCCTCGGCCCCACGCTGTCAAATAAATGTGCTCAAGTCACTTTAGGGAATGTTCTATTTCCTAAGTGTAGGCTGAGTGTCCTCTCACCCGCTTTATTAACTGACTTTAACATTCTCACCCGCTTTATTAACTGACTTTAACATTATAAAAGTAAACTAGCCAAAAATTATTATTGCCAATTAGCTAATGCTAATTGGGAATATTACATTCTAAGAGTTGAATGATTTGATAAAGAAGGTGATGTAATCTCCCACAGGCATTGACGCAGGCCCACGCAGGGGCAACGCAGAGGGTGCCAAGAGATTATTGTTTCAGCTACCAAATCAATCGAGACTTGTAGTGTAGAGTGAGTTAATCTCACTAATCTCACTAATTTCTTCTGCTAAGTGATATTCTATGTACTGGATAGCCAGAAAGGCATGCAGAGATTGTATTCAAAAATAACTATTTCTTAATAATAAACACCCTCAAATCTGTTGCACCAGTTTTCCCGCATTAGGTTTTTCTAGGGACATTTGTCCAAAAACAACGGTGTCCTGTGTGATGTTTTTCTTTTTGCTCAGTTTCTTGTTTCGGCAAATTTAATTAATTAATTGAAGGCTGTAGTAGTAATTTGCTTCAGTATTTACAGTAGAATGCCGTAAATAACGTTTTCGCTTAATAACAAGTAGATGAAGTAATTTCAGTTGGTTGCAGTAGGATTCCGGACTTTGGAATTTTCAAATATATAAATGGCCTAAGATATGATATCCAAGATGAGATTGGTCTCTTACCCTTGAAGACAGTGGGAGATGCCTACTAGAAAATTTTATTGGCAAAGGAGAAATTCGCTAGAAAACAAAGCCTAAGAAGCAGAGGAAGGAGTTCAGCAAAGGGAAAAGGATCTTCCAGTAGAGGAAAAGGAGTCCGGCAAATGGAAAAGGATCTCCCAAACTCCAATGGAGGAAGAAGAAAGCTCTAGCAGCGACTCACTTAAGGGAGGAGAGTCAAGAGGCAAAAGATTATTGTCAAGGAGCAGATGCAAAGGACAAGAAGTACGGTGTTATATTTGTGGGAAGACAAGTCACAAGACACGTCATGGAATTGTCCTGGAAATAAGGCAACAAATCAAAGAGGGGCTCACTTTGCAAAAGCCAAAGATAAGGCACTACGAACAGAGGTAAATGAAGAAATTCTCGATAGAGGTGAATCCTTAATGCTGAAATGAGTTTTAGTTCGACCAGAAAAATAAATTCATGAACCAGCACAGAAGAGAAATATGTTTATGACAGTATGCAAATCCAAGGAAAATGTTGTAAAGAGATCATTAACAATGGTAGTACCAACAATATGGTTTCTACAGAGATGGAGGAGAAGTTAGGATTGCAAGGGATGGCGCATCCTACTCCATACCGAGTGTTTTTATTGTAGAAAGGACACCAAATTTGGTAAGTGAACAAAGTAATGTAGAATTCTAGATTGGTAGCTATAGAGATGAAGTGTTATTTATGCTTATGGATGTCTATCACAATTTGTTGGGAAGACCTTCGTAGTATAACAAGATAGTTGTCCACGACAGAAGGAGAAATACATACACCCTTGAAAAGGATGGTCACAAGCATGTGTTGTTACCATTGAATGATGAAAGGACAAAGGAAGAAGCAAGCCCAAGCGTGATGATGATGAGTGGGAAGGAGTTATTGCAAAAAATGAAGGAAGAAAAAGAGGTACAATTTTCTTAATTGCAAACCAAGAGTAGTCCTTGCTAATACTAAGTTAAATGATTTGTTTGATGAAATTCAAGCATTATTAGATTAATCTGTTGATATTATTATTGATGACTTGCTTAATGAATTACCACCCATGAGGAGCATTAGCCATCACATAAATCTGATCCTAGGAGCCAATCTACCAAATAAGGCATCCTATAGGATGACACCCAAGGAGAATAAAGAAATCAAAAAGCAGGTTCAAGAGTTATTGGATAAGGGACTGATTAGAGAAAGTCTTATCCCTTGTGTTGTAATTGCGGTTTTGAGTTCAAAGAAGGAAGGAGGCTAGAGAATGTGCATTGATTCCAGAGCAATAAATAAAATAACAATAAGGTGCATATTTTCTGTACCTCGCAATACATGATTTAATGGACTGTTTGAATGGCGCAACTCATTTTTCCCAAATAGATTTAAAAAGCGAATATCATCAAATTAGGATGATAGAGGGAAATGAAAGGAAGACAACATTCAAAACAAGTGATAGACTGTATGAATGCCTTGTCATGCATTTGGGATTGACCAATGCACCTAGAACATTCATGAGAGTCATGAACGAAGTTCTCAAAGAATTTATTCGTAAATTTGTGATTGTATATCTTGATGGCATTCTTGTTTACAACAAAACAAGAGAAGAACATTTAGGGTTCATTAAACTAGTGTTGAGAAAGCTACAGCAAGGTAAACTTTTAGTAAATCTAAAAAAAAAGTTCCTTCATGAAAACAGAGCTAGTGTATTTGGATTTTGTGATTTCTCCAAAAGGAATAAAGATGGATCTAGAGAAGGTTTAGGCTATTTAGGAGTGGCCTTCTCCAAGAAATGATTATGAGATAAGGAGTTTTCTTGGATTCGCCAGTTTTTACAAAAAATTCATTCAAAATTGTAGCCATATATGTGTACTGATATGTAGAAATATGGTGATAGAATTGTAATTGCTCAAGAAGTTTGATCTAAAATCAAGAGACACAATCCTACTCTACTGATCTGCGGAATTTAATTCACAATTTAGAACAACAATCACACACATGTAATAACAGAAACCACACATGCACAGTATTTTTCTAGAGGAAACAAATTGCTAAAAACCCCTTAAGCCTGCTTGCATTAATAAGATGAATAGAGATGTATTACAATTGCTTCATCTCTCTGAGCACAACTTGCAAGTGAATAACCTATCTCTCTGCTTAATGAGAAAATCTGACCCAAACTTAGTCAAATTTTGCCTCAGCTTGAGCCCCTATTTCCTTGCGCAAATCCTGAGGAATTAGGCCCCTATTATTTAGTAATTTTCCTCCAATTGACTGCGCAAATACCAAGGTTGATCATCAGGTTGCATGCAACAACTATACACTCAAGAATAGTCTACAACTAATGTTACATAGCCTTGGAATCTCCACCACCACTGGGGAACTCGAATTCTCTGCATGCACTAGCTATTTTAGGTTGACTGATTAGTTAAATGGAATATCATTGAGTTACATTGATGTCCCACTGCAAAACTGACCTTCCACTAGGTCTATCAACAATTATAACTAGTTAACTGAATACAACTGGAAATCACTGACCTTGATTGCTACAATTTAGCAATCACACATGCTTAACTGAACTCCAAGCCCTCTAGCTCAAATTTACTGAGTAAACTGAGTGACACACGCCATGTCACACAAGTTAACTGCATCCAAGTTGTCAACTGATGTGGACATTCGAATTTTCTCCATTTGACCAAGGCAAAATCAAATTGAGACTTTGTTGTTGAACTTCTTAACACTCCCTCTTAGCAAGAAAGGGATAATCAACCACCCCTATACTGCACCTGTGGAACTCAAACTACCCTCTTGAAAAGGCCTTCGTCAAAATGTCAGCATTTTGCTCCTCTGTAGGAATGTATTGTAGCAACATTATCCACCTCTACACACAACCTCGTAAATGATGATACCAGATATCTATATGCTTGGATCGATCGTGAAATACCAGATTCTCAGAGAGCTTAATGCAACTCTAATTATCACAATATATCACCGTTGGATCCATCATCTGACCAAACAGTCCCACAAGTATCTTTCTCATCCAGATTGCCTCACATGTTGCTTGACTTGCAGCCATGTATTCTGCTTCTGTCGAATTGAGTGTCGCGGGTCTTTGTTTCCGGCTATACCAGGAAAGCACTACGGACCTTGTTATCACTCCACTGGATCTCTAAGGCTGAGAAAGATTCCAAACAGAGGTAACCACAGACCAATCT
The DNA here is from genome assembly GCA_034641835.2 of Pinus albicaulis. Classification (NCBI taxonomy): domain Eukaryota; kingdom Viridiplantae; phylum Streptophyta; class Pinopsida; order Pinales; family Pinaceae; genus Pinus; species Pinus albicaulis. Next base: position 1,465,961,227 of record CM076572.1, on the reverse strand, counting down.
TTTATATCAGTAGCTAGCCCTACCAAACCGAAGAGGGCTCTCTCCACAAAGTCACAGCCAAGAGGGCTAGATGAATTAGGGTTTTAGGCTAGGTATGACTACAAGGGTTTGTTTGTTTGAATTGGTTTGTTGGATGGGTGAATTAGGTCAAAGAGGCTAGGTCAAGGAAAATATGATTAGGATTGCAGTCCATTCAATGGGGCAAGGTAGGTAGGCAGGCTAACACTTTAGGGTTTTTGAATGGGGTGGATCAGACAGATGAGGTGCTAGAAAGAGCAAGACAATGCATGTATTCTTTCTAAACTGAAGAAATGAGACAAACTATGAAGATTTTCCCAAAACAAAGCATAGAAGATGTATTCTGCTTATCAACTTGAAAATCAACATATAATAGAAATAAATGGATCATGGAGAGTACAAAACATTCATGCATATGCAACAGAAGAAGAAACAATGTTAAATTTCCATACCACAAGTATCCGAAAGAAATAGTTGCAACTCTTTCATTAAATTCCTGCCAAATACTAAATACACTAGAGTATCTAATCAATGCAACAACATCCAAACTCTGAAATGAGTCAAGAAGTGAAAGATATAGACATAAAACAACCTCTCCCAACCTTAGGGGTTGAATCCCTGAGTTGAGGAACTGTTCGACCAAAAATTGAACTGCATACCTAGAGTGTAGGGAGGTCAAACTAACTCATGCCTCACTTTTTGGAAACTGATTCATTACATCTCATCAATAGTTTTTACCTAATGTATTTACCCCTAGGTAACTTAAAAACATGATTATTACATTTCCATCCTTGAATTACATTTTGGTAAAAACATTATTTGCCAAGGTGAAACTGAGAAAATTTGCAAATTTCAGGAAACACAGAAAATTGGTAGAAAGTGCAGTGCCAGTGTAAAAAGCACAGCGCCAACTGATGCGCCTCTAAATTAGACATAAAATAAGGCCCATCTAGCCTTCCTTTCTTAAGACAATCTACCTTCCTTATGCACATGAATATATATATTAAATCTCTCCTTCTGCACTTAATAATGTTTTCTTATGCTTCAATATTTTCTTAAGAAGGTTTAAAGGTAATAGCATATTTGTGCCTAATATTGGTTATTTTCGTAGAATATTGTGAAAATATTTGGCAGATTATGCAGATTTGGAGAAGGAGATGATTTAGGGACTTGTTCCCTGCCACTGGAAGATCAAGATTGGGGAATAAATGAGCACAATATCAGGAAATTAGGGAGAAATCTTGGAGAGATTAAAGGGAGTTGTCCAACCTCCTAGACTCTCAAAGGTAACCAAAGGATCCTCATGAGATACCCTCCAAAAATTTGAATTCCAGAGGCAGCCAAGCAACTCAATCCTTGTTTACTTAGAGTCAAGTGGACTCAATCACCCCAAAAGGAGATGATTTAAGGACTTGCTCCCTCCCACTGGAAGATCAAGATTGGGGAATAAATGAGCACAATATCAGGAAATTAGGGAGAAATCTTGGAGAGATTAAAGGGGGTTGTCCACCCTCCTTAACTCTCAAAGGCAACCAAAGGATCCTCATGAGATCCCCTCCAGCAATTCGAATTCCAAAGGCAGCCAAGCAACTCAATCCTTGTTTACTTAGAGTCAAGTGGACTCAATCACCCCAAAGATTCTCTCCAGCAATTCGAGTTCCAAAGGCAGCTAAGCAACTCAAAGAGGAGTTCACTCAATCTTTGTTTACTAGGAGTCAAGTGGACTCAATCACCCCAAAGATTCTCTCTAGCAGTTCAAGTTCCAGAGGCAGCCAAGCAACTCAAAGAGGAGAGCACTCAATCTTTGTTTACTGGGAGTCAAGTGCACTCAATCACTATTTTCTAGGGAGTTGTTGGTAACTGCCTTGTAGAATAAATAGAGCAGAGCTAGAGCTAGGAAGAGTGAGTCAGTCAGTCGATTCTTCGATTCCATTTTGGGAATTTTGCTGCAAGCTATTAAGCTTTTTATTGTACTCAGTCATTAGACTTTCAGAAATGTAACAAGACTATTTTCTTCCTTAAATGAGCAGACAAACTCCATTTTACTGATTTAGTTCCAGAGAATTGGGCTCGTGGGTTAGGGCCCAACCCATCTGCCTCAGCTTCTCTGTCGTTGTCATCGTTTCCTTTCTGTTATGTAGCTAGTTTTATTTATGATATTTCATTGATATTATAGTTGTTGTTGTAGATTTAATTTGCTTATCTGCGTTGTAGAATAGCTGATGAACTTTATAAAACTGAGGCAGTCTTCCCCTCTCATCTCTGTCAATAGAATTCAAGCGGGGTTAACCTTCCCACAGGCAAAAAATGCTTTATGTTCACTATTTTTATAATGCCTTTTGTCTATTTTTCTGTGGATAAAAGTTCCAGAGAAGTTCATTACGTCGTTCTGCTACATCTTCCAATTTCTCCCCATCTCTGTGTTACACTTCTGAACCTTGTTGTTATGCCTTCATTTCCCTCCTTTCTCTCTTCTTATCAGCTGCCACGCCGTTTTTTTACAGAAATCTATTAAAAGTTTGACCTTCGCCTGTTATCCTCGAAATTCCCGCTATCGCACTTTGCATCTCGCATGACCCCTTCCTTTTCCTTTGCCGCTCTTCAACATCTCAGCGATTTTCCCTTTTCACCTCACCTTTACCTTTTTAACGCAAAAACACTTGAAAATCATTAAAATTCGACCCCCGCCTTTGATCCTCGGTTCTCCCGTTATCGTACTTCGCAAATCGCAAATTGCATTTCTTATTTCATCCCGTTAACACTTACCATTCACTTTCGCCGATTGTGATAATCGCTTCGTACCCTGCCACATCGCAATCGCAACATTTTCATTTTTCCTTTAACACTCACTATTGGAAAAACTGAGAGGGGGGTGAATCAGTGTTTCTTTTCAATTGTTAATTTTTGTTAGTTAGATTCTTCACAATTAAAGACAAAGAGGTGTATAATAATAATATTAAGGATTAATCTGAACTTCAATCTTTTTTCAAATAATTGTATACAATAGATGAGTGAGGGCACCAACCCTTTAATGAAACAAGCACCAACGTATTGCCAAGCACCAACTTGGACTTTGATGAGGCTTCGACCTCTAGGGCTTTGACCCATTCTTCTCAAGGCACAAACCTTGTGTTTAGGGGCACCTACCCCAAGGACACCAATCCTTTCTTCGCTTCTTCACTAGACTATCAGTTCAAAGATGTTTTATTGCGCCAGTCTACATCACCAATTCTGCACCATACTGCAATGTTTATTCAACACCACACTTCTCATTTTCACCAAATAACATTGTTGCTCCAATGCACTAGCTGATGGTGCTTCATTAACAAGCCTGCAAGATGCTCAAGATAGTATCCAAGATGCTCCAAAGAAAACTTTCAAAGTCTGTATGCTCTAAAACTGCACCTTACAAGATTAAAAATTCTCCATTGGTCAAGTTTGTTGCAGCTCAATCACAAGCCTACAAATTCAAATTCATCAAACTCATCTTGTGTGCAGAAGAAGTTCTTCTTATTAAACCTTTTCTTTTTGTACATCATCCTTCTGGAGTCCTTTTCATCATCACTATCATGTTTATGAGGACATTTTGCAGCGTAATGACCTATTCTTCCACAATTGAAACAAATAAGAGGGTACTTACCTTTTAGCTTAGATCCCCTTTTTAGTCTTCCATACAAATTGAGCTAATTCGTTTTCAGTATCAGATTCATCGTTGTTGCAATTCCATCCTTTTCCTTCTTTTGTTGATCTTCAGGCTTTGAAAGCTGCTTCTTTGAAATTTGGACTCCCTTTCCTCATCTCATAGGCAATGAGAATTCCATGAAGTTCATCCATCTTGAGAGTATCTAGGTCCTTCATTTCTTCTATGGCACTTACTTCGGAGTCAAATCTGTCAGGAAGCAATCTTAGGATTTTTTGAACAATAGTGCTTTCTTCAATATTTTCTCCTAGTCCTTTATGAGAGTTAACCACTTCAGCTACTCGGAGGAAGTATGATGCAATATCTTCTTCATCGTCCATTTTCAGACTCTCTAATTGTCTTCTATAAGTTTGAAGCTTTACCTTCTTAACTTTGGAGTCCCCATCATCTAGGGAAACCAACTTATCCCATACTTTTGGTTAAGTCGCAATTCATGACTTTTGTAAATTCGAAATCGGTAATTCCACTAGTGATGGAATTTAAAGCTTTGGCATTAGCAATGTAGGCTTTTCTTTCGTCAGGATCAGTTGGAAGACCGAAGGGGGCTTTGTACCCATCCAAAACGGAGTGCCATACTTCAGGGCCAAGAGACATTAGATAGTAGGACATCCTCTTTTTCCAGAAACTAAAATTTGTTCCATCAAAGATAGGCAGTTTCCCTGTTGCTTCTATGTTCTTCATTGTGCCTAAGAATCCTTCTTCCAGCTATTAGGCTGATAATGAAGAAGCTGGCTCTGATACCAATTGTTGGAAATATTGAGAGGGGGATGAATCAGTATTTCTTTTCAATTGTTAATTTTTGCCAATTAGATTCTTCACAATTAAAGACAAAGAGGTGTATAATAATAATATTAAGGATTAATCAGAACTTCGATCCTTTTTCAAATAATTGTATACAATAGATTAGTGAGGGCACCAACCCTTTAATGAAACAGGCACCAACCTATTGCCAAGCACCTACTTGGACTTTGATGAGGCTCCGACCTCTAGGGCTTTGACCCATTCTTCTCAAGGCACCAACCTTGTGTTTAGGGGCACCTACCCCAAGGACACCAATCCTTTCTTCGCTTCTTCACTGGAATATCAGTTCAAAGATGTTTTATTGCACCAGTCTACATCACCAATTCTGCACCATACTGCAACATTTATTCAACACCACACTTCTCCTTTTCAACAAATAACATTGTTGCTCCAATGCACTAGATGATGGTGCTTCATTAACAAACCTGCAAGATGCTCAAGATAGTATCCAAGATGCTCCAAAGAAAACTTTCAAAGTCTATATGCTCTAAGACTGCACCTTACAAGATTAAAAATCCTCCATAGGTCAAGTTTGCTGCATCTCAATCACAAGCCTGGAATTCTATGTTTGATGCAGAATTGTCACAGGCTCAGAGGTTGTCACAGAAAGCCAAAAAACACAGACTATAAGCCTCAGGTCCAAATTTTTATAGGTGCCATAGGTTCAAGGTCTTGATCTTCAATAAGTTCGAGCATACAAGATATTGTCCACTAGTCTCAGCAACTGTTTCTCCACAGATGTGACCGATCTATCACAAGTGTTACTGCCCACAGGTCCGAGATAGATAAGTATCCTTCTATAATTATGGGCAATCTCCGAGCTAGAAAAGATGACTATTATACCTGTCTGAGCTTCCTGTAGGCTACTAATCACAGTTCCAAAACCCTCCACAACAGGCCACTAATCCGAGCTATGTGATGTAACTGCTGAACCACAGTATCTTCAGATGAGACAGGAATTCTGAGTTATTGTCCAAGCTATGTTATGAAGCTGCTGAAACGTGCCAAGGAGTCCGAACCACTGTATCTCCATATCACTGTAACTTTAAACAAATTCGAGCATCTGTAGTGCATATTTAATAAGATTCTTTTTTTTTAAGCCCAAAGTAGATTATTCAGACTCCTTTTCTTCTTTGTTCACGAGCTGTGAACAATACCTTAATCTTCTGTGATTATAACCGCAATGATGGTAGAGAAATGAGGAAACGGAATGTATATATATAGGAATGCATTGCTAGACATGTCTTAAGGATTAGGCCGACATGAATTTACTAAGGTAAGCTCGGCTCACTGACAGAATTTTACCTTAAACTTGAAAAATCAATAACTTTCAAATTGCTTGGAGTTAAGAGCTGAGTAATAGCTCGTTGGGAAGCTAAAATTATGCTTTATAAGATGGTATACAACTTAATGTATAAAGATTCCTCCAAGGTGTCCAAAATATTTTTCCTTTGTGACTGTTCCTGAATTTTTGTGCAGAGGGTGATTAGGACAGCAAGTTCATTAGGGCTCCTTCATTATTACAACTCCAAGTTCTTCATCATAGTGTGTAGCATCCATCATCCATATTATCATATGCCATCAAGGATCTCCAAGTCCGTCATGTCATGCAAACTGTCCAAGTCATCAAATGGTCCTCCATTGTCCAAATGATCATCTTAAGCGTGGTCATTCATCATCCTCTAGCATCCTATTGCCATCGATGACAACCTTGCTTAACACTCACCAATCCCGCCTGCCGATTGCGATAGTGCAATCGCACTCTGCCGCCGATCCCACCGCCACGTCATCCCTATCGCAATCGCAATCGCATCTCGCAGATTTTACCTTTCCGCATATCGCACTTCGCATTTCACTCCCGCTTCCAAACAACATTTCCGCTATCCCTTTAATTTCACGATATTGCGATTGCGATATCGCATATCGCAACTTTTTCCTCCATCGCACCTTTCAATTCATTCCACTTCAAAGCCCTTCTTTGCGCTATAATAAGGTTTTGTAAGGTTTAAACCCATCTTTTCATTTCTAAGCCTTGTTTCATGTGTGTATGCCCTCCATTAGCCTCTTTAGCCCTTTTTCCTCCAAACTGCAAGCACACTTCTTCAAATTAGAATTAGGTCATGTATACCTGCATAGATAGGAGCATGATAGATAGAGTAGGGCGTGTTTAGCCGATTGGCGAAGTCAAGTGTGGTTTAAATTAGTTTCCTTTCTGCAACTTAAATTAGTTTCCTTTCTGTCATTTCTTTTCAGCAATTTAAATTAGTTTCCTTTCTGTCATTTCTTTTTCAGAAATTTAAATTAGTTCCCTTTCTATCATTTCTTTTCAGCGATTTAATTTAGTTTCCTTCTGTCATTTCCCTTCTGCAATTTAGTTTACTTTCATTGAAGTGTGACAGACTTCACTGAGAACCCTTAGAAATAGCACCATTTCATAAAGCGGAAGAGGATGACATGAACAGAATGCATCTGTTGTGCATATAGCACTCTCACCTCCAAGTTTGTATGGACCCCGAGTTGATAAAGTAAAGTAGGGCAACCCTTGGAGTTGCAGCACTCTTGGTGCAATACCAGGGCTCACCACCAGCTTCAGCTCCATTTTTGAAGGGGTTCCCAATGTCCAAATTGAGCTCGGGATAGCTCATTGGAAAGCTTGTCCTATCTAGTTTCTAGATTTGTGCTTAGTTTCCACAATGGTGTTGATTTGACCCTCCAAAACATCATTCTCCCAAGACTAGTCAAAAGCACAATGCCAACCTCAAAAACAGGGCAGAAACATGTTTTTTGAGGTGTTTTTTGACTTTTTGACTAACCAGTTGGCCCAAAAAAATCTTAGAAAAGTTGCTAGGGTGACTATACTTGGCCTTCTGAATCTAATGGTGCCTTCAATTTTGTCATTGGAGGTCACTAGAAGAATCGCAGCGCCTAGGGCATTGCGCTTTTGACAATGCAACTGTGCAAAACTGTCAAAATGTGCAAAAACTCAAAAAAATTCAAAGCTTGCCCAAAATTTCTTCAAAATTGTGTTATGGAAGCCTGATGAAATGTGTTAAGCAATGAGGGATGCCTCTGCAAGGATGTCAAGCTTGTCTCCCTCCTTTTGCTTGGCTAGGGTTTTCTTGTGTTTCTCCTGCAATTTCTTAAGTTTGATGCTACAAACCTTGTTCCTTGTGATTACCTGTTTGACAAGTTTCCGAGCATCTTGTTGTCCTTGTTTGCCTTGTGGAGGAGCTTCACAAGATGTATGTTGACCCTTTCAAGCCATGTCTCTCTATCATCCTCAACCTCCTTGGCAATCCTTTCCTCAAAAGTCAGTTTTTCATCTTCAATTCTCTATTGTTGTAAAGCCCTCTAAAGACCTCTTGTTTTTGGTCTTTTTCTACTGCTTTGGATGTCATGTTGATCAGGGTGACTAGGTGGCATCATAGCTTTACCTTTCTTTGTCTTAAGCAACTCTATATCCATGAGAATTTGCTTATCCTTCAGCTGCTTATTCTCCTGCTCAAGAAAAGAAATGACAAACTTAGATCTCTCTAAGTTAGTCTGAAGCTCTCTAATTTGGGCATCCTTCTTTTTTAAAATCAAATTGGAGGCCTCATGATCATCCTGCTCATCCAAGTCAACAAGGTCAAATTCTATCTCTATCTCATGGAGGTCTTCCTCCTCATCGCTGACTTCCTCATGAACATTTGCCTCTGTCATCTTTTCCTTTCCCTTTTGTACTTGCTTTGCTGATAAAGAAGGCAAGGTCCCTTCCACTTTCCGTGGAGCAAACACTTTCCTATACCCTCTCTGATATGTGCTAGCCAATGTGCCCATTTCAGCCCTTTTAGGCTTGCTGACCATAGCTCTGCTAGCTGACCCAATCTGACCCTGAAATGGTGATGATGGTGGTGAAATGGGTATAGTAGGCCAAACTGATGAAGGAGTAGGTGTTGTGGGCTAAGATGGAGGAAGCCTATCTTCAACATGTTGATCAGTAGGATGAGATGAAGAAAGCATGTCTTCAACATGCTGAGCTTATGGAGCTGTGAAGATATCATTGGCAATGAAGGTGTCCCATGAAATATGTAACTGGTTAAGGTTATGGAGGACAATGATCTTGATGAGAGATTGGTGAAATAGGTTGTTCATCTGCTGGTCATAATCTCTCCTTGTACAATGTATGCCATTTTGTCTATGCTCCTGAATAGAAAGTATGGGATATTAAGCAATTTAACTCTTGTGAAGTGCATAAGCAGTCTAATATTATGTATAGAGTTTGGAGAACCTTCCTCCACAAGAGAAGTACTTCATGATGATGTTCATCATGGGGGTATACCTATCAAGAAGGTGGCTAAAAGGAAAATCTCTCCTCCTCTCATTTTTGTACCTTGGCTTGATGAATGGTTCATAATACTGATCATCCAAGTCTTTGGATTTAAACCACCTCTAACCCATGTTTGGAATCCCTGTGGTAGCAGCAATGATAGATGTAGATAAGGTGAAGGTTACACCTACAAGGGTCACCTGATTGTCTTTGAGGTTTGAAATGAAAAGTTTGCTCAAAATAAGGTGATGTTGAACTCCTTCAATCATATTGCAGAAATCAAGGCAACCAACATATTGAAAGCATGAGGCTATCATTGGTGAAGCCATCAGTTCTTTGTTGTTGGTGGGTTCAAGGCTTCAAGCCTTAGGATTCTTCCTCCTTTATGTGGCTTTCTCTCTTGTCTATCCTCCTCTTCCAGTCTATCCTTTCTCTGTCTTCTTCCATGGTGTTTTTTATCTACAAACCCTGGGGATGAGGAAATGGAAGTGGGGATAGGTCTAGGAAAAATTAGGGAGATGGGGGAAGGGGTTATTGAACTTTGGGAGATGATACAGGATTAAAATTCTTAGGGAATTAGAAATGATAATTTTATTACAGGTTTTGGGTATGGGTGCCTAGGAAATTTGAAATCCTAGGACTTAGGGTTTAGGGGAAAAGGGATTTTGGAAAAGGGATATAGTGTTGTAGGGGTAGTGATAGGGTTTACAGTGATGTACGAAGGGAATGCAAGGTTTATGGGCATCAAATTGGGAATGAGGAGATGGGATTAGGGTTTTCAACTAGACAAACTGCCAATTTTTCATGAAAACAAAAACACCATGAAATTGCTCTTGAAGAATGCAAGCAGGAGGAAAATATGTCTTACTTACTTGATAAGTGGTGATAAGAATCTTTATTGGAGGTTAGGAGCACTTTGGATGAGTTTTGGTGCTTGCTGGGCAAACTGGGCAAAAGCGCAGCGCCCTGCGGCAAAAAATGTAGAGTTGTTGTCCAAAAGTGCAGCGCCTGTTCAAAAAACGCAACGCCACCCTCCAGAAATGCAGCGCCACCCAAAAACTCAACTTTTGACCTTGCAGATTGGTTTTTTGAGCTGAGGGAGTGCAAGCTCGATGGTTACAATAGCAAATGAGCTTCTTCTTTGTCTTATGGTGATCTTTATACTTGATGAATTTGATGTTTCGGCCTTGGGACCCACTTTCTCTTTTCTTCTCTTTCACTTTACAATTCGAAACTTTACCCTTTACTCTTTTTGAATTCATTATTTACACATTGATCATTTGATGATTGAGAACTCTTTACATTTTGACTTTTGATGCTTTGTTGGCATGTGGAACTCTGAGTTGACAGCTTGGGAACCATGAACTTATTACAAATTGAGTGACATGAAATTACATAATGGAAAATAAAAATTACATCTTGGAATAAGAATTACTCCTTACAAGTCATCTTTACATGGTAAAGAGAGGTTATTTGATCACTTTCTTACTTGTTGCTCTTATGCAATGGAAATGGTTTATTATTGGACCTTAAAAAACCCTAGAAACCTAATGAAACCTTGAAAAACCCTAAAGACCTAATGAGAGCCTTGACTGAAAGAAATTCATGGTGACATGACTAAACAAGTGATAAAAACTCACGAATGATGGTCATTCAGCAAATTATGAAAATGAGTCAGCAAGTAATGGAAATTTAGGAAAAAGTGATTTTTTATTTATATTAGGACTGCCATCAGTGAGTAAATTTTGGAATGATGACCTAGTGGAATGACAAAATTTTTTGAATGAGACCCTAATATGATATGAAAAGAGGATTTTTTATCACTAATGGCAAGATGCAAATACTGACACTAACAGACCCAACACTAAAAATTCCACCTGATGTACTCTTTCGATCGGATGGGGACTCCCTGCCCAATCTACATCTGTGAAGCTACACAGTTTCACTCCCTTTGTCTGTCTGTACCATAATCTATACTAGGTAGTGCCTCTGAGGTACTGTAAAACATGCTTTGTTGCCTTCCAAAACAATTTGGTCGGCCTAACCATAGCTTGGCTCAGCTAGTTGACTACATAGCACATATTTGGTCATGTGTTCACAACATACATTAGTGAACCAACTAGCTATCGGTAAATGGTAGCATTAACCTCTTCACCTGAAGTGGCATTATCCTTCCTCAAATTGGTTGCTAGAGGTGTCTCCATGGGCTTACAATTCTCCATGCGATATCTCTACAGTATCTTAGTGGTATACTTGCCTTGAGACACAAACAATTCCCCATCACCTTGCCATACTTCCAACCCGAGGAAGTACTGCATGAGACTCGTGTCTTTAATCTCAAATTCCCTTGTAAGAGTTGATCATCTACTCATCACCAATTAATGTTAAATCATCAACATATAAAACAATGATAAGCAATTTACCTTCTACGAAAATGTGATAGAGGTTCACATCCGCTTCACTTTTGGTGAAGCCCAATCCAGTGAGATACTGTCGATCTTGGTGTACCATGCACAGGGTACCTGTTTAAGACCGCAAAACACTCACCTGAGTCTGCACACAAGAGACTCCCGATCAAATGTCTCAAAACCTTTTGGTTGCTCGATGTACACCTCCTCCTCAATAACTCCATTGAGGAATGTTGTTTTTACATCCATCTGGTGGATCTTCCACCCCATCTACGCAGCAAGTGCAAAAATTGATCTAATGGATGATACCTTGCTACGGGAGCAAAGGTGTCCTAATAGTCAATTCCCTCAACTTGAGAGAATCCTTTGGCCACATGTTAAATTTAGATAATCATGGTATGTTCTATGCTTAAATGCAATTTACTTCAATCTTCTTTAAGGCCCAATTCATATTTAGCAATCACATAAACTTGAAAGTAAAATGCTGATAGAACATAATAATAGATCAACAAAAGACAAGCCAAATAATACAACAGAATTTGTAATTCTTTTTGTCCAGCTAATATAGAGATAAATGTTTGTTACATCAGTCAACAGAATGCCCTAGCTAGCAAAGACTTGAGTTGGCCAAAACAACTTATCCAACAGCCAAATCAGCCTTTCTCCAAGTGTCACACACACCCCTCAAAGACAACTCCAAAAAGTCAATGCAAGTCAACAGCAAATGGTCAACGTATAAGTCAACAACGTGGTCAAAGCTACGATCAATAGATAGCAGTCAAAGTCAACGTCCAACCTCGATTTTCGTGCCCTCCAATGCGACCTCAAGAAATCGAAATTTCTGTGCTAAAATCAAAGTCAAAGCTCAAGTGTTGACCCAAAGTCAACGCTGGTCAACGTTGTCCAAAAAGCCCTAAAACAGTTTGCAAATTTCTTCAGGTTCAGATTCACACGTGTGAGGGATGGAAGCCTCTCCTAGGCTGTACGAACCAATCAAATCACAAGAAGAATGTGTGATGATATGATGATGAAATGAGCATCATCTCTCTCCTATTTATATCCATCGGTGAGGGTGTGTGACACATCTGATGGGGCTTGTGAGCCTGCATTACAAATTTGGACGACCTTGTCAATTTGCACGTGTGGAAAATAAAATCAAAATATAAGTTCTTCTCATCCAAACAAGATGATCTTTAAATCAATCTTGCACCTCTCCGAAAGAGGAATCCAACAAAAATATAATCATCATCATATGAGCAGTGCAACATGCAGTTTGGACCTAGTTGCCCAAAATTAACACTCCCTCTCAAATAGGGAGAACACCATCTGTCCACCCGTGCCATCCTGTCATCAATACCATCGTGTACTATCATCATCATCATCCTGCAATCACGTGTCATCCTGCTGTAACATGCTTTGTTGGCTCTGAGAGCAAACAAACGAGAGTGAGTCACAAAGACATCACACTCCGTTGACCCGAAGTCAACTTAGAGGTTAAAACCTCAATCGAACTCAAGAGAGTCACATACTAACCCGAAGTCAATTTTAGAGGTAAGAACCTCATTAAACTTGATCCCAGATCAAGGTGTTGGACACATCCCCATCCTAGACATAGAGAGTACGACAACCTCTGATGCATCCATCGGTCTTGCTATTGGTCTCTATCCATATTTCCCACCTCATTGGCCAAATGAGAGGTACTTCCCATGAGTCCGAAACTCCATGGGTAGTATGCTAAGAAACCGGATTCGTTGGGTGGGGCCCACGAATCTCGAATTCGTCGTATCGGATACGATACGTACGAATTCGGACCCAAATCACAGGATTTGATCGTATCCATACAGGATACGTCGAATCCAAATCGAATCCTGTACGGATACGATCGAATCCCGTACAGCCAGATTCGACCAACGAAAAAATGCGATGTTGAGTTATACAAGTCCGATTTCTCTCATTATTTCTCACAACTATTTGTTTGTGAAGTGAGCAAGGAGCAAGGGTTAGCAAGGAGAAAGGGAGTTTTTTCAAAGAGATTCGAACATCCGATAAGTGCACTATCCCTCTGTTTTTGCATTTAGTTTGTTGTTAGTGTTTGCATGTGCATATGTTTTATATATTTCGACATTTTTGTTTATTTTTTACAGTATTCATGACTCAATCAAGGGAAGAAAGACAGGGGAAAAGAAAGGGGAAGAATGTCCTCATTGGAGATGCCCCTCCTGTCCCTGTTTCATCAAGGTTTGCAAGTATTCCAACTATTGGAAGTGGGGCTGCAACAACAGCTTCAAATGTGCAAGGAAAACAAGCTCACGACCCCAAATACCCATTGTGGAAATATGTGAAAAGAGAGGCAGGGCCAGGCAACAAGGCAAAGGGAGGAGGCAATTGTTCATGGAAATGCAATTTTTGCAACTGCCATTTCAATTGCACATATTTCCGTGTGAAATCTCATTTGTTGGCTTTGCCAGGTTGTGGAATTCAATCTTGTTCAACAATTAAATTGGCACAAATGAAGGCATTGGAGAAAGAGCAATTTGTTGGTGCAGCAACTGTGGCATCAAAATCAAAACAAAACAAGAATGATGACCCCTTTCCATTCTTAAGGAAAAGCAACAACAAGTTCCCTTTTCAGAGTTTTAGTAGGGGACAATCAGCAAAGAGAAAGGCAACTGCAGTTGGTCCAATGGACAAGATTTTTCAAAAAGAGAAGAGGGAAGAGCTTGATCTCACCATTGCATTTTTTTTTCTATCAGAACTTCATATACTTTAATGTTTCACGGTCATCTCTATTTATCGAGTTGTGTCGAGCTCTTAGTCATGGGGCTCCATCAGGGTATGTGCCTCCTAGGTCAGAGAAGCTCAAAACCACATTGTTGACAAAGGCAAAGAAAGAGGAGGACAAAATGCTTGAGCCTATTAAAACAACATGGCCAACATCTGGGGTTAGCATTGTTTCTGATGGATGGACAAATACAGCATGCCACCTGTTGGAAATGTTGTCATTGATGGCAAAGGAGATGGCAAAGGAGCAACACCTGAAACAGCAACAAGGCAAAGAGAGCAGCATAGAAGCAGAGAAGTAGCAAAAGAGGCAGCAAGATGTGGAGAGGCTCGAGCAGCAGAGACAGGGCCATTTAAAGAAGCAGGGCAGCAAAAAGAAGCAGCCCAGGTTACAGAAGCAGCAGAGAAAGCATAAGACAAGTAGCAAAGGCAGCAAAGAGAGCAACAGAGATAGCAAAGAAGCAGAGAGGAAGCAAGGCAGCAAAGGCAGCAAAGTAGATAAGGAACAGAGGCAGCAGACAAAGCAGAAGTAGCAGATCTGGAGAGGCAGAGTAATGAGGAACAATTATTCAAGTGGGAAGACTGTGAAGCACTGTTGGGAAGAATACATCAATTCATTCTGCAAAATTAAATCAAGATGAGGAACAGAACTTTGGTAACGTAGCGGAGTTCGAAGTTGAGGAAAAGAACTGTTGAATTGAAGGTGTAGAAGATCGGAGCCTCATGGGGTTTGCTACAAGTATAACCGATGGAGTGGATTCTATATACGCAACTGAGAAAGGGGCTACACACATACTGCAAATAAGATTCAAACCAGACTGAAGGAAAATCATATGGTAAGGGTGAATTTGCTAGTGCGTAGAGTAAGTAACGTATCCATGGAAATGATGAAATGATGGCTCAATTGAAGGCAAGGGAAGCCATATTTTGATTGTGAATCTACAAGAATGGAACTGTAGTTCCATACAAAACCCAGGATAAATGGGTTGATGAATAATGAAGTTGAACCGTGAGTCGATTTGCAAAAGAAAACGCAGAAGGAGGAGGCAATGTTACAATCGTGTGAAGGTCCGCAGTTCGTTCCTGCGTGGAGGCCTCGAATGTTTTTTTGTTTTCCTGATTACCTTGATGCTGACCTGCATATTTTATTTTTTTAAAGGAAATTGTTGTGTTAAAAGGCAAATTGGGGTCATACTATATCATTCTAGTCCTACAGGCAAAAATGCCCCAAATATACTAAATATCAGGTTGAAATCGTGTTTAAACAAAGAGCCGGACTTCAAGCAGTTATAGAATGGAGTTATATTGCTATCGAGTCCGAAGAAACCAATCGCATCAGCGCAATGGAAGAGCAAGGGTATGAATTGTTGAATGTTGCGATTGCGATTGAGCGATTGAATCACAACCATTAGATCACGATTATTTGTGACCATTGGATCGAGCGCTGATCGCATCGGCATTTCAAGGTGAACAGTGATTAATCGCATCGGAGAAAGAGCAAAGTATATGTATATGCAGCGCCTTATTTATGTTGCGCCTTATACACAAAGGTCCAAAGCATATGTATATATATATTTATATGGAGTGGTTTATACACAAAGGAACAGGACTACAATACAAAGTATATATATATATATATATATCTGTGTGTGTGTGTGTGTGTGTGTGTGTGTGTGTAGCGCGAGATCTAAAGAACCAAAGGCTCTATCAAAAGCAAAGTACCACATGGTGGGACCCTCATCAATCGCATCGGAAAAAGGTAGGCAGCGGATCATATGAACAGAAAGTTGCGATAGCGATTGAAGTCTCGACCCGATGGTTTTATAAACCATGATTGATATGTGTTTGAGTTCCTGCATAACAGTGATCGCATCGGAGCATAAGAATATCGAAACATGCAAATGCAAATTGCGAGTGCGATTGAAGTTCCAGACCCGATGGGCGTATAAACTGTGATTTTATAGGTTTGAGTTCTGACCTAATCGCATCGGCACATTTAAATGAACAGTGGTCAATCGCATCGGAGTAAAAGCAGGACATCGGAACATACTACTGAGAGTTGTGGTTGCGATTAATCGCATCAGCAATTAGAGCAGAAGAGTTTAGAATTTAAAAAGTTGTGGGACCCAGAGTTTTTAAAGGTCAGCGTTGGTTGCTCAATAATTAAAATCCAAGGTTTATTAAAAAGGTTTTATAATATTGCTAAGAGTTATTTATGTTGGATTAAAAGACAGTTGTACAGGCAGCAGTTATGTAACTGCAATGAACGGAGAAAATGAATATAGTGAACCGAAAAAGAGAGGTGTGGAAGTTGTTGAAAAGAGAGAGGAAAACAGAGAGAGAGGAGAGTTGTTGAAATGATTCGAAATTTACACTGTAATTGAATGAAAGTTTTTAATGGTTTACATTGTTTGTGATGTAATTGGCAAGTCTTCGGAGAAAGGAAAAATCCCACTGTAAAGTTGAAATGGATACATTTCTCTGAGTAAATGGATAAAAGAGATGAGAAGGCAGAAGGCAAAGAGACATGGTTGTCCATTTCGAATACCCAGTAGAATACAAACAGCCATGAAGCTATTTTGTATAAAACAGGATAATATCCAAGGGGAGAATGTTACAAACAGAGTGAGAGAAGAAGAGAGTGTGCAGCAGAATTGAAGAGAGTTGAAGAAAATAAGAAAGCTGCAAGAGGTTAGAGAGAGCGAGAAGAGAGAATGCAGAGTTTGGAAAATTGAGGCAGAGAAGATATAGAAGGAGGAGCAGAACGAGATGCAGTGAAAAGTTAGAGAATGCAGAAATGAAGAAGTGAGGCAGAGAAGAAGGAGGAGTTGATACTGAATCTGAGAAGATGCAGAAATTATATAAGGCAGATATGAAGACTGATACACAACAGTGAAGATGGTACAAAACAGAGCTGATATCTGAGGTAAATCAGCAAACATTTTTTTTTGATAAATTGAGGGAGTTGGAGCTTCCTTGCAAGTCGTAGCTTGCAGAATTGAGGTAGGAGCCTCCTGTAGGTCGGTGCCTACAGAAAATCAGTGGTGAGAGGGAGTTGGAGCTTGCCTTTACATCACAGCAATAATAAGATGTGGTTTTCTCCCTTTATGGGTTTCCACTTATATCTGGTGTCTCTGTGCATGATGTCTATGTGTTGATGTGGTTTATCTAATCTGCTTAATACTTTTTGCTCACATATTAAGACTACTGTTACATTAACAAATCTGCTTGATACTTGCTGCTCACAAATTAAGATTGCTCACATATTAAGTTGATCATGAAATGAAGGTGTAAATAAGTTTTAAGGGAAAAGTTTTAAAAGTCCATGTATGTGTTAAACTGATTCACCCCCCCCCTCTCAGTTTAACTAAGGGTTCAACACCACCCACTCATCAACTTCATGGTGTCATCCTTGAATGGTCCAGTTTTCTTGAAATCAGTGGATGCACTTGGAAAGTACAAGGATGCACAATATATGGGTGAGTTATTTATTAAAATTATTGAAGATGTAGGTGTTGATTCTTGTGTGCAAATCATTACAGATAATGCACCTGTTTGCAAGACTGCTGGCATGATTGTGGAAGCAAAATATCCACAAATATTTTGGACACCTTGCATTGTCCATTCATTGAACTTGCCACTAAAATCTATTGCCTCTGATGTGCTTTGGATTGGAGCCATTATTGAGGATGCACGACATATCCGCAACTTTGTACAAAACCATACAAATGCCCTCACTATCTACAAGGAGTACACCAATCTATCATTGTTGAAAATTGTGGATACACGGTTTGCCTCTTCATTCATCATGTTGAAGAGGTTGAGGGAGGTCAAGACCGCTCTTGGAGCCATGGTTATTTCAGAGTTTTGGTCTTTTTGGAGAAAGACGAATCAAGCAGCCTCAAAGAAAGTGAGGGACACAGTGTTGGATGATATCTGGTGGGAGAAGGTATATCTAGTTATTCAGATCATGGAGCCTATAATTTCCTTGCTTCGATTTGCAGATACAGACTAACCCATCCTAGGAGAGGTTTATGAGGGATGGGATTCCATGGTTGAGTCTGTGAGGACCATTGTTTTACAGAGTCAGTGCCCAGAGTATGAGACATCACCAGAGGCCTTCTTCACCAACATACAGGATATTCTTGTCAGCAAATGGGACAAGAATTGCACACCTTTACATTGTTTGGCTCACTCCTTGAACCCAAAATACTACAACCATGAGTCGCTGAATGGTGGACCTTCCCGCAGATTCCCTCCTCACATGGATGGTGAAATCTCACAGGGGAGAAAAGATGCATTCAGAAGGATTTTTCAGGAGAGGGCATCCCTTGATGAGGTGGAGGATGCCTTTGCAGAGTTTTCCACTGGCACTAGGTGATTTGCAGGCTATGATGTGATTCGAGATAGGGGGGCTAAGAAGCCCTATTCTTGGTGGGCAACTCATGGGGCAACAAGCCCTACTCTACAGCGTTTAGCCATGAAGCTCCTCTCTCAAGTGACTTCATCCTCTTGTTGCGAGAGGAGTTGGAGCACATATGGGAATTTGTATAATGTGAAGAAGAGCAGGCATGAGCAGTCCAGGCCATAGACAGTGGTGTATGTGCACACCAACCTTCGTCTCATTTACACGCAGAGGGAGGATTGGTTGAAGTGAAAGACAAAGATGTGGGATGTCTTTCCTGATGATATGGGTCTGGACAACAGTGTTGAGTTGGCATTGGCCAACTTGGATCTCAATGCGCCAGTGCTAGAGCCTGTCACATTTGATGATGCTGATACAGTAAAGGCGTCATCCTCCACACCAACAGATGCAAAGATGACAGAGGAGGAGGATGTAGCAGAGGAGAGCAGTGGTGAGCATGATGATCATGATGAGGACAGTGATGTTGATTATGATGATGAGGATTGATGACTCATTAACTCTGCCTCATCAAGGCTTCAGGCTTGTAGTCTTGTAGACTTGTAGACTGTAGTTGTTTTGTATTTTCTATTTCTATTTGCCATTGGCAGTGTACTTATGTAACACATTTTGATTCTGATCACTTAATGAGAAAACTACAGTATCTTACTATCTTGTCTTTCTAAGTAAATTTGTAAATTGTAATATGTATGATTGACAATTTGATAGTTGTATGATGTATCAATGTATCAATATATCATGTATGAGTATCTAAGATCTTAAATCTATGTTTGAATCAATGAATTTGTGTAAAAAAATATCTAATTTTTAATATATATATATATATATATTATAAAATAATATATAACCTATTTCGGGGGTCACCGTATCCCGAATTCGATTCTTGAATCCCCGTATCCATCGAATCCCGAATCCCTGTGTTAGGTGACTTAGGTAGGATGCATGCAGGGCATAGATCAAAGAGAGGGTGAACCAGCACAATATCATAACGGTGGGGAAGAAGCACAACAAGGTTCGGCGAACCTAGCCCTGTGCATGCTTATAGCTCCAAGAAGCTAACCCCAAGCCCCCTGGAGCTCCTAGAGCTCATTGTCCAACTCAAGCAGGACCCTCATAATAGTGTCTGTCCATAATTCCAAGCTTCTCACGGAAGGTTACGAATTTGATCTTCCCCAAGGGCTTCGTGAGAATATCCACAACCTGCTCATCAGTCTCAATGTGATCGAGCCTTACGGTGCCTCACTGTACCATATCCCGGATAAAGTGGTACCTAAAATCAATATGCTTGGATTGATCGTGGAACACGAGATTCCCAGAAAGACGAATCCCACTCTGGTTGTCGTAAAGGATAACGGTGATATCTAGCACATGTCCAAATAGCTCACTGAGGCGCCTTCTCAACCAAACAGCTTCACAACAGGCCATATTTGCTGCAATGTATTCGGCCTCAGTGGTGCTCAAAGCAACCGATTTTTGCTAGAGAGATTTATCATAAATCTCTCTAGAGAAATTTTTTTGCCCCCCCTCCCACTCCTTGCATAATTTTTGCCTGTTCTTGTTTTTCATTTTTTCCTCCTTTTTCTTCTTATGTCTAGTCTTTTATATTTTATTCCCCTTAATATTTTCTTATATATTATTCTTCTTCTTCTTCCTTTTTTAGATCTCTATGTATCATATTTAAATAATTAAATCTCTGGCATAATTATTTAATATTATAAATTACATTAAAAAAATTATATATTATATTTTATTATAATATCTATTAATTAATCAATACAAATTTTTAATTAAAAATATTTAATATTCTTCCAATTAACTAATTAACTAATCCATTAATGGCTAGTTTTTAACAGCTAGTTTTCTTCGACTAATACTGGGCAAAGATGCATCCACACTATTTATTCAATAAAATCGATTGGCTTCTTCACCTTGTCCCGAGGATGAACCACATTAGTTGGTTCGAAACGTGGACCAAATCCTAATAATGTGATTAATCCGAAAAGAAATTTATCTATTTTATGGATCACAAAAGTCTCGATCTAACATAAGAACTAATTCTCACAAGCTCCATAGTCAAACTGGCCATTAGACAACTCCCAAAACAATGTGGGATGAAATTATCATCTTTGTGACAATGAAAGGCACTTTCTCCTAAACTGTCTAACATATATTCAAATTGAATTTCATTTTGAAAAAATTTATTATATTAATAATTTTTCTTGACCTTTTAACTCAATAAAATTACAATAATTTTATAACAAATTTCCTAAAGTATTTTAAACATAAAAATAAAACCTTAAAAAATTCTAAATAATCTTTTATATATTTAAGATTCTTAATTTCAGTAAATATTAATCATCACTACCTTTAATATAAAAATTTATTAGAAATAAATTTTTAAAATAATATAATTCAAAGAGACATATTATCAAAAGTAAATGCTTTAATGTATAAATGTAAAAAATATAAAAAACATAAATTCAATGTTTAAAAGACATAAATTTATGTTACCCATGTGTGGATCAAAGCTCAATGCTCTGACGTATAAATCGGAAAAATATAAATTATATATACGCAATATTTAATAATATTGAAAGGATATGGGATATCACATAAATATTTTTTTTTTGAATTATGATGCTGCCACAGCAGCAAAAACCCACAATTGCACTCCTAATACAATCTGTGGTAAACAAATCTTATCAACCTCAAAACTGAGGCTTCTCCATATGCGGAAGCTATTTCATTTATTGATAATTATGGTTACTAACCATAATAAAATATCCACTTTCCTAAATTTCCAATCATATCCGCTTTATCAAATTCTTAATTGTGATTAATTATGCACCTTCAATTTATTAATGCATATCCATATGCACATCAACCCGAATTCTCAAATGGAAGCTTTTTTAATAATTGTGACTATCAACCATATAAAATACCCATTCTTAATCACATCAATCTATGCAATTGACTTTGGATAAAAACCATATAATTTCGGGCCCACATTTTCATTTGGCACTTGGGTTAAATTAAAGTGCCACTATATATATATATATATATATATATATAATCGGCCATGCTATTTCACATACCTTTTACACCGTCGATCTTAATGCTCCATACATCCGACGACTATCGCATAACCAACTTGCATTTCATTTAATGTTTCAAACTTACACGAAATGGCCGGTTTTAGTTTCCACGTGTCACTTTCTAACTGCTATCGCGTTCGCTCAAGCAATTACCACTTACCACTTTAAAGCTACGCGAAAACCATTGGTTGGTTTTTAAAACCGTCTTCACTGTTCCATTTGCCATTTACTCATGGTTCCGCATTTGTTCTTGACACAATTCCTCTGAGCCATAAATTCACAGTTTCCAGGCATCAATTACTGATAGCCCATTCACGGATCAAATCAATTCACTGATATGATCTATTGTGCTCTCTCTTCATTAAGTCAATACTCCTCTATTTTCCCTTACGCATAATCACTCTGTCTTCACAGGATCCCGTCCAACCTCGAAACATGCATAATTCGATTTCCACTCTATCTTGACTCCATTTCAATTCTAGAAAATTTAATTTGCACCTGTGACTTCTTCTCAAAGATATACACAATTCTGCACAGAATTATAAATTGAAAGATGACATATTAAGAACACACAGTTTCATGGATTCTTAAGATTTGTAGCTCATATCTACAATGACGGAAATTCCTAAATTTCAATTATTTTCATATTTGAATTTCATAGAGCTCATATAAGCTCAATCACATTTTCAGTCCTATCCTCTAATTTGATTTGCCAATCTCACTTACAATTCATAACTCATCCATCAATGCATAATTCCCCAATGCAGAATCAAATTTCTCAATATATTTATAACCAATTAATTACAAAATATTTCCTCTCTGGCCTGATATTCTGATCAATGGCCTTTTTGTCTAATTGCCCGTAGGCTTACCACAACAAACCTCTGTTTGTCCAAAACCCTACTTTCTACCTAAAAACTCTTCTACCCCTTTCTGCCTTTGGGGCTTTACAGTTTATACAAAAGTTTCTGAACCAATTTGGTTCAGATCCTCCATCATCTCAACAAAATCCTCCAAATCCTCTAAGTCCTAAAATCTATCCTTTATCCCTAAGGATCTTCTCTAATCCCATAAAATCATGAAACTAATTCTAACTTAAGATTTACAATTAATTCCTAAATCTCTCAATCCCTATGAAATCTCAACTATCCTAATTCTCTCATGTTCTCCAATTATTCGGAAACATTTACAAAATTCCTCTCAATATTTAATTAATTCTTATTCTAAATCACTCAAAACATTAATAATTACATTAATGAACCAATCTTCTTTGAAAATACTAGATCTCTATGTCTATTAAAATACAAAGGATTTTCTGAGCCTAATGCTCCTACATCAAATTACACTGAATTAAGGTTGAGAATCTTAATGTTAAATAGAAAAATAATTTATTTATTAATGAGATAATTTGAAAGTCTTTTAAAACCATTTAATTTCCTAAAAATAACTTCTATCTTCAATCCCTCAACATAAAATTTAAACCAATAACTTAATACAGAGTAAACCTCTTTGCATATAATTAAATTTAAACCAATAACTTAATACAAAGTAAGCCTCCTTGCCTATAAATTAACGGTTTAAAACAAACAAAAATATAAATTAAATGTTTAAAACAAACAAAAATATAGGACTGCCCACAAATTATATAAAAATTACATAAACTCAATGTTCAAGGAAAGGATATGGGACTCGGCATAAAATTACGTTAGCCGATAAAGATGCCTGAGAATGTTTCAGAGGAAAGGGAACCGACATTAATTTATGTTTTTTTTTTTTCAACAGGAGAAAAATCGCTGTTTTGGTATTAATTCATGGTCAAAACAGTCCAACATCCAGATACATGAGCGGCTGAGGGGGAGATAGCCAGTCTCGGCAGGAGAGAGGAAATTCCCGATCAGGCATAGGAAAAAAAACAACAGAGTATAGATCCTCAGCATACATAGTCGTGAAACCATACAGGCTCACAATAGCAGTCAGAGCCCAGCAACAGATACTGGCATCGTGGCGTTGAAGGAGGAAAAATACATAGAAACGGTGGAACCAAAAAGAAAGATGATACTACCGACCTTTGTGGTGATACAGCACATAAACGATACCGACATTAATTTATGTTACCCCGTAAAGATATCCCCAAAAAAAATCTGGAGAAAAGGGAACCGACATAAATATCTGTTTAACTCTAAAAACTTCAGATACCTAGAGATTTGGGAAAAACCAGTAAACCTATGTTTTTCTTTTACCCCGTCACAAAACTTGTTTTTCTTTTACCCATGACAAAACTTAACGATTTTGATGAGGAAAGAGAACCGACCTAAATACAAAACTTAACGATTTTGATGAAGAAAGAGAACCGACCTAGATTCAAAATTTAAATAGAGTAGTCTAACGAGTCCACAAATTTAGTCGGGAAAAAAATTATAAATAGAATCGACTCCACAAATTTAGTCGGGAAAAAAATTATAAATAGAATCGACTTAGATTCAAAATTTAAATAAAGTAATCTAACGAGTCCACAAATTCCGTCGGGAAAAAAATAATAAATCCAATTTTATAGTGAAAAAAATAATAAATCCAATTTTATTGTGAAAAATGAATAAGCGTCTGGAAAGGCGGTTAATGCGAGCGCCCGTTTAACCGTAAAAGTGCGCATTTCCCACGAAATATTCACTGGATACTTCTGCGATAAATCAATTGTTTTATGTAGCTGATAAGTATTTGCACGCATTTCCGAGGCCATAGGAAATGCGTGCAAATACCAGTGTAATACCCCATGTTTCTTAAATCAATATTAACCAGTGAGGACCGACTTGGAAACCATAATTTCACGGCAGATGTTCAGCCTCATCAACAGGCCAAATCCAGATTTAAAAAGAAAGGCGAATCAACAACATTTTTTCCCAAAACCAGACGGTTGTGTTTGGGGATATTTTGGCTTACAGTTTAGAAAATTACCGTCTGCCAACAATTGTCTGAAAAGCTGACGGCTGTTTTAGGGATAATTTTGGTTTACAGTTTAGAACAGTATCATTTGCAACGCAAACAGTCGAAAACAATTATCGACAGCGCAAAGAAATGAAATATCTTGTCCTAAACTGGCAGCAATGCTGCGATTATGTTATCTTTGCTATCCATATGCTATAATCTAAACTCAAGAACACAGAAAGATGAGACCTCTCGTTTTAAAATCGCCACAATGTTGTGATTCCAGTTTATCTTTATGGAGTTGTCCAGCACCTTACAAAATTTTTAGAGCATTTTAACTGTGTAAGGTTATTCATCGAATTTTTATTTTCTAGTCAATTTAAAAAATTAGACCCTAAAAATATTTTTTTTTAAATCACACTAAAAACAACTCATATCTTTATTGTAATCAGTAAATTGAAGAGATTTCGCACATGGGGAGAAAATACTCAACACATGTTTTGATATAGTTTCCGTATTTTCTGCGTGAAAAAGCGTAAGCTTATGCTTTAAAAGCTGAAACAGAAAGTTCAAAATGACCGAGATCACTTTAATTTGATTAACTTACCATTTTACTTGGTCTGACTCCGTAGTTTACCCTTGGGCTCTTGCGGCTGTCACCGTTTTCTAATTTGAAGACGCGGCAGCATCGGGTTTCAACAGTAGCGTGAACTCAAGAGTGGAAACCATACAATGAGGGTGAAGCATTTTTTCCTCTCGACTCTGGGGAAGTTTGGAAAATATAAACCCTTGCCGGTGGTCACAAGTTTGGAAAATATAAGCCTAGTAGTCTAACTATTATGCTATTAGTCTAACTATTATGCTAATTGGTTTTGAAAATTATTGAAATCTTTGTAAGATTTTAAGAAAATTTGGAATTTATAATTGTCAAATTTCAAATTTTGGATATCTAAAAGATTTTTTATTTTTGATGGTATTGAATCTATTTCTTTTTAATTATCTAACTTACCGTTCTCAAACTTTTAAAATTTTAGGTATCAAGAGAATTTTTATGGTGCCGAATCCATTTCCTTTTGATTAAACACTGCTGCTCCTAAGTTTTTTGAAATTTTTTTCTCAGATTCCCACCACTATGGTGCTAATCCATTTCCTTAATCCATTTCCTTTTGATTAAACACTACAACTCCTAAATTTTTTGAAATTTTTTTCTCAGATTCCCACCACTTTAACCCGGAAATTCCTCAGCCTCGGTGGTCAAAAGTTTGGAAAATATAAACCCTTGCCAGTGGTCACAATGCATTTTGAAGACTTTTGAACAGGTTTGTCCTCGTTAAATATTTAATGTTTAACACATTCTATACACGTCAGTTGTCTCGATCGATCTCGACGATAACGAGTTGCAACAGAAATATTGGAATACTAACAATATAGACAAATCTTAAATTTATAATATCGCGTTTGGAATGTGGCACCCTTCCTCCGGTACACATCCAGTTCTTCTCGTACGAGAATCGCGAAATACACCTAAAAAGGTATCGACTCCGGAAACACACACAGCATCACAGCATACACCAGTTCAAAAGTAAACAGAGCATACCTGAAAATTAGTCAGAACAGAAAATTTATCCTTGCTCGAAATTTGGCATTTTCAGAAAGTCCTAAATCGAAAACTAATATTTTCAAACTGCCGTAAATCGCAATTTAAAGGTCGACCTGGTTACCTAAAGGAAAGGCCCTCTGTCTTATAGATCCCTCTAATAAGTCTCAAAAGATTTTAAGAAATACGTTTCCTCTTCCTACCTATTAAATAATTTCAAACAATAGCTAGCCGCTTCATCGGAAAACATCTCTAACCAAAATTTAAAGATTTTCCCAGTCGTAATTATTACAGCAAAACCCTTCTCAATTTGGAAGATCTTTTACTAAATTTCACGAGTGACTTCTCCGAACTAAAAAAAAAGTATAGAATGATGTACAGTTAAATTTACTGGAGACTGGAAGGACATACTGTTAAAATTATACTGGCATGTGCACCATGGAAGTTTGCATATATTCTCCTGTTTTCTCCATGCAACTACTGGTTACAGAAAAAAAATCGCGAAAGAAAATAAATAATTTCGAAGAATTTCAAATCACAAACACATTTTCGCTTCAGCATCGGCTTTAAACAACAGCTATGGCGGTTAACATGATAAACGACACCATTTTCTTACATCTCTATCAATAGAACAGTGAAGTTCCGTTTCTCAGGGAAAAAAGCAATCTTTTAAGGAAAATCTCAATTAATGAAAAAAGAAAAAAGACAAGAGTATTCTTAACCCGACAAAGTGGTGCGATTCACAAACCGACTTTTCTCACAGGCTCAACACCGGCAGCGCGATGGGCGATCTCCAGCAACAGTTTGGGATGAATAATTTTGACGTCAAGAAGACGTGCACGCGAACAGCGGACGTGGTTCGAGGTTTAATCACCGTGGTTATGGTGAAAAAAGGGAGTAAGAAGGCTGGCACTCACTCTCACATCAACATTTAATGAGTATGTCAAATCAACAGCACGTATAGCCCCTTTTCTCTTGTTAACAAAAAAGGTGTTTTTTTTTTTTTTTTTTTTTTTGGTAAGATGTTTTTTTTTTTTTTTAATTTTGAAATTTTGGTAAGATTTTAATAAAATTGAGTAGATTTTTTTTTTTAATTTAAATTATAATGTGAAATTTCAAAATTTTGGATGGGCTAGAGGTTTTTTTTTATGATGAACAATTTATTTTTATAATAAAAATATAAACATGATTCAAACACTGTTATTGCTAATTGTTTTTTTAAATTCTTTTCTTAATTCTAAGTAATTTTAACCCTCATTCAATTTATCCATGGATAATTAATTTTGACCATCAATCAATTCCTCCCCCTCCACAGACCTATCTTTGGAAAATTAATAGCTATCAGCGCCGCCGCCATAGACTTTATAGCGATCAGCGAAAAGCTTCCGAGAATGATGAATAATTGAACACTAGGCATAGCCTGCACGGAGAACGACTTCAATAGAAGCGGGGCCTCCAAAATAGGGTCGAGTGTGCTATCATGGTCGCCAGTCTTGCGTTTATGTCTCTAATGTTGTCAAAGGAGGAAGTTTTTTAATGTCGACAACGATCCCAAACCTAGGTTGTAAGGCATGAACTTGATGACCGTCACAAATCCAAACAGAGCCCACGATGCAACCCAAAAAGAATAAACGTGGCGAAGTTAAAAGATAGTGTACTTTACAAGAACCAATCTGAATTAACATTAGAAATATGCCATAATGATTGGGGTAAAGGGATAACATAGACATGCTACATCAAAAATCATGCGTACATATGATATGATCCTAAAATTGTTAGATTGATGAAAATATGCTCAAAAGGTTGTTGAGGCCAAAGCGAATAATACTAAAATCGTTTAGTCACATAAGAATTTTCAATTACTACATCACATCACAAGCCCAAGGTTGGAAAGCCCCAAGGTTGGAACCATGGGCCACACGGCATGGTACTGAAATTGTAAAGTTGATACAGTACGGCAGACACTAAACTCATTAATAAATAATATATCGTACAACATGACATGACATTAAATTCATTAATCATAATGAATGATATCTACTATTGAGGTGAAAAAGGAGTTGGCTTAATTACCTTATGTTTATGTTTTGAAGTATATTTGACCACATAATATTGGTTATAGTATGAAATTTGTGTAGTTTAAAATGTATTTTTGATTAATGTTGTCTATTGAAATCATAATTTTGTTAGGATTGTAAATTTTTTAGGAGGTAATAAAATTTTAAAATTTTCTTAAATTTTTTTATATATATTAGTAATTGTGATTGATATATAGTTTTAAGGGATAGTTTGATTGATTAGTTTTTCTTGTTAAGTATTTTGTCAATTAAAAGGATATGGGGCTATTAGGATTAAGTGTAGCTAGATAAATCATCATGTTATATATCTTTATTATAAATCACCAATGTTATTCTTTGAGGTATATCTTTATTATAAATCTCCAATGTTATTCTTTGAAGTTTTAATTTAGGATTTTTAATCTAGGAATTTCTACTCATAAGCTAAAACCCTACAACTTCAATTAATGGTTGAGTTTTTAATCCAAGATTTGTTTGTCATTTTACATCAATGCTTCACAAGAAATTTAGTTCTGGTTGCTGATCTATCATTCGGGATAGAGATCAAATCACTGGAAATGCATACATTTTCTTAAATTATTAATCCAACGTCATTAAATTTAATAATTATTATTATTATTATATTATAATAATATATTAATATTTATATTAAATTTAATAAAATAATAATAATTTTTAATATTAATATTATATTTAATGAAGTTTTTTACATGATGATAACAAAATTTATAATAAAACTACATCAAATTAATATTTTCAAATATTACAACTTTCACTTTAAAAATAAGATATGGTTTTTTCTTTTAAAAATTCTAATAAGATATGGTTTTTTCTTTTAATAATTCATTTTACAAATATTTAATTAAAAAAATTTTAAAAAAATTGAAGCACCATTTTCATTCTTTGTATTGAATTGTATTGTAGCTTTTTATCTATATAATTTTTTTTTGGATATTAAATTTTTTTTTTTAATTAATTAGAAATGTAACTTACTTACATATAGTGCTCTCTCACAATCATTCTACAATAAATTTAAAAATAGACTAGGATAATCAATTATTAATAAACAAATAATATTTTTTATTCAAACCTTTGCATTTTTGTTAATTTCAAACATTTAGATTAACAAACAAAGTAGATGAGTTCGCCCTACATCCAACCATAAACAAATTTCTATAAAAATCCTTGTGTTCTTAAATATTGAAGCAATATAATTGTTTAGTCATATAAGATATTTCCATTAAATCTCAAGCAAATACCAACCCAACTACATTTCTCTATTTTGTATATGGAAATAGTTCTCTAAAACAAATCAATATCATATATTTATATTTAGTTAAATTTTGGTGAGAGATCGGTTGTTTATTACTGAAAATGGGTCAAAATTGAAAACAGTTTTAAAACTGAAAATGGGTCAAAATTGAAAACAGTTTTAAAACATGGATGAGAGATTCTTCATAAACACAAATATGTCTAATTTTTTTGAATAATAAGAAAAGAAAAAAATCAATATTGTTATTAAAAATCATTCCAACGAAAAAAAACTACATAGTGCAACTAAATAAAACCCTAAAATATAAAAAGATCGTAAAGAAGTACGACAAAAGACAAAAGATATCCAAAGAAAACGAATAAAAAGATAGGAAGGACCTACCTGGTAGAATAGCATTGAGTTACCAATGTTTTCCTCACTTCTAATCCTCTTTGTCCAACCAAAATGCGGAAGAAATAAAATAGATCAACCCCCTATTGAAGTTGAATATTCAACACAGAAATATGGAACGTCATATGAATATGACACTATGTAATCAGCCACACCTTATTCGGACCTATAGAAAAGGGACTTATAAACAAATAAAATTGTTATACACACAAGTGAATATAAAAAGCAACACCCTATTCTTATTTGTTCCCAAAAGTGAATTTATTAAAACGGAAACAACTTGTAAAAAAATTCATGAGTAACAATATTATATTTTACAATTTATAATAATAACTTTAAAATTAAAGAAATAAATATGCAATGCCAATTTTGTTGGTTGAATAGCTAATTTATTTAGCTATGATTCAAATGTTAGTTTATTTGGGGCTCAATTTTACACTGACATTGAAGGAGCGGGTGGTCATTATAAATTATCTGATTAGCTTTAGTCAAGCCAATGGTAGAATAGTTAATCCAACCAATATTTTGTGCCAACTCTATGCCACTCCTAGTGGGACTGTGTTGTCTTTCTTGGTGTTGATCTGCCTCTCTGCTATTGTATTCTCGGCCTTGGATGAAAATCTCTCTGTCGAACTACCTCTCACTGCACTTAATCAGTTAGATTTGATCTTTGTCCAAGCACTTCTCCATCAGAAGAAATTCGATCTCTAGACTCTATGTGTGTTCTCCAACTGACATTCAAGCCTTCCTTTATACTTTTCATATTGATCAATCAACGGTCGTGATGTAATCTCCAATCGACAGCAAAGATTAAATTAGACTTGATCTTTGTCACTTAGAACATTCTCACCCACATGTTAAATTAATTCACTTTAATTATTTAAATTCCCTGAGTTTTAAATTAGGCTCCATTTAAAATAATTAATTATTTGGATAAATTAAACTCTAGGTGGAATTTCTCTAAACGATTTCTGGGTATTGGTTATCTCATGTGTCCTAGCACCTCAACAAAGTTTTGGAATTAGAGCACATCCGATGCTACCCAAAAATCAACACTCCCTCTTGGCAAGTGATGTGCTCTGGCAATACTTCATACCAAAAGCATTACTCTGATCCACGACATCGGTCCACTGCGTTGCTGATGCTTGGTCCACTGCCCATCATCCACTGCGTTGTTGCCTTCTATACTTTTGCCCACGACTCTACCACGACCATTGCCTCATCTGTATTATTTCTCCCTCTTAAAAGCTGCATCACGCTGCCCATAGCACTATCACTGCTAACTGCTGCACTATAACTCTGTTGCCGAGAGTAAAGCAACTGAGAAACAACACCCAAAATCCTGACATACAAGACAATCTGGATGCATCTCAATACTGAAGCTCCCTATGTTGCTAATTTGTGTTAACCCTCTGAAGCTTTGTGTTGTTGCTGCTTTCACTGCGTAAGTGTTGATTTTTTTAACATTAGAAAGTGATCTAAGTCTCAAAATTGGTGAGGAGGCTTAGACACCAATATTTCAAAGAACCCAGAACCCGTTTGTGAAAATTCCACTCGATTCATTTTTTATTAAAATAATTAATTATTTTAATGGAGACCCTAAGTCTAAACTTAGGGAAATTAAATAATTAATAAGTATTAATAAAACAGAGTGTGAATCTTCTAGAGAACAAAGATCAAACCAAGTTTTAATCTTAGTCATTGATTAGACTTCTAATCTGAGTTGATTCATCAATGAGAAGATTATAAAAGACGACTTGAGGGTCATTTGGAAAGTGAGTCGAGCAAGTGTTCAGTGACCGGAGGGAAGTCGATTATGAAGGAATAGAATTCAATTTCAGAGGGAGATTTGCAGGGGGGAGGAAGCAGAGAGTTTTAGTAGTGTCAGGGTTTGAGGGAAGAAGGTATCAAAAAACCATAGAAGCAGCATGCAGGAGCAGCGCAGAGGCATTACACAGTGCTGACACAAGCATATGTTGGCTCTGTGCAAAGGGGCACGCAGGAGATACGCAAAGTGACGCAGGGAGTGCTGGTGAATCCTTCAAGTGTCAGATATTCTTCCAAGGACTGTAGAATAATTCTCTCAAGTGTATCTCAAGAAGTTTTCTCAATTGTTTCTGTCAAAATTTCCTTGTAAAGATTTCATTGCTGAAGAATAATATAAACCCGCATCTACTGCACTAGTTTTCCCACATTGAGTTTTTCCGGGGACAATTGTCCAAAAATAACTATGTCTATGTGATTGATTCTTATGCTTGTATTTTCTATTATTATGTTCTCTGCATATACATGAGTGAACACTGCATTAGTGTTTATTTCAAAATTTACTGGAATAATTCTGTAAATAGTATCACTGCATTAGTATTTCAAGATTGAAATTTTCACATGATATCAGAGTTGGGATTGAGTAACATGAGTGGATATTCTGCAATGGAATGAAGATCAAACGTTGTTGCAACAACAACTCAGAATGGGTCACGCAGTTCTCCAGAAAAGAGGGAAAGCATGAAATAGCAGATGGATCGCAACATTTCAGTTTTGGCATCCAGACTGGAAGAAGAATTTGCTTGTGTCAAGCTTTGCTTCTCCAGAGATCTGGTATATTGACAGTGGAGTTTATGCTCACATGACGGGAATACGAAAATGTTTCTCAACCTACCAAGAAGAGCAGATGAAATTTAAAATCACCATGGTCAATAAGGCGAAATGTACCGTTGTTGGAAGAGGTACCATAGTGTTTCAAACAAAAGCTGGTAATAAGATTTGGGCCACCAATGTGCTACATGTGTCTAGTTTGAAGATGAACTTACTCTTTGATTCGCAGCTTCAAAACAAAGGTTATGATGTTTACTTCATTGGAAAAAGAATATACGTCAAACACCCGAGTTGGAAGAAGAAGGCACAAAGCAGAGTGAGGAGCAATAAACTCTACAAGTTACAGCTCAAATCCCCAATGGCGCTGATAAGAAACACCAATGAGAAAGATTTTAATGGACTATGGCACAGGAGAATGGGGCACTTACACCATGGGGCTTTAAGGATTCTCAAGAATAATGTCACAGGGGTTCCAGAACTGAGCACCAAGCGAGATGATGTCTGCAGAGGGTGTGTATAGGGGAAGTATGCCAAGGCAACGTACCATAGAAGCAACAGTAGGGCTAAGAGTGTGTTAAGCTAAGATGTCCACTAGAGATCTTAGTGGTGTTGAATATTTCGTCACATTTATTGATGACCATTCCAGGAAGACTTGGATCTACTTTCTGAAGACCAAGGACGAATTCTTTGATCGATTCAAGGAGTTTAAAACTCGGGTGGAGAATATCACACGAAAGTGGATAAAGACACTATGATCAGACAATGGTGGAGAATACATCGATAAATACTTCATAGAGTTTGCGCAAGGGAAGGCATCAGAAGAGAGTGGATCACTCCATATAATCCTGAGTAGAATGGAATTGCGAAGAGAAATAATAGAACTATTGTCGAGGCTGCAAGGGAAATGTTGTATGATCAAGACATGCCCAAATCCATGCGGGTTGAAGCTTGTAATACAGTCGTCTATGTACAAAACAGGATTCCTCATAGTGCATTAGGTAAGATCACTCCAAAAAGTGTCTTCACTGGCAGGAAGCCAAAGGTGAGCCACTTTAGGGTCTTCGGCAGTATGGCATACTGCCATGTACTCGAAGAGAAGAGGTAGAAATTGGATAAGACTATGGAAATTGGATATCTAGTGGGATATAGAGAGAATGCAAAGGCTTACCGCATCTACATTCCTGAGAGCAGGAAGATTGTAGTATGGCGAGATGTGAAGTTCATGGAGGAAAGGGCCTTCAGGAAATCTCGCCAGATACCTTCTACAATACAGTCTGAGGAGGATTCGCTGGTCCAACCACAACGACCTGCGGAAAAAAACACAAATGCTTCTCCTAGGCACGAAGATACAAGGGATAAATCTCCCGAGGAGTTGCAGGAAGAGGAGCGGGTAGATCCACCCATTACCAGTGGTAGGATGAGCAGAGAATTACGACAAATTCTTAGGGACGCAGAGGATTTTTCAGAGCCCCCAAAAATGAGAAGAGGCAACACAGGGAACCCGACAGGTACCAAGTCTTGGTTGCCTAGGTTGGGGAACACTCTAGTTTTCGGGAGGCAACTCAGCATCGGTTGTGGGTAGATGCGATGGTGGAAGAATAGAGCTCCATCACGACAAATGATGTCTGGGAAGTGGTTCCTAGGCCTTAAGACAAATCAGTTGTGGATTCAAGATGGATCTACAAGATCAAATATGTTGCAGATGGCAGCATCGAGAAATTTAAAGCCAGGTTTGTGGCTAAGGGGTACGCTCAGAAGGAAGGGATTGACTATGAAGAGACCTTCGCCCCAGTAGGCCGATATACTTCTATTAGATCCGTGATATCCCTTGTTGCGCAAATGGGATGGGGGATTCACCAGATGGACGTCAAGACTACATTCTTGAATGGGGTGATAGAAGAATTATATATTGAATAACTAGGGGGCTTTGAGACGCATGAGCAGAAAACTCATGTGTGCAGGCTCAAGAAGGCCTTGTATGGACTGAAACAAGCCCCTAGAGCTTGGTATGGTCGAATTGACAGCTACTTGCAAAAGTTGGGATTTGTCAAGAGTGACGTAGATCCCAATATCTACTATCTAAGAGTAGGGGATGAGCCTCTGATACTGGTGATGTACGTAGATGATCTATTTCTGACTGGATCATATAGGTTCATCAAGGACTACAAGGAGAATTTAGGTGCAGAATTCGACGAGAAGGATCTAGGTCTGATGCATTATTTTATGGGTTAGAAGTTTGGTAGCAGAAGGGTGAGATCTTCCTTGGTCAAGGAATATATACTACAGAAATTCTGAAAATGTTTTAGAAGAAGGACTGCAGACCCATGGCTACTCCAATGATTACCAACTGGAAGAAGATTGATACGTACGAAGATGATGAGGTTGATCTTACCTTGTATAGGCAACTCATAGGATCTCTGATGTATCTAGTCAACACTAGGCCAAACATATGTTATGTTGTCAACACCCTCAGTCAATTCATGGTGGAACCAAGGGGGGCATGCTGGGCAACAACCAAACATGTTCTCAGATATTTGCAAGGAACAGTCGAGCTTGGATTGAGATACACCCAAGGCAATGACGTCATATTGGGTGGGTTCACTGACGCAGATTGGGTTGGGAGCCCAGTAGATCAGAAAAGTACCAGTGGGTATTGTTTCAGTGTTGGGTATTGTTTCAGTGTAGCAGGAAATAGAAGTCCGTGGCTGTGAGCTCAACTAAGGCGGAATTTATGGCTGCAAGCATTGCTTCGTGCGAGTCCATATGGATTAGGAATCTACTTGTGAATCTACTCAAGAAAAAGATGGAAGCGACCAACATTCTATGCAATAATCAGAGTTGCATCAAGCTCTCTGAAAATCCTGTGTTCCATGATCGGTCGAAGCACATTGACATCAGGTGTCATTTCATCAGAGACTGTCCAGCAGAGAGTTGTACAATTACAATTATCTCTAACATGAGAATAGGTGGCAGACATCCTTACTAAGGCTGTGGGAAAGACAAAGTTTGTCTACTTCAGAGAGGAGATGGGAATGATAAAGAATCCATTTCAATAGCAGAAATGGACTAATGCGGAATTGAGAGGGAGCCACAGTATGGATGAGGCAGTGGCAGTGTCATTGGCGGCAATACAGAAGGCAGCAACGCAACAAATGAGGGTCAACAACAACCAGGCATCAACAGCGCAAAGAATGCTTCAGGGTCTGAGCAGTATGCAACAAGCATATTGCTAGAACACTTTCCTCGCTAAGAGGGAGTATTGGTTTTGTAGCATTGGAAAGTGATGTAATTTTCAAAATTGGTGAGGAGGCTTAGACAACTGTATTCCAAAGAACCTGGGAACCGTTTGTGGAGATTCCACTCGATTCATGTTTTATTAAAATAATTATTTATTTTAATGGAGACCCTAAGTCTAAACTTAGGGAAATTAAATAATTAATGGGTATTAATAAAACAAAGTGTGAACCTTCTAGAGACTGAAGATCAAGTCAAGTTTTAAGCTAAGCCATTGATTAAACTTCTAATCTGGGTCGTTGATTCATCAATGAGAGGATTATAAAATAATACTTGAGGGTCATTTAGAAAGTAAGTCGGGAAAACATTCAGTAACCCGAGGGAAGTTGATTTTGAAGGAATATAATTTGATTTCAGAGGGAGATTTGCAAGGCGAAGGAAGCAGAGGGTTTTAGCAGTATCAGGGTTTGAGGGAAGAAGGCAGCAGAAAACCATAGACGCGGCACGCAAGAGCAGTGCAAAGGCCTCACACAACGCTGACGCATGCATACGCTGGCTTTGTGTAGAGAGGCACGCAAGAGAGATGCAAAGTGACGCAAGGAGGGCTGATGAATCCCTCGGGTGTCAGAAATTCTTTCGAGGATTGTAGAAGAATTCTCTCAAGAAGTTTGCTCAATTGTTTTTGTCAAACTTTCTTTGTAAATATTTCACTACTGAAGAATAATATAAACCCTCATCTGTTGCACCGGTTTTCCCACATTGGGTTTTTCCAAGGACAATTGTCAAAAAATAATTGTGTCTATGTGATTGATTCTTATGCTTGTATTTTCTATTATTCTGTTCTCTGCATATACATGAGTGATTACTGCAGTAGTGTTTATTTCAAAATTTACAAGAATAATTTTGTAAACAACTTATTGTAAGAATAAGTAGGAGAAATAAATCTATCACTGCAATAGTATTTCGAGATTGAAATTGTAGTGTATTTCAAGATTGAAATTGTCATAGTAAGCACTGCCATCGCGTTGTTTAAGTCCATCAACCTCTGCATTGCTGCTTCTACGATGTTGTTGCCTCTGCTTTGCGCTGCTCCATACTTCAACGTCCTAGCTCATCCAATGTTGCCTCATCATCCCCACACCACTGACTTCCATCATCCGGCTACTGTCATTAAGCGCTCATGTAACTCGTATGTGATCCAAGAGTTTGGGCACCTCAAGGATCCTGCCCCTCATCTGAAGTTCAAGATAACTGCAGATCTATGTCGCCCCACCTCTTCTCTCGAGGCACATGAGCACTCATGGACACATTGTCATCATCTCAATCATCATCCTTAGCTGCAGTAGCCTTCGAATCATATTTATCTTCACCCTTCTTCTTTAGAGGGCATGTTGTGGCAAAATGTCCTAATACACCACACTTGAAGCATCTAACCTTCGAGAGGTCCTTCTTCTTCTTCCTTATTTGCTTCCCATGTTTTCCCTTGGATGCGAGAGTCGCATCTTCCTCCTCCTTTTTGATCCTATGCTGCTACTGCCCGCCTTGGTCATCCTCATGATCTCTTCTTGTCGAAGAGTTGCCCACATGTTTTCCCAGTTTTGGAGTGTTGCTCTACCCAAAATGCCTTGGACAAAGTTCTCCCACTCATTAGAAACTGCATTCAGGGTAGTCCTTACCATCAAACCTTCCTTAGGTGTGGCTCCTACGATAACTAGTTAATCACGGATCGCCTTCAATCTAATGAGGAAGGGGTCGATTGCTTCTCCCTTCTACATCTGGAATAATGTGAGTTGATTCTCAAGAAGCATCCTCCGCTGAACAGAATTCCCCTAATACAATGTGGTCAAGGAAGTCCACATTTCATGTGTTGTCATCTTCTCAGCAATGTGTTGGACCACATGATCCTTGACTCTGTCCATGATCAAGCGTTTAGCCTTTGCTTGAGCTTCCTCGTGCTTCTTGAGTTGATCAGCATCTACAGGAACAACAATTGCACTCTCAACATGATACTTGATGCGATGCTCATTTAGTACTTGTTGAGATTGCAACAAGATGATGAGCTTAGTGGAAAGGAGTCGCCTTCACTAAGTGGGCCCGCAGGCTATTTTTGGCGCAAATTCTATTTTTAGACATGTGGATCATGATTCTATGAGTTGCAGGATGCTATTTGTGGAGGGTTGGTCAAGTTGGAAAAATATATGGACTTCTATTTTTAGACATACTGGGCGGAATCTATTTTTAGATTGTCAGTCTAAAAATATATATGTCAAATATTATTAGCTCTTAATAATATTTAGACTCTAAACATGATCTTATTCTCTTGGAGCACTTCAGTTTGATGCCTAGAAGTGGCACATGCAGCTGACAAAAGGAATTACGCAATTCCTAGGGTTTAGTGGAGCTATTGCATGAAGACTTCAGTTAGAACTCATGTGACAGAGTTTGGTGGAGTTGATTGAGGAAGTTAGTGGAGTTGTATTTAGTTTAACTAATCTAAACATAGTTGAGCTATTTGTATTCAGTTTAACTAATTGATACAATTAGTGAGAGTGGTGTGAATTAATTATTAATTAATTCACTAATTATATACTCATTAATCAACTAAAGAATACATTAGTTAACTTCAGTGCATGGACAATTTCAGTGGAGACCAGTGTAGGAATAGGTGAAAGAGTAGGTTAACTATCAGTTGTGACTATACAGTTGCTATTTGCAACACACAGATAGGTGGAGTAAGCCCATGAGGATTGCACAGTTCAGGCCAGGTGGTTATCTATTTAATGAAGGCATCCCATAGCTTTGAAAACGCAATAGAGGTTGGCTATCAAGTGGCTAAGGGTTGGAGCATGAGCTTTGCTAGATCTAGCTTGATAGTGTGTAGCAATTGAGAGTGTGCATGAGAGCTTGTGAGGAGTTTTTGTACTATGATTGTTACATGATCTCCATGACATATAATATACAGATAGTTGGGGTTTTCAGCTTTAAGCTTTCCCATTAAATACTATGTTCATATGTGTGATTGTTTGTGGTTTTAATGTATGCATGCAATTGATTTTATTTCCGCATGTGATGATCAATGGTAGAAGAGATTTTGTATTATGCATAAAGCTAAACTAGTGTGTGATCAGGAGAATCTCGGTGAATAATATCTCAGTTATTCAAATTTCTACAGCACTGACAGGATTTTGGCCTTCCAGATGACAAAGTTGAATGCTCCATCCAACCTGTCCTAGTCCCTCAGTCCATGTGTGGCCATCTCTGCTCCACTGAAAATATGTCGAACCGGTTCACTTCTCCCTATTTTGTTGCTGCCCCACAAAACTCGGATCTAGGTTCCTTGGTGCTAGAAACCCTCTAAGGAACACACTCCCTATGAAAATGATTTCCTTCTTGGAAATCCTCCGCCCACTGATGTCGAATCAGTCCTCTCCGATCACTCTTTGTTGTTGAATCAACACTGGATCTAGACTTCTTGGAAAGAAGTCTTATGAGGAACTAGTTCCCTCTACTTTTCAATGCCCCACTAGGCATTTCTCTGCACCAACAGAAACAATGCCCCACCAACAACTTCTGAAGAAATACGATCTGCACTTCCAACCATGACAACCAGAAGAATGGAGTCTCGATACCCCTGCGCTAACGCAGCAAACACTGTTGCAGCTACAACGTCACCCTAGCTGGCTGACGCAGGCTCTGCGTGAGCCCCTCCGGTAACTGCGTCACCTCTCCTTGCCTCTTTTGGATCTGCGCTGTCACTCGAGACAACTACCTTCTTGCAACAAAATTTCTACGATCTTTTGCTGATGGTTTCAGCTCTACCTGATCTGCAACACGCTCTGATACCACGTGAAAATTTCTAAATCTAATCAACATAAATCCTACTGCAGTAAATCTGATTTACTTCTCCTACTTGGTTTCTTTACATAAATTATCTTTTGAATTATTCAAGAAAATATCAAAGTAAATACACTGCAGCCTACACAATTAAACAGATCAAGTACTGAAGAATAAGCAAAAGCATTCAGACAAATGACAGTTATTTTCGGACAAATGTCCCTGGAAAAACCAATGCAGGAAAACCAGTGCAACAGTTATGAGGGTTTTTATTATTAAGCTGATTTCTGAATACAAACTAGGGTGCCAAATACGGCTCACCCAACAGATAAAATCCTCAGCAGAAGTACTTATATCCGGAGACAAATGTTATGGCGGATCCAACAATTGGATGATCAAACCCCACAGGTGACTGTGCAGTCCCTAGTGTTGTGGACCAATGGGTGTAGTAACCTCTGCGCTGAGACTGCATCACTTCTTCTAGTGGCTACGTCACCCTCTCTGTGAGCCTTCCCGGCATAGAAATCGATCTGTTAGATAGTTTCTGGATCTGCCCCACAAAAACCCTAGCGTAGCGCTTCGAGTGATTATGTTGCCCTCTCTGGCTCGGTGTCCCTTCTGCGTGAGCCCTGCTGGCTCTGTGTCACCCCTCTTGGACCTGCGTTGTCTCTCCTGGTACTAATATGCCTCTCTCCTGTTGTATTCTCGGCCTTGAATGCAAATCTCGTTGTCGAAAAACCCCTCACTGCACTGAATTGCTTAGATCTGATCTTTGTTCGAGCACTCCTCTGTCAGAAGAAACTCGATCTCTAGACTCTGTGTGTGTTCTCCAACTGACCCTCAAGCCTTCCTTTATACTTTTCTTGTTGATCAATCAACGGTCGTGATTTAATCTCCAATCGACGGCTAAGATTAAATTAGACTTAATCTTCGTCACTTAGAACATTCTCACCCACATGTTAAATTAATTCACTTTAATTATTTAAATTCTCTAAGTTTTAACTTAGGCTCCATTTAAAATAATTAATTATTTGAATAACTTAAACTCCTGGTGGAATTTCTCCAAACTATTTATGGGTCTTGGAGATCTCATGTGTCTTAGCCCCTCCATAAATTTTCAAAGTTAGAGCACATCTGATGCTACCCAAAAACAATAGCTTCTCCCGATAGGAAGTTCAAAAGACCTTGGTCGTAAAGCATGGCACGAGAAGCTTCCAAAATGGTTCTATTCTTCCATTTACCAACAGCATTTTGTTTAGGAGTATACACATTAGTGGTCTCCCTCTTAATGGCAACTTCCCTATAATAGTCATTTAATTCATTTGACTCATATTTGGTTCCATTGTCTTCTTCCCTGTTTGATTTTTAACCAAGGCTTTGAAGGTGCGGAACCATTTAAATGCTTCGTCCTTTTTCTTCAAAAAATATATCCAAGTTTTGCGGGAAAATTCATCTATAAAAGTGATATAATATAAGCATCCTCCCAAGGATGTTATGGGCAACATACTAGAGAGATCAGATGAATCAATTGTAAAATATCAGATGTCTTAGTGACACTTGAAAGGAATGGTCCCCTTGTATGCTTTCCTTTAGCACAACTCCGACATACACCTTCATGATCATCTTTAAAATCAGGCATACTTGTCATCATCTTCTTTGCTTCGGGAAGGGCTTTATAATAAAGGTGTGCAAACCTCCGGTGCCATGGCTCGGGTTGAAGAGTTGTGTTACAAGTCATGGCGCCCAACGAACTTCCTCCAACCTGATAGAGTGTATCAACCCTGAAACCAAGAGTGAAAGATTTTTTGAAGTTCCTCTTCCAAATGCGTACCTTACCATCAATGAGTGCCACCTTGAATCCTTCGTCTTCCATTGTCGAGATAGATACTAGATTCTTCTTCAAGTCAAATACGTACAACACATCTTGCAAACGGAGGACTTGACCTTGATTTAGATGAAAGGTCGCAGTCTTTGTCCCTTTCACGGGATAGGTGGCATTGTCTCCAAGGATAATCTCCAAATTAGTATCCTTTTCAACCAAATCATAGAAGGCCTCTTTATATCCAGTGAAGTGCCTTGAGGCACCACTATCAATCAACCAATTATTTAAGGTGTCGAGAGGAGATGTAGCAGAGAGAGCATATATAAGAATATATTCATTTCTCTTATTATCAACAACATTGGATTCATCATACCTGGAGTTCCTTTACCTCTTGAAATATTGACCATTTCCATTTCCATTTCGATCAGAGGGAGCCTTCCTCTTTTCTTTAAACCTATTGTTCCTTTGATTTCCATTCCCCCTGAAGTTTTTGTTGTTGTGGTCATCAACTCGGGAAGAGTCCCTTGCACTCTCTAGCATGGTGACCAAACTTGTTACAATTTTCCTTTGTCTGAGTGAATATCATATCGTGGGTCCCGTAGCAAATTTTATAATAGTCATATATTGTCCGAAGCACTGATCCGAGTCCCGCAACAAAATAATGACGACTCAAGTGGAGGCACAAAAGGGGCAACAGGTAGCGGAGCTTGTGGCCAATTAACCTCTCAAGCATACGCATTAGGCCAAGGCATAAATTCCTGCAACCCACCGTGACGAAATTCGCAATTTCCAATAGCCGCCAAAATATTTGAAGAGATTAAGAAACCTTCGTAGAAGCACCCTAGTCTACATCCAATAGGACCGAGTTCTCCTAAGCATATTATAAGCATTGGCCTGTGATTCACTGGAAGCGTGGAAGTGTCTAGACGAACAAAGGTAGAACAAGGTGTGGAGCACTCAGAGAAGGTAGAGCGAGGCCTTGGGGCATTGAGACAAGCTAATACCTAACCTAGAGTTATGTGCAAACCTTGATTTAGTTCACGAGAGAAGTGCGAATATATTGTATTGAAGCAGACGCAAAGAAAACAAATTTACAGTAACTAAGGGAGATGTCTAGGTTTGTTGATTAGACGACGACTCGTTGCTTCAGTCGCTGGAAGGCGATCTGAAATAGTTATATCAGGTGCACACATTCCTTATCCTTTTTTCTAATACATATCTACTGCTCATATATTTGTTCACAAGTATGAATAATTCACCACATCTACCAAAGATTGTCAAAGGTAGACCTAGCACAGTTACTCTACACAGCCTTTATGAGTATATAGAGTCTTTAGAGAAACGTAGAGAAGAAAGAAAAGTCAAGCTACAAACAGAGTTAGAAGCCATGCTGGAAAATAAATTTACATCTCTTGAAGACAAGATCCAAAAACAAATAGAAAATAAAATAAAACTATTGGAGAATAAAATGGAGACAATGGAGATTAGATTACAGACAATAGAAAAACAAAGCCAAGATACAAACCAAACAACCCAGCAATGAGATGTTGATACTTTAGAAAGTCTTAAAATGAAGGACATGATTAAATAACTAGAAGAAAAAGTTAATAAACCCATTAAAGAAGAAATGAAAAAGTTAGTGGCAGGTAAATTACATATCAAACCCATTAAAGAAGAAATGAAAAAATTGATAGAATTAGACCATGAGCGTAATAAAAGGGCCTTGAACCTTATAATATTCAGTTCGAAAGAGGAGGAAGATGAGGATAATTTAGCCATATATCAGACATAATTACATAATAGATTACAAATTGAAACAACGTGTCTCACAAAAGGAATAAGGTTGGGGAAATTAACTGAGAATAAAGGAAGGCTTATCTGGATAAAGGTGAGCTCTACTGACCATAAGTATGACATACTTAGTAAAACCTCAAGTCTAAAAGGAACGAGAATATTTATAAATGAAGATCTCATTCCAGAAGATCAAGCAGAATTAAGAAATGAGCTTCAAAAGGTAAAAGAAGCTAGGAAGGAAGGAAAATGGGCAATAATCAGAAATAGAAAAGTCGTTATTCGAGATAGAAACCAAAAAGATAGTAATAAATATCAATTCAACATGCTCCAGATTCTTTCTTGGAACTGTCGGGGCTTTCCATGGAACAAAGGTCCCAAGTTAAGTTGGATCTCGAATGAAGTTGATATTATATTGCTAGTTGAAACTTGGGAGCACGAAGAATCTAAGGTCCCTAACGTATATGGCTTTGTACTATGGTCAATCTATAACAAGCGATCCTACCGTAGAGGCATTGGGGGTATAGTTTGTTACATTAGGAAGAACATCTCCCCCCATGCTAGGCTTTATAAAAAAGACCCTTATAGCCAATATATTTGGATAGAGATTACTAACAGTAATGATAAAAAAACCTACATAGCAATATGTTATTTTGCCCCTATAAATTCTAACTTCTCTAAGAAGAACAATTTAGATAAAAATGGTCCTTACAATGGTTTA
Organism: Pinus albicaulis; assembly: GCA_034641835.2. NCBI lineage: Eukaryota > Viridiplantae > Streptophyta > Pinopsida > Pinales > Pinaceae > Pinus > Pinus albicaulis. The sequence continues at coordinate 1,465,917,435 of CM076572.1, read as the reverse complement.
GAGAATGATATTTCTAGCCTAAGGAATGAAGGTAATATCTTCTTAATGGGTGACTTTAATGCTCAAACTTCAAGCCACCAAGCTATTCTTTTAAGCAATTATTCCAACCCTAATCCTCTTTGGTTAGATGAAGACCTTACTCTAGCTAGCCGGTACAAAAGAAGCTCTAAAGATCTAGGAGAAAATTTGTTTGGGTCTAAGCTAGTCAAGCTCTGCAGTGCTCAAGATCCCATAGTTTGCAACGGTCTAAATAATTGGCCCAATTCTAGCCAGATGACCTGTATCCATGGGTTTGGTAGCAGCATGGTAGACTATATTATTTTTGATATCCCTTTATACAACGAAATAATAAATTTTGACATCTTAAACAACCACGAGCCTGACTCAGATCATAGACCTTTAATTATAACTCTCAATTTTGTCATGCATAGAGATCCCATAGATGATAATCCTTATAACCGAAAGAACTTAATCTTTGATAGAAATAAAAATGATCTTTTTTCTAAATAAATTAAAAATTAATTTGCTTCCTTTATCTAGTATAGAGTCTAGACAACATAGAAGACCTCTATCATAATTTTACTACAACCCTCTCATATTCTATTAACAAGTTCTCAATTGAAGTTTCAAGTAATAAAAGAAATAGCAAAACCAACCCTTGGTATGATAAAGATTGTAAAAGTGCGAGGAGAGAAATTAAGGAAGTTGTTGATGAGTCTCTTAAAATTGGCAAGATAAAATATACAAAGGCCTAACTAAAAGGAAAAAAATCCAGTATATTCATAGAAGACAAGAAAATCTTACACATCTCTAAGGTAGCTCCTAAGAAATTCTGGAGGCAGATTCTAACTAGAAAAACTAAAGATAATAATAGAATTGATTTACACGACTGGAATTTCTATATTAAAAAGCTTTATGAATCTCCAAATGTCATAGATAACTTTGAAACCCTGCTCACAACGGAAGAATTTTTCTCATTAAAAGACATAGATTTTGGGGTTAAGCGCCTGGCAAATGGAAAAGCTAAGGACATTGAAGGTTACCAGGCAGAAATCTTAAAAATTGGAGGTAATGTTCTTATCCCTCACATCCACAAGCTTTTCAATCACATTCAAGCAAGGGTTCCCTAAACCATGGACTCAGAGCCTCATTATTCCTATTTTTAAAAGTGGGGATACAAATAACCCCTCTAATTATCAAACAATTATGATTAGCCCTCTCTCAACCAAGTTATATGGTATTATTTTGGAAAAGAATATGAGCATATGGCTTGAAAGTTAAGGTAAGCGGGCTAAAGGCCAAGCGTGTTTTAGAAGGCAACACTCAACAACAGACCACCTCATTATGCTTAGGATCATTGTGGAGGAATGTCGTAATAATAAATCCAATCTCTTTTGTTGCTTTGTTGACTTTAGAAAGGCTTTCGATACGGTACCTAGAAATAACCTATGGAATAGATTAGAAGAGCTAAAGGTTCTTTTCGAGTTGAGAATTGCTGCAATAAGGTTATACGAGAATGTAATTGTCAAGTTTAAGAGCAACGAGGGGTGGTCGAAAGATATTAAGTGTAATATCGGAGTTAAGCAAGGTTGCCCCCTCTCCCCTACCCTATTTGGCATTTACATCAACAAGCTAGAAGGTTGTTTAAAGGAAGAAGGTTGTGCTAGCACGATCTTAGCTGGAATAGTCATCATCTTTCTTCTCTATGCTGATGATATTGTTCTTTTGGCAAGGTGCCCATCTGATCTTGATAAGCAACTTAGACTTCTTAAGGATTTATGCTCTACCATGGGTATGAATGTTATGATTATCAAATCCAAGAAGGATGTACTTATGCTAATTTTGTGTATGAAAATGGCAACTTGGAGGAAGTGTCTTCTTACAAGTACCTAGGAATTGATATTCATCACAAGCCCAACTGGAACTACAACATTGAGAAAAGGATTAATGGAGAGTGGAAAGCTTATTTTGGTCTTGAAAATAATTGTAAAGCAACAAACCTTGTGACGTGGGATAAAAAGAAGCTCCTCTTTGAAACTTTAGTCACTCCTGTTATCTTGTATGGATGTGAGGTTTGGGGTTGAGCATCTCTAAAGAATCCTAGAGAAAGATTGAGCAAATCCAAAAGCGTTTTGTAATGTATAACCTCAAAATTAAAAGCAATACACCCTATTCTATTCTCCTTATAGAAGTGGGTTTTTCCCCTATCAAGAGCCTAGCTATGACTAGGCTCCTGTTGTACGGGCACAAAATCAATAACATGGGAAACCATAAACTTCCTAAGCTAGCTTTAAATTCCAGCCAAAACCACGTAAGGCTCAAATGAGGTTGGTATAAAGATACCAGGGCCTAGTTAAACCATTGGGAGATCGAAGAAAATGTTACATTGCAAAATATTAATAACATTAAAAATATTGTTACTTCTAAGTTCAAAGAGAAAATGTGCTGTGGAAAAGATTTAGAGGCTAAAAGAAAATTAAGATATTATAAAGAGGTCATCAATCCTACTCTAGAAGATCAAAAGTATCTCTCTATTTTAACTAGCTCAAAGAAAAAAAAAATATTGCCAAGATAAGAACGAACTCTCATGAGCTCCATAGTGAAACAGGTCGTTGGGCAGTTCCTAAAACACCATGGGTGGAAAAGATATGTCATCTCTGTGAGAATATGAACATTGAGGATGAAAATCACTTCCTCTTAGAGTGCTTTGCGTACACCCACATTAGATTTTAGTTTCATAATCTTTGTTGCAATACCGACCTTCCTAGCCTTTTAACATGTCAAAATTATAGTGAGCTTGAAACGCTTTTCTCCAAGCTCTTTGAGCATAAAAGTACAATTTTAAAACAAACTAAATAATTTGTTTCTTTAGTCTCAATAGACATTAACCATCATCATTACCATATGAAAAATACATTTCCGAATAAAAAAAAATAACATAATTCATTTTTTTAATTAAAAATTAAAACACATTTTTGAAAATAAAATTTAAAATATATATATATATATATATTAAATTAAAATAAATAAATAAATTAAAATTAAAATTTACCATCGCCCTCCTCCGGTGAGAACCGTGCGGCTCGACCACCGAGCGACAAAAGCTCTGGGGTCAGGACTCTGCCAGCAAGCTGCCAGGTAGCAGGGCCGCGGGGCTCAACTAGCGAGCCGCCAAGGCAGGGGAGTTCAATTCCGAGAAGATATCCCTTAATTTATGTTACCCAGTAAAAATATCCCCGAAAAAAAAGGGGAGAAAGGAGAACCGACATAAATATCTGTTTAACTCTAAAAACTTCGAATCTCAAAATATCAAAATACCTAGAGATTTGGGAAAAACCAATAAACCTATGTTTTTCTTTTAACTCATGACAAAATTTTGCGATGTTGAGGAAAGAGAACCAACATAGATTCAGAATTAAATAGAGTAGTCTAACGAGACGACGAATTTCCTCTGGAAAAATAAAGAATAAATCCACCGTTCCGTTTTCATAATTTTATAGTGAAAAATGAATAAGCGTCTCATTTTTTACTTCTGCAATATATCAATTGTTTTTTGTCGCATTTACGAGGCCACAGGATGGATCGCTGTCATTTCTGGATCCCACTTTTTAAGCCACTTGCACCCATGTCTCTTAAATAAATATTAATTAGTGAGGATCGACTTGAAAACCGCACGCATTTACGAGGCCATAGGATGGATCGCTGCCATTTCTGGATCCCACTTTTTAAGCCACTTGCACCCATGTCTCTTAAATAAATATTAATTAGTGAGGATCGACTTGAAAACCATAATTTAACGGCAGATGTTCAGCTTCATCAGTGTTTGGGGATATTTTGGCTTACAGTTTAGAAAATCACCGTCTGCAAACAATTGTGTGAAAAGCTGACGGCTGTTTAAGGGATAATTTTGGTTTACAGTTTAGAACATTCTCATTTGCAAAGCGAACAGTCGAAAGCAATTCTCGTCGGCGCAAAGAAATGAAATCTCTCGTCTTAACCTGGTAGCAATGCTGCGATTATGTTATCTTTGCTATCCATATGCTACAATCTATAATCAAGGACACAGATCAAAGATGAGACCTCTAGATTTAAACTGGCCGCAATGCTGTGATTCCTGTTTGTCTTAATTTATTGTCCACTTATTACAACCAGTAAATTGAAGAGATTTCGCACATAGGGAAAAAATACTCAACACATATGTTTTGATATAGTTTCAGTATTTTCTGCGTGAAAAAGCGTAAGCTTATGCTTTAAAAGTTGAAACAGAAAGTTCAAAATGTCCGAGATCGCTTTAATTTGATTAACTTACCATTTTACTTGGTCTGACTCCATAGTTTCCCCTTGGGCTGTTGCGGCTGTCACCGTTTTCTAATTTGAACACGCGGCAGCATCTGGTTTCAACAGTAGCGTGAATTCAAGAGGGCGAAGCATTTTTTCCTGTCGGCTGTGGCGAAGTTTGGAAAATATAAACCCTTGCCAGTGGTCACAAGTTTGGAAAATATAAACCCTGTGGTCTAAGCCGGGCCTAACCAGTGCCTTTGAATTTTTTTAAGATTTTAAAAATTTGAGAGGATTTTTTGTAAATTTATAATGGTCAAACTTGATTTTGGATGCTGAACCTTCAGTATAAAAATATGATTCCAACATTGTTATTGCTAAATTTTTTAAATTGTTTTCTCAAATTCCTACCACTTTTTACTGTCTAGGCAATTCCTCTAGGTAGACTTGTCCAATATAAACCCTTGCCCGTGGTCACAAGTTTGGAAAATATAAACCCTTGCCAGTCGTCACAATGCATTTAGAAGACTTTTGAACAGATTTGTCCTCGTTAAATATGTAATATTAACGTTATCACATTCTATACACGTCAGTTGTCTCGATCGAACTCGAGGATAACGAGTTGCTACAGAAAGATTGGAATACTACAAGTTTGGAAAATATAAACCCTTGCCAGTGGTCACAATGCAAATTTTGAAGACTTTTGAACAGGTTTGTCCTCGTTAAATATTTAATGTTTAACACATTCTATACACGTCAGATGTCTCGATCGATCTCGACGATAACGAGTTGCAACAGAAATATTGGAATACTAACAATACAGACAAATCTTAAATTTATAATATCGCGTTTGGAATGTGGCACCCTTCCTCGGGTACACATCCAGTTCTTCTCGTACGAGAATCGCGAAATACACCTAAAAAGGTATCGACTCCGGAAACACACACAGCATCACAGCATACACCAGTTCAAAAGTAAACAGAGCATACCTGAAAATTAGTCAGAACAGAAAATTTATCCTTGCTCGAAATTTGGCATTTTCAGAAAGTCCTAAATCGAAAACTAATATTTTCAAACTGCCGTAAATCGCAATTTAAAGGTCGACCTGATTACCTAAAGGAAAGGCCCTCTGTCTTATAGATCCCTCTAATAAGTCTCAAAAGATTTGAAGAAAGACGTTTCCTCTTCCTACCTATTAGATAATTTCAAACAATAGCAAGCCGCTTCAGCGGAAAACATCTCTAACCAAAATTTAAAGATTTCCCAGTCGTAATTACAACAGCAAAACCCTTCTCAATTTGGAAGATCTTTTACTAAATTTCACGAGTGACTTCTCCGAACTAAAAAAAAGTATAGAATGATGTACAGTTAAATTTACTGGCGACTGGAAGGACATACTGTTAAAATTATACCGGCATGTGCACCATGGAAGTTTTGCATATATTCTCCTGTTTTAACTTTTCTCCACGCAACAACTGGTTACAGAAAAAAAATCGCGAAAGAAAATAAATAGTTTCGAAGAATTTCAAATCACAAACACATTTTCGCTAATCCTACAATTCAGCATCGGCTTTACACAATGGCTATGGCGGTTAACATGATAAACGACACCATTTTCTTACATCTCTATCAATAGAACAGTGAAGTTCCGTTTCTCAGAAAGAAAAGCAATCGTTTAAGGAAAATCTCAATTACTGAAAAAAAAAGAAAAAGACAAAGCAGTATGTCGGCCTAACCTCTGGTGAGCCATAAGGCATTCTTAACCCGACAAAGTGGTGCGATTCACAAACCGACTTTTCTCACAGGCTCAACACCGCCGGCAGCGCGATGGGCGATCTCCAGCAACAGAAAATTGAACATACTGAGATGAATAAATTTTGACGTCAAGAAAACGTTCACGCGAACAGCGAACGTGGTTCGAACATTAATCACCGTGGTTATGGTGAGAAATGGGATTAAGAACGCTGGCACTCACTCTCACATCAACATTAAATGATCATGTCAAATCAAGAGCACGCATAGCCATTTAAAGAAAATTAATAGCTATTAGCGAAAAGCTTCGGAGAATGATGAATATTTAAACCCTAGGCATAGCCTGCACGGAGAACGACTTCAATAGAAAAGGGGCCTCCAAAATAGGGTCGAGTGTGCTATCATGGACGCCAGTCTTACGTTTATGGCCGTAGTCTAACTAGCCAGAGGAATCGCCCTGAAAATCATGAAAATTCCGATAAGATTTTCAGAAAATCCGGCAGGAATTTTTTTAAATCCATGTTATAAGTATCAAAGTTTAATATTTTGGGTGTCCTACAGGTTTTCGATGGTGCTGAATCCATTTCCAATGTCAAAATCAGGATTCAAACACTGTTTCTGCAAAAAAATTTAATTTTTTTTGGCCTGGATTCCGGCCAATTTTGACCGTCCGGGCAATTCCTCGGACTCGTTAGACGACTCCACGTTTATGTCCCTAATGTTGTCAAAGGAGGAAGTTTTTTAATGTCGACAACGATCCCAAACCTAGGTTGTAAGGCATGAACTTGATGAGCGTCACAAATCCAAACAGAGTCCACGATGCAACCCAAAAGGAATCCACGTGGCAAAGTTAAAAGATAATGTACTTACAAGAACCAATCTGAATTAACATAAGAAATATGTCATAATGATTGGGCTAAACGGGATTACATAGACCAACTATATCAAGATTGCTGGTCCCACTTGACATGGTGTGAAATCACAGAGTGTGACGGATTAAAAATCAGTGTAATTGACATGATCCGGAAATTGTTAGATTGATGAAAATATGTTGAAAAGGTCGTTGAGCCCAAAGCGAATGATACTAAAATCGTTTAGTCACATGAGAATTTTCAATTATTACATCACATCACAAGCCCAAGGTTGGAAAGCTGTAACGTTGAAACCATGGGCCACCCGGCATGGTACTGAAATTGTAAGGTCCATACAGTATGGTATATACTAAACGCATTAATAAATAATATATAGTACGACATGACATGAAATTCATTAATACAAATGAATGATATCTAAGATTGGTGAAAAGTTTTTGTTTAATTATTTTATGTTTTGCAGTAAATTTGACTAAATAATGTGAAATTTTCTTGTCATTTAAGGAAATTTTAAAACTTTTAGATACACATTAGTAATTGTGATTGATATATAGCTCTAAGAGATAACTAGATTGGTTGAGTTTTTATTGCTAAATACTTTGCAATTGGGAGGTTACAGGGTCAAATTGTAACGACACCCTTGGGGTTAGCACCGACTAGATAAACAGACAAGAAGATCTCTTTGAGTGGATCAAATTGTGATTGATATATCACAAAGATTCTAAAATAATCATGTTATATATCTTTGTTATAAATCTCCAGTGTTATTCTTTGAGGTTTTACTTTAGGATTTACTTGTCCATCCACTACGCTTCACATGTCAACTCATAAGCTAAAACTTTACAATGTCAATTAATGGTTGAGTTTTTAATCTATTAGTTTACATCAATGATTCACATGAAATCTAGTCAACTGATTTATGTGATAAAAACTTGGGCATGTTGTTGTCTTTTGCAACATTTTTTAAAAACCAGCCTAGAACCATCTAACTTTGGATATATCGTTTGCTAGGGATCAAATCCAAACATTTCCTTAAATTATTAATCCAAAATCGTTAAATCTAATAATATTAATATCAATATAATAATTTTAATAACAATGATCATCGTTTTTAATATTAATATTAGATTTAATGATGTTTTTTCAATGACATGATATTTATGTCTTTAAATATTTTAATATATCTATATGTTATGATTTTTCTTTTTAAAGATTCATGATATAAATATTTAATTAAAAGAAATATTTAAAAAATTTAGAGCATGATTTTTGATTCTTTGTGTTGAAATATATTGTAATTTTTTATCTATATGATTATTTTTGTTTTTGTTTTGGGTAGACATTAATTTTTATTATTTTTTCATAGTGTCTCTCAGCTCAATCATTCTACAATGAATGAGATAGAATAGGATAATAGATGACTTTAAGCATTAATCATTAATAAGCAATTAATGTTTTTTATTCAAACCTTTACATTCTTCTTAATTTCAAACCTTTAGATTAACAAACAAGGTAGATGAGTCACCCTACATCCAACTATTGACAATCTTCCATGGAAATCCTTGTGTTCTTAAATATTGAAGCAGTGTAATTGTTTAGTCATATAAGAGACCCCCATTAGATCTCAAGCACATGCCAACCCAACTATATTTCTCTATTTTGTATAATATCATATATTCACTTAAATTTTGGCGAGAGATTGGTAACGTATAACTATGAATTATTTTATTTAAAAAAAAAAATTATAGGTTTGGAGAATTGTTTGGATAAAGAAATTGGTTTTTTTATAACCTACTCAGGCTCTTCCTTCCATAGTGATGTTTGATGGCCACATGGCAGACTTATAAAATGGAACCGATTTGTAAAATTGTAGGTGCACTTGGTATGCCAGTTGGTTTGCTTAGATTGTGAATTAAGTATAATATTGGTTTAGATAATTAGTGGGTATAAAATGGAACCGATTTGCAAAATTGTAGGTGTACTTGGTATATCACTTAGTATGCTTAGATTTTGAATTAAGTATAGGATTGGTTTAGAGAATTAGTCGCTTTGTTTTCTTATTTTAGTAGGTTAGCCTAGCCTAATCTAACACAATCTAGATTCATAAGAGTTTATATATATACATGTTGTAGTTGAAAATTTGAAGAAAATATATATTAAAAAACAATTTTAGGAAACATTTATATTACAATTTAATTTTATCATAAATATTTAAATATAAAAACATTACCAATTTATATTTTATAAATTCAAATATTGTTTTTTTTTTGGTACATTATGTTATTTTAATTAAAAATATATATATATTGTACTACATTGCACTATTAATAAAATATAGAGCCCAACTTAAACAACATATTAAATATTTAAATTTGAAAATAATTTTAAAAAATAAATTAAACTCATTAATATTAATGAAGAAATCATTAAAAACAAAATAAATTTAAAATTATTAATAAAAGTTTAAATATAACAAAAAAATATTTAAAATAAATTAAATGTATGAAAATAAAATTTAAAATTTATTAAATTTAATCACAATAATAATGTAAAAATAAAATATTACATTAATTATAAAATATAAATCAAAAACTTATTTTTAAATGAAAAACATATTTGTAAAACAAACAAAAAAAACATAATCGAAAATCATTTTGAGAAATCCAATAATCTAAACTATTAACTTGAAAATCCAATAATTGAAAATCAACAAATAATCAAAAAATAAAACCACTATCCCAAATGATTAACAAATATATCTTCTTTACATTGAATCTCAAGGGTTAATCATTTCAATAAATCTATGCTACATATGGATATTAAGAAACCGGGTTATTAATTCCAACAAAGAATATGGACATGGAAAATAATTACAATAACGGAAAATTTTATATACTGCCAAAAATAACATAGTTTATGAGCACATATTTTCAAGTGTAAACTATTTATTTATTCAAATCCAATAAATATTTAAAAACAAAATGTTGTTGAAGCAACAAAATAGTAGGCTTGTTGACTTTAATTGTAAAATACACAAGAGGTATTTGTAATAATAATTTATTAATATAAAAATGTATATCTGATGATAAATGTTACAATGAGGCTCTGCTTATATACCTAAGTAGGTGGCTTTTCGTCATGCCGCTTAACTTAATGACTATTTAACATAATCAATATTTGACTATTTAATAATATTTATTTTTCTATTAGTTATGAATTATATTCATAACATTGCCTTTTCCTTCAAAAGCTTTGTCCTCAAAGCTATATTTGCTAATAATTTTTTCTTCTTGTGTTTTTCTTCACTTTGCTAGTATTTTTTTATTTTTTATTTTTTTTTAAATAACGATATAAAAATTTATTATAAAATAACTTTATAATTGAATAAAGTTAATTTATAATAACTTGATAAAGTTGGTTTTTTTTTTTTTTTTTTTTTTTTTTTTTTTTTTTTTTTAAGTTATTTGGATTATTCAATTTATTTTGTTAGGTTAGTTGTATTTTTTTTTTGGATATGGATGGTCATCGTACACGTCCGTACGGTTATGTCTTTATATGGCATTAGAGTGTCGCGTTATCAGCGGAAATTTTGAGTGTCTGGTCATCAAATATTCTTACACCTTGGGTTCTCACTGTGTAAACGAAGGACTCATCAGACCGAGCAGTGATAACGAAATCGGCGATGTTGTCCTTGCCATTCGTGAAAGAATTGGCGACAATCCGTTCCGGGAGGTCACGCTTGCTCCAGCCTTTCCACAGCCGCGACTTCTCTGAGACTCATATCACCTGTTTTTGCTTGTTTCTCTTCTCTGCCAAGGCATTGTGGGATTCCCCATTCCCTCGTGGTTGATGGCACGAAAGTGTTGGGGGAAATCACAGAAATAAGCACCGCACAGTGGTAAAGAGATACAATGGGGGTTTTCGAAGGTGCAAACAATAGTGGAATGAATGCAGAGTAGAGGCGTCGGTGCCAGGTGGTCAAGCTGTTTCGATAAGTGGACGTGGTAGTAGACAACAACTCATATGATAGCGGTAATAACAAAAGCAAGGGTCGGGGGTTGTCGGTGAGTGTAGCGTGGTCAGAAGAATGGGACGTGGTATCTGGTGATCGTAGCCTATGAAACACAACAGAATGGATAACAGAGGCAGCATCAGGAGTGTACAATGGTTGTCAGCCAATGGGATAATCAACTTCCATCGTGATCTCAACTTCCGCTTCCATAGTTCTCATAACAACGAGAATCAAACCTCTTAGATATTTGCTACAGGAATTTGAGCCCATGTTTCGACTTTCTTCTTCCATTTTTTCCAAATAAACCAATTCGAATATACTAGAATCTCCTGCTTTTTGAAGTCTGGCTATAAAATTTTGTGGATAAAAGTCATCGTATTTGGTCACGAGTCTATATGTTGTGATGCAAACATGGAAAGAATTGGACTTTTCCCAACCTTGTCGTTTTATCCTACGCTCTTTAGCACTACCAAAGCAAGTAAGTATTTTGAGAGCAGGGCACCACTTCATAAATTAGAATTTCCAATTAAGCATAACACTTGTCAGAACCACTATAAGATGTGGTCGCCAAATTCCTTTCTTACATGCAAGGTATGCCAAAAGTGTTATCGTAATAATCTTCTTACCAAGGCCCATTTTCTCCGTTAGGATTCCATTAAGGTGTTTCTCATACATAGTGACTAGCCAATCCAAACCAATATCCCGATACTCGCGAAGCGAGTATTTCAAAGGGAATGGAAACTTTGTGCAATCTTTGGTCATACAGAATATATTTCCTGTTGGTTGTGCTAAACACGCAACAGCATCTGCTGCATCAACAATTCTAACTTCACTGGTTTTTTCTTCTTCAACTATTTTCTGTAACTCATTTGTTTCTGGTGGAGAAATCTCAACCTTCAAAACTGCATCCCCATCTTTTTCTTCTTCCACTGAAGAATCATTTTCATATTCATCATTATATATTACATCTTCATTTTCATCATAATATGAATTTGACATAACCTCTTCTTCCAAACTTTCCATATTCATATCAGTTTCTTCATCAAAAACATTTTCTTCTTCTCTTTCTTCATATTTCCAATTGGATTTAGATTTTGAGTGGTTTTCTTCTTCTTTACGATCAATATCTTTTCCAACATCTCCCTCATTGTTACGATATTGTTTATTTTCTTGTTTCTCAAGATAGTCCTCATCCACATCAGGACCAATTTCATCTAGATACTCATCTTGATATATATCATTCTCATCAAGATCTTCTGAATTCCCTGAATTGGCTGAATTGTCTTGTTGACTATGTCCAATATTCAGGAATATTGGTTCTTGCGTCAGATTTATCTTGTCGCAAATGGCATTTAACTTCTGCATTGCTTTGTTATGATTTTCTATGGACTCGCTATGGTTTTTCCAATTTTGTCTTTCTATCCAATTTGTCGTGTCTTGAAGTTTTTTGATGTCGTCAGAATGTCCTGTAACCTTATACTCAAGATCGATTAATCTTTTAGTGAATTCATCGAAATTATTGATCTTACTCTCAAGATCGATCAACCTTTTGTTGAAATTGGGCATCGACATTGATGAAGACATCGAGCGGCAGCAATTTCAAGGAACGTTGAATGCGGCAGCAGTACCACGGTGGCAGTAGCAACACCGCTTGTAACAGCTGAAGGCAGCCAGTAGCAGTGGAAGGTAGTCACAACACGAACTTGGCTCTGATACCAAAAGAAGCAACAAAACTGTAGGCTTGTTGACTTTAATTTTAAAATACACAAGAGGTATTTATAATAATAATTTATTAATATAAAAATGTATATGTGATGATAAATGTTACAATGAGGCCTTGCTTATATACCTAAGCAGGTGGCTTTTCATGACTGGGCATGTCTTTTAGACATGCCCTTTCACTTAACTTAATGACTATTTAACATAATCAATATTTGACTATTTAGTAATATTTAATTTTCTATTAGTTATCAATTATATTCATAACATCAATTCACTTCATGGTTGACAGATTTCATTTTACGCCTTAAGTATACACACAAATCTAGAGATGTCACAACACATTTTCTGCTCACTACTCTCCACTATGAAAGAAATATCTATGTTGTTATGTTGTTGATTTGCTGGAGCTCGTGTCCTTAACGGATGACCCATTCTTCGTAATTTCTCTTTCATAATTTTTGGTCTCTCGAATCATGTTATAACTAATTGCACCCTTTAGTGCACCGAGAACAGGTGCAACCATGTATATCCAAATGCTTGTATATTTTTTTCCAGACACTGCAAATCCTATTGTCCTTGATGGATTCATTGAAGCTCCAGATTGGCCTGCCACAACGGAAATACACCATTGTTTACTCCTTTCGTGAATATAGTTAGAGCTATGGGTCGTTGCATGAAATATCAAAATGAATCAAAATTTGGGTAGATAAGTAATACCTGGATATGGCTACATTCACTTCAATGGTCGCTCCAATTGCTAATCCTCCTAATTCACCCACCTGTACAATTTGATATTCATAAATTTATTGTTACAACGAATCCACACTGCACAACTTTTCATTCTGCATGTTAGCTGTAATTGTTATCTAATACAATTAATCAAAGGAAACAAAGGAAAAATCTCATAAGCATGGTTATATTTAAGGAGATCTACCGCTCTTGTATCCGTGGCCACTGCAGAAACTACAAACACTAACAATGATGTGGTAATAATTTCGAAAATGAAGGACTGCATTTCTGAGCCTGAAGGAAATGTGGTTCCCATGTATGCCACTTCTCCAAACATGAAACGTAGGGTAAACCAACAGATATTGATCCAAAAACTTGAGCTACTATGTACGCTGGAACCTGTAATAATTTGAAGTGAATAAAAGCCCTTCCAATGTCAATCCTCAAATGATAACTCATACTTTTCCTAATCTGATCCAGGTGGATATTGGTGGCCACCCGCCTATTCCACTTGGGCCCCCACCATTGTCTTTTTCAGTTTTTCCGTTTTGGCATAGCTTACTATTTTTAGCAGTTTTTCGGGTCCTGAACTTCCGGAGCCGTTTTGAGGCCCTAAACGACGTTTTTTGGGTATGAAAGCGCTAGCGAATTTTCTGATAAAATTCATCCCGACAGCTGTAGTCCTCGGATAGAGCTTTCTAATGATGTATCATATGCGTCAAACGAGATAGTATGCAAAGTTACGTTCGGGAAGTTGAAACACCAATTTACCCAAACTAGCCTCCATAGTTTTGGCGCTTCATCTCCTAGGTTAGGTTTTTGGGATGTTTAGGTTCTCCATTGTTTCCTTAATAATAAACAGGCCCTCGCGCCTCATTGTAAAGCGCTCGTGAGGGTTCAGAGGCCACCACATCTCTTCTCGTAGATAGCTACCACATTCTAGCTAGTTTTATTTCCATTGTCTGTAAGCAAATTTCAGTTCTTTGATATTAATGAAATGAAGTGTTATTTCCGCTGCATCTCTGTATTTATGGTTATGTGTTTATTCTGTTGCGTTCCTGCATAAATCCGGATCATAATCTCAGTTTAAAATCTCAATGGTACATTTTATTTTCTTAAGGTATTAATGTCTGACAACTATTGCATACATACCTGAACCCATGGAAATATCTTCACAGCTGCAACGACCTGTGTGACTACATGATTCAAATGAGCTCCAGAAATATGGCCTATGGAGTAAATTATAATCATGGCTGCCATTCCCCATACAAGAGCTACACCAAGATGGGTTATGTAACCATTGGTTAAGAAAATCTGAAAGTGCAGGTGAAATCTCGCAATCAGCGGAGGACGGGGTGGGAAAGAAATGGCGATGGTGGGAGGAATATAGGAGAAAATGTAAAGATTTAGAAAATTTATTGGCATTTCCGCATAATTTTAAGGACTTAAAATGATTTTCCTTATTCTATTATTTCTCTAATTGATTAATAACCATATTCAATCCCAAGGTAGATATTATTTCAATCGTCTAACATCAAAATCAATGGTACATAATCATATAAGTGGAAATTGAGGGGAGTTTTTTTTAAATAAGGATGCTTTACAGCGTAAATATGGATGGGGCATTCTTCATAAACAAAAATATGTCTAAAATTTTCGAATAATAGGAAAATAAAAAAAATCATTTATTATTATTATTATTATTATTATTATTCTTCTTGGTGAATCGGTAACTCCCTGGATTAATCTAGGGGAGATCTAGGATCAACCCTTGTGGTTGTCTTATAACACCAAAATAATATCCAACAACGTGCAAGCTAGATATACTAGATCTTTTGATTAAAATTCGTTCCAATGAAACATAAGACCACATGCTGCAACTAAATAAAACCCTAAAATATAAAAGGATCATAAAGAAGTACAACAATACAAAAGAGGATCATAAAGAAGTACAACAATACAAAAGGTATCGCAAGGAAAACGAATATAAAGGTAGGAGGGACCTACTTGGTAGAATACCATTGACTTAAAAATATTTTCCTCACTTCTAGTCCTTTTTGTCGAAAAAAATAGAGGAGAAATATACTAGATCAACCTCCCATTGAAGTTTAATATTCAACAAAGAAATATGAAACGTCATATGAATATGACACTATGTAATTAACCACACCTTATTTTGACCTATAGAAAAGGACTTATAAATAAATACAAATGTTATACACAAAAAGTGAATTTAAAAAGCAACGCCCTATCTTATTTTCTCCCAAAAATGAATTTCTTAAAACAAAAACAACTTGTAAAAAATTTCATGAGTTATAATATTAGATTCTACATATTATAAGTATAACTTTGAAATTAAAGAAATAAATATGCAATGCCAGTTGTGTTGGCTGAATAGCTAACCTATTAAGATATGATTCAGATGTTCGCTTATTTGGGCTCAATTTTAAATTGACATTGAAGGAGCAGGTGGTCATTATACATCATCTGATTAGCTTTAGTCAAGCCAATAGTAGAACAGTTGATCCAAAAAATATTTTGTGCCAACTCCACGGTGACATTGTAACAAAAATGGTAATCTTTTTAGTACTCATTATCCTCCTATATGTTGGTATCTCTTCAACTTTTCTTGTGCTCAGGCCTTTTATTATTTGATTCTCCCCCTCCCCCTTGCTCTTAACCACATCCTTCGGTCGTAGTCTCATGGTATCTGTCTGGACTATTCTCCATCCCTAAACCCATCTCTCTCGTTTTCTGGCCCCTTTATGTCCCTATTGCATTACCCCATCTTTAATCCTTTGTTTTCTCCATCACATCGCATGCTCCTTCTCTTAGGGTTTTTGACTCGGGCGTGTGTTTTGGGTTCTTCTCATTTGTTTTTTGTTGGCACTGACCATTAAGTTTCCCTCTCCCTTCTCGCTAATAGAGCCAATGTCACTTATTATCTATTCTTTTTACCGTGGTGACTCTCCTCCTCCTGCTTGAGTTACATGGCACTCTTCCCATTTTTTGAATCCCTACTTCTTTTCCATCTCTTACTGGGGCCTTTTCTATCCTCTGTCTCCCCTTCCATGCCTAATCAACGAGATCAAGTTTGTAGGGGCATCGCCTATTACCAAGAGTGGGCCCATAATGGTAGTAGATGTATGCATCATCGTTTAGAGGAAGTTGCCTCCCACATTCGTGACTTAATACCAAGGCCCATTCAGGCGAGCTAACCCATGTGGAGGGAGAAGCTTCCACTCATATGCTTCACCTTTCAAATACAAAGGTTTTTATTGAGTTGGCCAATTGGATTCTAGATAGAAAACACATTAGAGGTAGATTCAATCAATATATTCACACAGTTGATCTATACTGGAACTAGAAGTTCCTTTTTGGGTGCACTCTCTTGGATCAGCAAGAGCATCAAGCAAATATTCTTCATTCCCTTGAACATATAAATCGACCTATGAAGGACTTAGATCGACAGATGGAACATATTGAACAATATCTTTCCTTCCCTGCATGGTTGGAGGAACCTCCAAAGACAACAAAGAGCCCATCCATGTTACTATCATGGACTATGACCCTTCTGCCTACTTATATCATGTATATATTATATTGGTCTTGTGTTCCTATTGTTTTTCTACATCATCATTTATGCTAGACTCTCAATTTTTGTATATTAAAATTTTTTTCTCTGAACACTGAGAATTAATTTGTGGATTTGGTTTGATTTCCCTAGTGACACAATAACTTAGACTTTTCAGTTTTATTTTATAATTGAAAACAATACAATTGATCCAAAATAGAAAGTTAATTATAATAATGTTTGAATTTAAAAAAAATAAATTTTATATATGACATATTATCATCATGAATTGAAATAATGATAATAAAAAGTGTTAAGTTAAGCTTTATAAAATAAAAATTATTAACTATTATGAGATACAAGTAAAATAATTTAGAAATAAAACACGATTAGATAAATATAATAATAATTATTTATTGCATTCCATATTTACGGGAAGAAAAAAAATAATGAAAGCAAATTAGAAACCAAAATTTTATTTTTTAAAAAGGGGAAAGATTAAAAATGGGGAAGAGTAAAAAGGTAAAAATGACGAATAGCATCAAGGTTAAGGGATAGAAGCCAAATGAGAAGAAAATGATATATTTTTACTAGAATTCAAGAGAGAGAAGATTTAATTATGAATGTGATGTATAGTGGGCTTTTCAAGTATGGCTACATTTATAATTGGTTTTATAATTAAAATTATTATTATAAGGAAAAGGTGTTTTTAGCAGAGGTTTTTGCATAAGCTTTTATAAAAATAGTTCAAAAATTTGTTTATAGCGGAGGTGAGTGGATATATATATATATATATATATATATATATATATATATATATATATATATATTTTTTTTTTTTTTTTAATTTTTTTTTTTAAATTTTCTATGGTGCATTTACAATATACAAATGCTCTAGTGATTTACTATATATAAATATCAGTGCCTAATAGAAAAATAGTGCATTGTGGCAAATTTGTTTAAAAAAAAAATGCTGCCCTAAATAATAAAGAGCATTGGTGCATATACTACTTGATAGCATTGATAAAGAGTTATATTTACAAAAATGTCAGTCATAAAATTAATTTTGCCTAGTCTCATGTTATACTATGACGACAACTCGGTGTTAAACCAGTACTATAACGCCCTAGTGTGTGCACATTATACCATGCACTAGTGCTCACACTAATCGATAGCATTGAATAAAGGTTAAATTTTAAAAATTGTCGGTGTTATATCCACTCGCAACACTAGTGCCCTTCTTGTAGTAAAACTCCTCGGTGCATACTTAGAAAGAGCATCGTTATAGGTTTTTAATTTTCAAAAAAATGTGGTTCTATAATCCAATGAAGCATCGATGTTATTCATGTATTAAAACGCCCCGGTCCATCTTAGGAAGAGCACCGCTATAGGGTTTTTAATTTTAAAAAAAAAAAAAACAGTGCTATCATATTATGAAGCACCCGTGTTTTTCATTTATTAAAACACCTCGGTGCATTTGTGAAAGAGCATCACTAGGAAGTTTTTAATTTTTGAAAAATCTTGTGTTATAGTCTGACAACACACCGGTGTGGTACATGTATTTGAACGCTCTGGTGCATCTTAACAAGAGCACCACTATAGGGTTTTTAATTTAAAAAAATGAAATGTGGTGCTCTTGGATATTTTACACACCGGTGCGATTACAATAACGCACCGAAATAAGGTTAAATAATAAAACAATAACTACTAGCTGTAAATTTCATTTTTACCAGCTATAGTGTTGTAGAGCTATGAAGCATCGGTGCCAATATTACCTCATGCAAGCACCTTGTCGTCGGTGCTTCTCTTGCTCACCGTCCTTCCTTACCGTGCTCAGTGCGTGACTTTCCAATTTTCTCAATTGGCAGTGAAATTTATTTTTCTCAATTACGTATCAATAATGCCTCCCGGACGACCAAATGTCTAGGTAATGTCTATGTTTCTCTCTAGTTTAATTTTTTAGCAAATTAGAATTGCAAAAAAGGTCAAAAAATTCATTGATTTTGAAAATAAAAGTCATGTGTGATGCGTTCGACAACTTTGGCTCGCACTGATAGCGGCACACCGTGTAAATTTACAGGGTACACAATTGTTCGATGCGTGAACCTAACTCACTGTTTTTTTTGCAGTGCATTTCATAAATTAAAATGCACTGGGAAAATATATAAATTGTACATCGGTGCATAGATTTTTAGGTTACGCTCGGTGCGTTTATATTTACCAAACACATCGAATACATAATATTAAAAAATATAGCTCAGTGTGTTCGATAACCTGAACGTTCTGTACCGGTGCGTAAAGGTTATAAGTGCACACCAATGCATAATTTTGAGACACACCACGATGAAAATGAATATATTTGAACCAAACACAGTGCGTCATACATATGTATGCACTCTCTCCGGTGTGGTTGTGTTTGATGGCGCATTGGAGCCAGTGCATTACTGTTTTTTGGGCGCACTGGGATTTTTTTTTTTAAATTGAAAGTTATCTTTCCATATTTATAAATAAATTTTCGTTTAATAAAAAAATTATATTTTATGGATGAGGCTGATGTATTTTATATGTCAATCATGTAGCAAATACGTCAACAAAGGCAGTTAGAGGAGCAGGAGTAGGAAAAAATCGCAGACCAATATAATGTTTTCCGACTATGGGAGGCCCAAGAGAGGGGTAGGGATTTATACCCTCGCCCTATTAATGCAGTAAACTGAGTGCTCTTGAGGAATGTAGGCCTCCTTAAGTACTCTGAGGAGGCGAAATCCTTGAAGGCGCACTCTATCTTGCTGGCACATCTGATCCGCTGGTGAAGTGTCTATGAGCAGGATTTTTGTATCGGTCCCAAGACGAGGTATAGGCCTTTGAGGAGGACATATATTTTAACACTCGCCTATCCCAGAAATGGGAGTATTTTCACCAATTCCATGATGTCCCCCATGGGGTTGCATCAGATAATTAGCTTGTCTACTCTCAAAGATATGTTGGGGCTCATGTAGTCCGTCCAACATATTTTCAGGTACGTGGTGGATAGCAATGAATTTCTTATTTTGTTGCACAGGAGGTTAGGTGCCTCTTATTATTATTAGTGACCACCATTTCACACTATAGTAGTGATTGGAAACACATTAATTTCCCTCTTTTGTATTATGTCGATTCTTTCATGCAGACGCCATGATGTATCAGATGGTCTTCCATTTTTTTTAGGCAGTTTTGAAGGGCTTTAAATAGATGTCATGCAATGATATTGTTGTAGCTACTACAACACCACCAAAATTTTTGGAATATTCAAAATTTTGGGTCCCCCTCTGCTCGCTTAGCCCATTAAGGTTTCGATCTAGTCTCCGGTTGGTTAATATCTGCATGACCTATTCCTACCAAACAAAATTGTTGTGCCCATTCGTGTGATGCACACCACACTCATTTGACTTGTTGTCTCAACATAAGGAGCCAAGAAATATCAGTGAAAAGGTCTTGAAGCAATATTGGTGTCAAGGGTCTATGTCATGGTCATGGTACTTGTCAATTTAAGATCTAGAAGAAGAATTACATTTGGGTTTTCCTCTCTAAGAGGGAGAGGTTTTGGCCTTCGATTGAAGAGACAAAATTTTTTGTCTCTTGTGTTTTGATAATTGACTTGATGAAAGAAATAATAAGCTAATGAAAATAGGATCTAAGTAATATAAGAATAATAAGTATAACACAAGCATATATTAAGTAAGAGGGTGAAATCCAGAAGTTGGGAAACACTTTTTGGCAGATGGCCAAAATTTGGGTGAAATTTTTAATTTCTCGTTCGAGAAATTAGTCAACTCAATTTCTCGACTAAGAGTTTTTAAAACTCTCGTCTGAGAGATTTTTAATTTTTCGCCCAAGAGTTAGATTGGGTTTGACCGAAGTTAAAATACTCTCGGACAAGAGTTAAGTATGTTCTCGTCCGAGAGTTTTATTGACATAAACTCTCGGGTAAAATCTCATAAAAGAGTTGTAAAAATCTCGGCCTAGAGTTATTTTAACTCTCGTCCGAGAGTTTTATTCTTATTAAAAACCCCAAAATCCTTTCTCCCCCATCATTCTGCAAACCTCACTATCGTTTTCGAGCCACCGTCCCAACATTCTGCAAACCTCTGGAGCATTGTCATTTTCGAGCCACTGTGAGCACCAATGAAAAATTGGAATACAAAAAAACGAATTGCTCGTTGGCATTTCCAGTCGTTCGCATTTTCAGTTGAGGCGGGGTTTCCGGAACACTTTGAAGCGATTTGAGGCTGGTAAGTACCCTTGTCTCCTCTATTTACTCATGGTTTCATTCAAAACCTTGTGGCCATGAACCTTTAATTATTTTCTTCCTCCTCGATCCCATAATTGGTTCTATTGTTGTCCATTATTCATTCTATGTCATTGTTCCATTGATGTGAATAGTCTTCTAGGCTCCCAGAATTTATGCTATAGTGCCCTAGCCAAGCTTTCTCTATGTAGCAGGCAGTATGAGAAAATATTTTCCGAAAAGGGATAAGGAAATCATAAGGATGGGTTGGAATTGAAAGTGAAACAAGAGCTAGATAACCACTTATGTAATAGTAATAGCTTTGGGGAAACAAGCATAATCAGAAAAGGGAATGAATTAACAAATATGAAGTGATACCTACCCCCTATCATCCTGGAAATAAGAAAATAAAGTGATCTCCGGTAACCAACATTGGCATAAAAAATGTAGGAATGGATAAGTAACACATAAATCAAGAGTTATGTGGATCCCCAGACTAGCATTGATGATATAAACTTGCGTAATCAATTGAATCTTGTCACTTCCTTCCTTCTTCACTTTATTATGACTCTTTTTAGGAACGATTCTCATCCGCATCCATCTCATCAATCTCATTATTCGAAATTTTCTTTGACTGAAACTTGTGGGTGTTACCTTCTTCCAATTCCCATTTGGCATGTTGAATATGCACCATTTGGTTTACCGACCTCTCCTACAAGGATTTAAATTCCATCAACAACTTTATGTTTTCATCACAGTTAAGAGAAATTCATCTAAGTGTTTCTCTTCATCTTCTCCGTCCTCCTCATGACCATCTTCCCAAACCAACTCTTTCCTATTCATTTCAGCATTGAGTTCCTTACATTTGGTTAGGAGATTACTTGTATGCTTATCCCCATTGTTGTCCATTGTAGTCTCTCTCAACAAAAGTATCCACTTCATATCTCTTGATTTAAAATGAATTTAAAATCCATTCTCATGAGAGATACTTGTTTCATACTTCTTTTTCTCCCCTTCCGTTGACAACACTTGTTGTTCTTTTCCATAATCCCAACAACCCTTATATCATGTGATGAATAAATGAGATAATTGTATGTTTTTAGCATCTAATACTCCTATTGTTCCTTTATTATTGGATTTCCTTCATTCTTGCTTCCTTTTGTAACAACCATTAGTACTTGTTGTTTTCCATGTCTTGAATAGATGCCCCCCTTATCTTCATTCTCTTTTATAATGCCCTGAACAATACTATTGAATTGTGTAGCATATATTAACATGGCATAATATTTAACATCATGACAAACACTGAAGTACATGGCAAGAAATAAATAGGACAATAATTATTTCATTGAGTTGAAATGTTTGTCCTCTCGACACTCATGTCAAGAAGCCATTTTGAAAACTACAAAGGTCAATAATTGGTAAGTCAAAGAGTTTCTCTTTGACTCAGTTAAATACAATGAGGCTCATAGGTACAACACAAAATAACCAATTTTGGATTCAGTTGGACAAGATGACCAAAAAATAATAGTATAATTAAAATTCCTATTTCTAGGGTTGAAATATCTAAAGGATAAGCCTCTATGATAAAAAATGGAGGATGTTGTTATTGAGTGTTTATAATTGAAAGTGGTCCAAGAACCAAAAACAATTTATATGAAATATGAGGCATGTAAAGTTAAAGTTTGAAATTATTACCTTATCAATTTAAAAATGGAACAATATGAAATTGGATCAATCAAGGACCATGAGCCATTAAAATTCATTCCCCCAAGGAGGAATTATATTTACTGAAATATCAAACAAGGCTTGTGTGATCACAGTGAAAATTTTGAATGCATCATGGAAATGTCTTGGAGGAAATCCAAGGGGAATCAAGGTTAATTAGGTAGTAATAAACCCTAGAACAGGTGGTATGGTAGAGTTTGGTACTCATACTCACGAGAAAAACTATAGATCACACCTATTACTACCTAAAGGAAAACCTTGAGGGAAAAAATAAACCCAAAAGTTCCATGACATATGTTGGTATGGATCACAAAGGATACGACATAACCCGTACCGACATTTTCTTAGATAAAAACAATGTCACAAGAAGGTGAACATCAGAAGAAATATAGGACTAATATGCATGTATATGGGAAATCACATGTTTGAAATAGAAGTTCAAGAACTAATAGTGGCTCAACATACTAGCAGAGAAACGCACACATAGTTTATTTGTATCATGCCCATTGGTAGATTGAAAAACTTATTTTATGGGATGCATGTAAAATGTGTTCAAGTGTATTCATCAATTTGGCCACAAATTAATGCCTAAACCATTGTTCGTAGTCAAGAAATGTAGCCTTTAGTGCTTCATCGTGGAATATAACTATATCCATTTCTACAAATAATGATCCTGCAGAGACAACATAAAATGACAATATCGTGGTGCATAAAGGGATTATATAGGGGTCCACAATAGTATCTCTCTTTCAGTCCATTTTTTATGTTTCTAATATTATCCTTTGGCTACAAATATGTATGATCAATGTAATTTTTTTGCAAGAAGAAGAGAGGGAGCGAGAATATTAACCTATGTGGAGGAGAATGGGATCAAGTTGAAAGCATCAAGCTCTGATTGCCAAGTGACCAAAAACATTCCTTGCAATACATCTCTTCCAAGATAATAATCTTGTGGGGCATCAATGTTAGCTAAGGGTTTATCGCGAAGGTTGTGTAACTAGGGTTTTCACAAGCTAGGACATTATCTTCATACATGCTTCTAGGACAATTTAGCAATACCAAAGGCACAACATCAAAAGTTGGTTGTATGATAACTTTAATGCAAATAAGGCACAAAGACAATTGCCACACATTTTGCAAGGGTTGAGATCAATTGTCATATAATGAATCCATATAGATTCCCAAGGAATTATGTCTACCAAGTTGGGGAATGTCGATATTGGTCTTAAAACTCATCTACTTGATGAAAAATGTAGTAGCAGGAAAATCTACATTCAATACAACAAATGAACATAAAAATATATTGATAATATCATGAAATCCTCCATAATTTTGCAACAACATTGGAAACAAATCCTTTAGGATTCAAAATAATCATCTATACTTTCCTCATAATTTCTCTTCTCTCATAGTGTAAACAATTTTAATAATAATCTCAAAAGAAATGTTAAGATTGATTGCACATGTGAGAGTCATTAGAAATCAGATTCAAGTTGTGCAACTAGAGGAACGATTGACCCACCTTAGTTAGTGCCATGAGATATTATGCCATGTACTATTGTCGAGCCCTTGTATGTCAAGGAGCTATAGTACCTGCTATCCATTGTTTGATGACATGATTTTCGATTGATATTTTTTTTTCTAATTTGTTTATGAGGGGCAGAAATTTGATTTGATACTATAGCAACAATGGCATCAAGTGAGGCCTACAAAGACCCCTCCATGAGAGGAGGATTATTAGGTACATTGGTTGTTTAGTTATGTCATGTTTTCAAGTAGGTCATATTTATTGTTCGTTGTGAAAAATTGATTAATGTGATTTTTTTTTGTCCTGCACAAGTGGATGCACTCATATGACTCGTGTGCCCAGACACCAAATCGAACAAGAGGAGCCCCATAGACCTGTTCCCATTCGTCCCCAATTTCATAGAGCCCATTCTGAGAGGTATATTATACACGGTATAGGTACACATTAAATTAATTTCTAGTTAAAATGTTCAAGTTTACATTATATTCAATGTTGAACAGGTGAATTTTTTTTTCAAATGACATATGTTTAATGTGAAAACATTATGTTCCATAGGTGCAAATGTAGGAGTTGGGGTTGGCCCTATTGTTGGTGAGGGACAAAAGAGAACAATGTCTCAGCTTGTGGCATCCATCCCACACTTGGATAGTTCTCGTTCAGGTAAAATCTAAAGGAAAATTTATTGTTTGATGTATGTTTAATGTGGAACTTATTGTGTGTCTCATGTACTTGTGTTATAAAACAATTTAATGTTTTGCACAGTGGCTAGTAGAGACCTTCATTCCTCAAAAGGGAACAATCCTAGTATGGGTGAAGAGGATGAGATAGTTTTTCCATGAGGTATTTTCAAATGACCAGACAAGTTTTTAAAATACAAATCTTCCTTATAAATTATATAATTTTTAATATGTGCAATAATTTAACATGTTACAGGTGGTGGTCGTCACCCTCCTAGGGGGAGAGGTTGCAGGGTTCATGATTTTGCTCAAAATCCGAGCTATGATCCCCTTTACACCCATCCCGGTGATATTCCTGAGCAGATACCTTGGGAAGATACCATCTCCTTACTTACTGTTGATGGGATGAGGGAGCATTCCATGATATTGTGCAATGAATTGCAAAATTGCAATCTCACTGCCCCTTGTCGAGATTGTCTCCAAATTGTTTTGCACAATTTGGAGAGTTTGATAGAGACTTATCTTGGGGTTGGACCATCAACCCAAGTTTTTTTTGACATGATGCGTAGGAGGATAGCGTCAGTGATTGGTATCCACTCCTACAATGAAGTTAAAAGTAGGGTCACTAAAGAAATGGCCTTTTCACTATTTGACTTGTGGCTTGAAGACAAAAAAAGTCTGAAGATTGCAAAATTCAATGATCCCAATATTGCACCTTATATTTATGAGAAGTTACTGTATGCATAAGGGAAGTTCCCAAATAATGATGAGGTGCCACAATATTTTGTTAGGATGTTGTATGCTCAATTCCGAGAGCACATGGACCCTAATTATACAGATATAGGGTCCAAATTCTATGGAGTTGGAAAAGGTCGTACATATGAAAAACTTGATGCTATGCGAGATGTTGGGTTTAGGCCTCCAACACCTCATTTAGCACCTCGACCACCTAGGGTAGTTACAATTCTAGAGGTGTTAGCCCTTATCTCCAGTGTTGCATCACAAATGAGGGAGAAGATACAAGAACATATTACATCTACTTTAGGAGGGGTGGAAGTCGGCTTAGAGACAAGCCAACCTTCATCTAGTGTAGGGGTTCGTTCATTTGTGTGTAATCCAAATGACATGTTGAGTGATATGGAGCAAGATGAGCTTCTGGAGTATGAATCATCCTGTAGAGACCACTATTAGCGAGCCATTAGACAACAAATGCACACCATGGGCGAGGTATGTATAAGCATGTTTTGATCTATTTTAAAATACACATTTATAAGATGAGCTAGAGTGCATGTAACATGTTTTTTTGGTGTATATACATTTAGTCTCCAAAAACTTACGCCAATGTATTTATTTAACTTATGCAGTTTACAACATTCTTAGAACAACATTGCTTTTCCCTTGATCCTCATTCTGTAGATCATGGACATGATCATGTACAGGTGCCACATTCATTACTATCTATCTATATTTTTGTACGTCAAATTGAAAATGAATTTATGTCACATAATTTTATATGCTATGAGTCTTAACATTATGGAATTTTCAGGTTAGCGCTACACATGAAGGGCTTCCCGAAGACATGATACCTTCATATGTTCCAGTGGTCTCATAGGTATTATCTATCTAGATTTTTACGTTAAATTACAAGTGACTTTAAGATGAAAATAATTTTATATGGTGTGGCTCTTAACATTATTGAAATTTTCAGGTATGTGCTACACATCGAGGGCTGACTTAAGAGATTAT
The DNA here is from genome assembly GCA_034641835.2 of Pinus albicaulis. Lineage (NCBI taxonomy): Eukaryota > Viridiplantae > Streptophyta > Pinopsida > Pinales > Pinaceae > Pinus > Pinus albicaulis. The sequence goes on along the minus strand of CM076572.1, from coordinate 1,465,890,553 downwards.
TCCTTCTCAGGTTCCAGTCGTGACACAGGTATCGATACTTTTGCTAAGCATATTTATTATGTTTATTATATTTATTTTCGCAAACTTTTCTATTAACTTTGGTTTCCACTTTTCAGGGTACAGATAATATTGAGATGATGCAAACTGAGCCTCAAGGAGATCATGTAGGCTTTGGGTCAGAGAGTCTACATTAAACCATGGTAACCTCTTACCATTTCTTCATTGATATCATTGCCACATGATAAACGGGCTATCACAGAATAAACATATGAATTTAATTTTGTTGCCAAAGGTTAATTTTTTGTGTTTGTTATGCAGGTTGGACCTCAAAAAATATTTGTGGTTCGTAGAGATAAAGATGATGCATTGGTTTACAATAATGTTGAAGAATATGATTAAGATGGTCTTGCAAGCAGGAAAGTTGTTGATTTACTTTTATAAGCTTTCAAATTTTACCTATTTTTTTCCCTATTTATATTGTACAGCATCGGGTATGTGTGTATATTTGCCTAAGACTTTAAAGTGGTATTTTGACGTTCAACTTAAACAATTCAAAATGGATATTTTAAAGGTTTTTTTGCAAGAGTTTATTGATGATATCACTTACATTTTATTGAATGTCTTGTAGAAGTAAAGTGAAGATGGAAGACACACAACCAGATTTGTTTGATCGCCTTCCTGAAGATGTTATTCAGATTATATTTGGCACCATCTGCAATTGTAAATCTCTAGTACGATGCATGGCTATCTCTCGGTGCTTTTTCAGACATGCAACATGCATTGTGATAGACACAACTAACACCTAAATTCAATATGAAGGACATCAAATTTATGCATTATTTCTTGTATAAATTTATTAATACTGTGATGTATTACTGGATTCTCGTGATCTAACAATTATATGCCATTTTTAAATACAGAATCCTTCTACTTAATTCTTTGCGTAAATTTAATCGCCAATTGCCAACACATGAAGAAAAATAATTCGCAGATAACAAGATGTTTTTACTGGGAAAGCATAAAGCTAAAAACCCCAACTATCATATATTATGTATATATTTTATAATGAAACAATATCAAACAAAGGTGTACTCCAAAAGCTCTTAGTACAATATGTAATCGCATCACACTGTCATACAAAAATTGGCTCACACATGCACCAATTTACTGCCTCTTGACAACCTGCCTCCACTGCGCAATCCCTGCTGAAGAAGATCCCTAAATGAATTCGATCTTGCCTTGCCTTGACTGCACAATCCTCATTGGCATCTCCAATGTGTGTGTAGTTTCATTGAATGCACCACTATAGTCACAAGTGATAGTCAACTAGACCCTTTCACATATCTCTCCATTGGGTCTCCACTAGATCTGACACGCATATAGTTTACAGTAGTATTTCTTTAGTTGCATGTGAGACCACTGCTTGTGAATTAATTTAATATTTAATTCAATGATATCTCACTAGTGTATCATTAGTTACAACTAGAACAATTGAGTTTAACCCACTTAACTGAGTTAAACTAAATAACAACTCACATAACTACTCTCCCAACTCTGTTACAACTTTGTATCACTCAGTTACAACGAATTCCACTTTGCATGTCCCACCAACCAACCTTGGAACTCGTAATTCCTTCAATCAACTGGTTTTCCACATAAGTTAACTGAAATCAAGTGCTTCAAGAGAATAGATTATTATTTATTGTCTGATTATTATCAAGGGCTAATAATAATCGACATGCATTCTATTTTTAGACATGATATCTATAAATAGATTTCATCCATGCATCTAAAAATAGAAACTCATCTATAAATAGAATTTTCTCAACCATCTATAAATAGACTCCTACTATAAATAGATTTTGCTCAACATTCTAAAAATAGACATACACCTAAAAATATCCTGCGGGCCCCACCTAATGTAGGTGCTTATTTTTCACTAGGATCATCATCTTGTTGAATCTCAACACTCCCTCTCAACAAGAAAGGGATTATCCTTCACCCCGATCCTGCCTCTATGGTATTCGAATTTTCTCCTGGTGAGCGCCTTCGTTTGAATATCTGCATCCTGGTCTTCCGTAGGAATGTACTGAAGCAACATGATCTTCTGTTGAACACAATCTCTGATATGATGATACCAAATATCAATATGCTTAGATCTATAATGAAACACATGATTAATCGAGAGTTTAATGCAACTCTGATTATCACAATGAATCACTGTAGGATCTAAATGAGAACCAAACAAACCGAACAAGTTCCTTCTCATCCAAATAGCCTCACATGCAACTTGAATTGCTGCCATGTATTCTTCTTCCACTGAACTGAGTGCCACAGATCTCTATTTTTTGCTGTACCAAGAAACAGTTGTAGATCTAATACTGAAAAACCCTCTTGATGTGCTCTTTCTGTTCGTTGGGTTGCCTGCCCAATCTGCATCTGTGAAGCCATGCAACTTCACCTCATCTATTTGTCTGTTCCATAAACCATACTCAGATGTGCCCCTGAGATATCTCAGGACATGCTTGCCCGCCTTCCAAAAGAGCTTGGTAGGTTTAACCATTGCTTGACTAAGTTGATTCACCACATAGCATATGTCTGGTCTTGTATTAACTAAATACATGAGCAAACCCACCAACTGTTGATAGATAGTAGCATCCACTACCTCCACCATTGTAGCATCCTCTTTCCTCCAATTTCCTGGAAGAGGAGTATCCATGGGTTTGCAGTCCTCCATGTGAAACTTATCGAGTATCTCCCTTGCATACTTGCCTTGAGACACAAATAGTTCACCATATCGCTGTCATATTTCCAATCCAAGTAAATAGTGAAGGAGGCCCATATCCTTCATCTCAAACTCCTTTGCAAGGTCTTCCTTGCATGAGTGTATCAGCTGCTCATCACCAATTAGTATTAAATCATCAACATAAATAACAATGATTAAATCTTACCCTCCACCACAATCTGGTATGAGGCGCTATGAGTTCTCTATGAATTCCTTCTTTGCTACAAAAGTCTTTGAATTCGTTTGAGATATATTCACCACCATTATCTCTCCATAGAGCCTTCACTTGCTTCCCCGACTCTTTCTCCACCAGTGCTTTAAACTCACAAAACTTTGAGAATGTTTGATCCTTCTTCTACATGTAGAATATCCAACATATACGAGAATAGTCATCAAGAAAAATAACATAATACCTGGGTTTTGTTGTTGAAGCAACCGAGAATGGTCCATACACATTTTTTTGAACTCTCTGTAGGATCACTGAAGCACAGTTCTCCTTTCCATGAAAGGTGGTCTTCACAAACTTACCCATAGTACATTCCTTGAAATGATCTAACTGCACAAGTGTACCCTTGGGAAGTCCAGTAGAAATCTGCTGCAAAATCTTCAGGGCACCATGGTGAAGATGACCTAATCACCTGTGCCATAATTCGCCCTCATCACAGCTCACCACTTCTTCTTATTTTCCCACCATTGCAGCGCAGCCATCTACCTCCAACTTGTAGAGATTCTTGGCTCGAATCCCTATCTTCTTGGTTTGACTCGTTTTTTTATGTCGCAGGAAAGCTTTTCCATCGTTGAAAACAACGTCATAACCCCGGTCCTCCAACATCGCGACTAAGACCAAGTTCTTCTTTAGACCTGGAACATGCATAACATCTTTCAACATAAATGGTTTACCTGACTCCCTCTCAAAGGTAATGGTACCAATGCTGGTCGCACTGTATCGTCCATTGTCGCCCATCTCTATATGCATCTGGAGATCTTTCTCCTCCAAGTCACTGAAAATCTCCTTATCTCCTGTCATGTGGAAGGAAGCACCACTATCAAGATACCACACCGATACCATTGCGCTTGAAACCAAGCATGCGATCAAAGAGAAATCAAGTTAAAATTGCGAGGCAAGGGCCTCACTAGCTGCAGTTCCAACAACCTTCTTGTTCTTCTTTTTTTGTGGGCATTTAGTGGCGAGATGCCCATGTTCGTGTCAGTGAAAACACTTCACCTTGGACAAATCCAGCTTCTTGCCTTTAGCCTCATATTTTGAGTGGAATTTCTTCCCCTTCCCTTTCCTTGCTTTGGAAGCCAAAGCAAAATCCTCTTCATCATCATGCTTTGATGAAGAGCCATCCCTGGTGTTCCGCCTGAACTCCTCCTGCACTAAATCTGATCACAGTCGTTCCCAATCTGGCAATTTTTCTCGTCCGTTGACAAAGTCTTGATAATTGTGCCAACTCTTAGGAATTCCCAAGAGAGCCAAACTCGCCAAATCATAATCAATAACCGTGATTCACACACTCCCCAGTTCATCCCGACATTGGACAAAATTTGTGAGATATTTTGGAATATTTTTCGCCCTTCTCCATCTTGATTTTTCTGAGTTTATCCTTTAGTGCAAATTTCTTATGGTCGCTGCTGCTCTAGAAAAGATCTGTCAAATCCTTCCACATTGCAAATGGAGTGGCTTTCCCATGAAGGCTTGAGACAATATGGTCTCGCACACCTTCCAACAGAAACCTTCGCATCTTCGCTACTTTCTTTTGCCACGCGTCAAGTAATGCAACATGCATCGAAGTGGGCTTAGGAACATCACTATCAATGAATTCCTTCAAGCCATTATCTTCAAGCACCGCCTCCATCCTATCCTTCCATGCAATGTAGTTCGAGCTGCCCTCGAGTGCATACTCTAACTGAAAACCATTGAAATCCATTTCGATGTTTACTCAACTTTCACACCAAGAAATTCTTGCAGCAAATTCGAATTGTTTCCACCAACAAAACTCAACATTTCTTCAATATTGCAATCTTCTCGGCTTCGATACCATGTAGAAATTTATTAATACTGTGATGTATTACCAGATTATCCTGATCTAACAATTATATGCCACTGTTAAATACAAAATCCTTCTACTTAATTCTTTGCGGAAATTTAATCGCCAATTGCCAACACATGAAGAAAAATCAATCGCACATAAAAGATGTTTTTACCAGGAAAGCATAAAGCTAAAAACCCCAAATATCATATATTATGTATATCATGGATCATGAAACAATCTCATACAAAGCTCTACTCTAAGAGCTCTCAGTACAATATACAATCATCTCACAGTGTCATACAAAAATTAGCTCACACATGCACCAATTTACTGCCTCCTGACAACCTGTCTCCACTGCGCAATCCCCGCTGAAGAAGATCCTTGAATGAATTCGATCTTGCCTTGCCTTGGCTGTGCAATCATCATTGGCATCTCCAATGTGTGTGTATTTTCATTGAATGCACCACTATAGTCACAACTGATAGTCAACCAGACCCTTTCACCTATCTCTCCATTGGGTCTCCACTGGATCTGACATGCATGTAGTTAACAGTAGTATTTCTTTAGTTGTATGTGAGATCACTGCTTGTGAATTAATTTAATATTTAATTCACTGATCTCTCACTAGTGTATCATTAGTTACAACTAGCACAACTGATTTTAACTCACTTAACTGAGTTAAATAAATAACAACTCACATAACTACTCTTCCAACTCTATTACAAATTTGTATCACTCAGTTACAACGAAGTCCACTTTGCATGTCCCACCAACCAACCTTGGAACTCGTAATACCTTCAATCAACTGGTTTGCCACATCGGTTAACTGAAATCAAGTGCTTCAAGAGAATAGATTATTATTTATTGTCTGATTATTATTAAGGGCTAATAATAATCGACATGCATTCTATTTTTAGACATGCAATCTATAAATAGATTTCACCCATGCATCTAAAAATAGAACCTCATCTATAAATAGATTTTTCTCAAGCATCTATAAATAGACTCCTACTATAAATAGATTTTTCTCAACATTCTAAAAATAGACATACACGTAAAAATAGCCTGCGGGCCCCACCTAGTGCAGGTACTTATTTTTCACTAGGATCATCATCTTATTGAATCTCAACATTTCTTGAGCCTAGGCTCTAGAGAAGTCCTTCCTTAGACAATGTAATTATGCAATAAAGATTCATATGAGATTCCAGAGGATGGATTGTAAGCCCATGGTTACTCCTATGATATCAAATATGAACTTATCAACAGATTAAATTTCAAATTTGGTAGATCCACCAATTTATAGACAGTTGATAGGTTCCTTTATGTATCTAGTGAATGCTAAAACTAATATTTAATTTTCAGTAAAAACTTTGAGCCATACTCAATTCACCAGGTTACTGATAGTATAGGTGCTTCATTTGGCTTAGAGGAATATGTAAAACTATGTCATGGCATCTATGATGACCTTATTTGACATTTTGTTTCCTTTTTTGATTACTTTTATTTTATTTTATTTTGTTTTTTGTTTTTGTAATTGGAGAGTCTTCCTGTTATGGTTGCGGGAGTATGGTCTGATGAACCTAACTTGCAACTTGAAGGAACTACCCAATTCTGAAAGTTTCTTTCAATTGGTATTTACATCAAATATTATGTATTAATTGTCAATGAACTGCAATTTTATTTGTGTCTATTTTGTCCATCATGCAGTTGACCATTGGTTATGTTTTTTTCACAAAGCGTAGTCCTCCTATAGAGGAAGTTATTGATGCAGCTGCTAGCCCAAGGGATTCTCTCAACCACCTATCAGCACATTTGCTAGGCACTTGGTTAGTTTGTATACCAATCAATTTACTAGGGGTGTACCAACTATCAACTCAATTGATTGTACGAAGGAGGAGCTGCTAAGTTAAGATATGATAAGTAAATTTTCCAACTTATTTCATAATGAATGAGTCTTAAATTTGAAAGAGTAATTATATATTGTTACCTCCTACCATAATTCCTTTACATCATATTCCCAAATTATAACTCATATATCAAAAACCATTAAACTCATCACTTTTCACTAAAATTGGAAACTACCTCCTAAAAATTGTGAAATTTCCATTTTTCTCTTGTAACAGTGATAGTAAAGAAAAAAATATCTATAGGTACCATGGGAGGTTCGCTTATATATAATGAACCCATTGAAGTAGTGATCCTAGAATCTTTCCACCACGTTCAAGTTATTTTTCAATAGGAAGGATGGATGGAATCCGTGCATAGGTTAAATGGTTATGATGGTGATATAACACTGGAGTTTTCCTTCATTTAGGGACAATTTTTTTTTAGCTGTTGGATTTGTTGTATAAGTGAGAGGAGACTCCAACTAAAGTAACTAAGCTTCCTCATGAAGTGGAGCAGTGGTACTGAAAACAAAAATCCAAGCTTGAAATTTTGTAACAAATCCTAGAGCTAGGAAAGAGTTTGGTAAAGAAGGGGATGAGATTCGATCATTAGCCTTTACCAAATCCTTGGGAGATGTGGCCTGACTAATAAAAATCAACATCACTTGCTAGAGATGTTATGGGATTGTGTACTTTTAGCAAATTTGTTTCCTTGACCATCTCAGACACTATCACAATGTCAATATGTTGTACTTCCTACTCAAGTCCCTGCAAAATAAGGAATCCCATGCACAAAAAGCAAACATACCAAGATATTTCATCTCTCACCATGGCCTTATCAAGTTACTCATGGTACAAGCTCTAAACAAAGCAAGAAAATCCTGGGAAGAAGTCATTGCAACTCCAATGGTTGCAACTTTACTAAATGAGCCCAATGTTGTGTGACTCCACCCATTGCAATTGCAAAGGAGGAAGAATATATTGTCATGAATCCCTTGGCTACAAAGTACCTACTAATTCATATTAATGAAAAAGAGAAAAATTCTATTACACCATAGAAGGAAGGTGATATTGACATTGAGATAATTAGTAGCAAACCAACCACCAAGAGAATGAGAGGGCATCAAAATAGGCCCCCCTGTGTTCCAGGAAAGAAGAGGACATGATACATTCCTACCACCACCCAAACCCCTGCTACTCCAAATTAACAAGTAAGGGCAGAAGAAATCCTAGAACACCAGGAAGACACTACCCCTACTGAAACATAAGAACTAGTAGAGTCAGTGACCTAGGGTTGGAAGAATTTGGTCTGGTGGCCTTGCTACTCCATAATAACCAGCAAGGAGTGCTCTTAGGGAATATTTTTCCACTTTGATGGATGATAATTACATTATGAGGCCATGGATATAGTTTCTTATAATCTCAAGGACATGACGGTTTCTATTCTCGCAAACACAATTGATGCTACTCTCAAGGACACAATTGTTGCCGCTCCTGTAGGCACAATGATTGACACTTTTATCGTTGAGCATGAAGAAGAACACGCTACTTCTCCTATGGGCGCACCTACAACCACTCTTTTAGAGACCGTTTTCTAAGAAGTGATTGTTTCCATTCCTACAAAGCATAAAAAGGTAAGGCGATTCCCCTCTTTACCTTTGTATACCTCACTTATTAGTCAAAATAAGTTACTTAGAATAAAGGACTAGGAATTGCAATTCAAGACTGATGGAATGAGAAAAAACTTGTATGAATGGAAATCCTTTGATGGTTTGGAATGTATCTTCTTGGATTAAAACGACTAGAGATGGATTTAAAAGGAGGGAGGACATAAAGCACTGGGAATAGTGGAAACGTTTCCTATCCGAACTTTGCGACAACTATAAATTTTGCCACATGAAGAAAAAAATACAGTCAACATTCATAAAAGGCTTGAATTCAATTCACATTCACATTGATTTGTACCCCTTTGCTATCCTAGTAATTCTTTGGAGGATTCTACAGATTTGGATGATTAGGTCTAGGAGCTTGGGCACTTTGTTTTTGAGGTTCTCTTTGGGTGTTCACGGTGGGTTTACAATTTTCTAATTATTATGAGTATGGTTCTATCTAGCTAGGGTTTGGATGTAGGATGACAATGTAAAAATTCAAATCCAAGACATGGATTTTTTCTATTTGATAGGCAAGAACATGGCATGATCTAAGGTTTGTGACTTAGCTCTCTTTACTTAAAGCATAAGATCTTCTTCAACCGTCAGTGAAAGCTTCTATCTAAGTGGCCTTAGTGACATTATCCTTAATCTTAGATTGGATTTCCTACCATATATTCTATTATGCCAATATTGTAATCCTAACTCCCCTGTTTTATATTCATCAGCTAGGTAATGGTGTTCCATTTTGTTGTAGTTAAATTATTTGAAAAACTGGATTGGTGGATGAGGTGTCTAAACTAGTAAATGGAGTTAGGATTTATGTTATTAAACCCATTATGGGCATCACTGGAGATTCCATTCTACCCATTTGGACCTAGTCAAATTGGATTGGAAGGAAAGAACTTAGCCAACACATCATTCATTAGAACTCTTTATCAGAACATCAAATTGATATGCTATTTCATGCCTCCTTCGTATGTCAGAATCAACTAGAAGCCTATACTTGAAAGCGCAAATACAAACTTACTAATTTAGAAAAAATCAAAGCAAGATCCATTGTGTCGACATAAAGACTATCCTCCAAGAGGCATGATCACAATTGCCCGGTGTAGTGTTAGGTACACTTTCATAATGAATCACAATGAGAATATTTCAGTGAAGAAACCAGCTTGAAGGTTTATTCATACTGACAAAGTTGTGATCTCATTAAGGACTTAATCCTTCATGCCAATACTTAAACATTGTATGCTCAATTTGGGCACAAGTTTTCACAACAAGTTCTTAGTTTCATTGTCCACGGCATGAACAGTGGCATCCCATTCTATTATCATCCAACCCCCAGGAAGATTGATATTTAGTTCTCGGCTTTGTTCTCCATCCCATCTATTAAATTTGATCGTTTTCCCTTTTTGGTCTTGGGTTTCTTTTCTTTTGTCCGTTGTTTTTTAGCATCCATAGATGTCCGTGTATAATCACTCAGAATAACAAAGGGATCCTGAACTTCTTCTAGGCAACCTTCTTGGCTCAGAGGCACCACAAAACCATGACTATATGGACCTTTGATCCACTGAAACCATGAGTTTGAAGATTGTCGTGCAACATCATATTCTTTTACCTTCATATCTTGAAAATTCCCAGGACTCGAAGGTGGGGTATAAAACTCTTCAGATGGCTGTAGTTCTTCAAATTTAGTAAAATTAACAATCACTCTAATAGTAGGAACAACTGGAATAGCAACCTTGATGGAAATTTACTAGGTGGAATCTTCGTAGTAAGAAATTCCCTTAAGCAACGAATGGCCTTAACCTTGTTTGAAAAAATGTCTAGCAGTGGCAATAGCTCATCGGTCTGGAGTGGAAACTGGGATGTGAGCCACATGACTGGCCTTAATCCTTTCTTATACTCACTTTTATGGCTACCATCATTGCTTGCGAGTGGTTTCTATACTTATTGACTTCCTACCATCCGTCTCCTTTCCCTTCCTAAAATCATCTACTTTGTAATCAGTAGGCCTTGCATCAACATATCTTTTGCCAAGCTCAGGTGAGAATATTCTAGCCTTCCTTGGAACCCTTGTTGCCGATTCATCGAGAAGATCACTAAATTTTCCATTTACACTTAAAGAAATCGTGGGTGGAACTACCTTTCCGTTTTCTTGCTTCGCATTACGCTTACCCCAGATGAACCAACCCTTCTTCTCTTCCTTAACCTCAGTAACACCTCTGGCCTCAACATCCCCATTTTTTTTGGCAACAGATAACAAACCCATGCTGTGCCTTTCGTCCCTGCAAAATAATTTCTCCCTCCCATAGCAGCTATGGCCGGTGACTCGCCCAAATGCAGAGATCTAGTTCTCAGCCACGGTGCCCTGATGCCACTCCTTGCTCAACTGAATGAGAACACTAAGCTTTCTATGTTGAAAAATTCCACTTGGACCTTGTCTAATTTCTGTCGAGGCAAAGCCACAACTTGCATTTGACCAGGTAGGGAATTTATGTTGTTGATTTTTTAAATAACTTTGCCTGGTTAGTTCTATCAATTTTTCATCCTTGGCCATAGAAAGACATTTTGCAAGGCTGAAATTTTCATGAACCGTTTTCTTGCAGACAAAGCCAACTCTACCAGCACTCGAGTGTCTGATTCATTCGAATGATGAATAAGTCTTAACAGATTCTTGCCAGCCTCTGTCTTATCTTTTTGATGGAACAAATGATAAAATTCAAGCTGTGATTGAGGCCAGTGTTTGTCGAAGATTGGTTGAGCTTCTACTATAAGCATAAATACTGAAAATTTGATGAAAATTTTTGAGCTTCTACCTATTATTAGTGTTGTAGATAGGTGTATTTCATGCAAGGATATTAATGTTATGTTTAAGAATGTGTTCTATTCGTTCCAGATTTTTGTTTTTAGATAAAGGTTAGAGATTGATCAGAGCTATTCTTTTGCTAAATGCATTTGAAAATTTCAATTCTACATGTTTTGTCTCTACAGTCATCCATCTCCATCTATTCTTATCCCTGCTCTCCGGACTGTGGGAAATATTGTAACTGGAGACGATGTACAAACTCAGGTATACCTAGTCTCTATTGGCATCTGGTTTGAAACTTGAAATATTGCAAGTCAAGATTGTGTACAAATCCAAGTGGAGATTTAATTAGTCTTCTAGAATTTATACAATCACTCATAAATTAAATGTTTCAGTGAGTTCTTTGGGATAGAGTGAATACTTGTGTTTTATTTGCTAGATTATGTTCTCAAGTAATTTTGTGGGGATGTGAGTTACCTCAATACATTATCAACAATCAGGCACTTCCCTGCCTCTTGGCACTGTTGACCCATAATCATAAGAAAAGTATCAAGAAGGAAGCATTATGGACCATCTTAAACATAACTGCAGGAAACAAAGATCAAATACATGTTCCTTAGCTATAATGCTTTATAGACTAAGAATGACACTTCATTGAATGTCTTTTTCGTTGTAAAATGTTGTTTAAGTTCATATATCCTGAGTTTGGATTTGTTTACAGGCTATGATTGACACAAACATTATTCCTCCTCTTGTACAATTGTTGCCAACGGCTGAGTTTGTTATCAAGAAAGAAGTAGCATGGGCTATGTCTAATGCTACTTCTACTGGTACACATGATCGAATCAAGTATGTATTTAATGAATATATACGATCAACACAAGCATATTGCTAAAATGGGTTGTCTAGTAATGAAGAAATGGGTCAACTTACCAAATGTAATGTAATAAGATGTGTTTGCTGATAATAGTCAGTGTGATATACAGATGTTCAATAATTTGTGTCAGTTGATACAATAAGACAAACTACTGATTCCTGCTTTTGGTTGCAGATATCTTGTGAATCAAGGATGCATTAAGCCTCTATGTGATCTTCTAGTTTGTCCAAACCCAAGAATTGTAACTGTTTGTCTTGAAGGGCTAGAGAATATTTTGAAAGTTGGGGAAGAAGAGAAGGATCTGGGCAACACTGGAGGTGTAAATTTATATGCATAGTCTATTGATGATGTTGAAGGAATTGAGAAGATTGAGGACTTGCAAATTCATGACAATAATGAAATTTATGAGAAGGAAGTAAATATTCTTGAAACTTATTGGCTGGAAGATGATGAAGATGACCAAACAGTCAAATTTCACCTCTCATATTTAACATTTTAAGCGACCTATGATATGCCGCTGATGAAGGGAACACTTCATTTTCCTACAGTCAGAGAGATTTACATAGTTAAGTATTATTGTGTGCATTGTGTATACTCTATGTCCACATGCTATCAAATATATTTTAGGTTCAACATGAGTAATTTATTTAACCTTGCCATCAAACTTACAATTATTTACTATTTTTGTGGAAGCTCAGATGGAGTCTAGTTTCCCGAGTTGAAAGAAATTTCAAAATATGAGTCTTATGTTTGTCATCAAGAGAATAATTTCAAATGTTATTCTAACACTAATGAAATTTAATTTTGTAATATTTCTCCACCAAGCTATATAGATTCCAATCAATGATCTAATATTTCATAAGAGGCAAGTGATCTGTTTTGGAAAATGTTGGTTTAAATGTTTTGTTGCTTATCAATATCCTTGGTTGTTGATAATTTGCTTTAAATTTTATTTAACCCTTCTCATTAGGAATATAGAAATGATGAATCAAACACTAGTAGCAAACAAGGTTCTCCAAAGATCATGTCCATACCTTTAGATTCAAATGAAGCAAGGGTGAAGGGCCATACACATATATGCAAAATATACATGTGTGTTGGGTTTCTTCTTGTGTTGCACTTAGCACTACTAATGACATTTGCAACAATGATAAACCTTCATGCACTTAATATAACTTACATCAAGGTTTTGTGTCCTTTATTACCTTAGGCTCATTGCATGGTGCTGTTTCTTCTATTTTTTGTAGATATGTATTGCAGCTCGAGGCTTAAATTTTCCAATGCTACCTTCAATGCGGCCTTTGATCAATAGTCTCTGTGAGTTAGGGTAACTTGTATCATTTATGGGATGAATGTATCACCTTCTCATTGTGCGTTTGATCAGTCTATCCAATTCATTTTGAATGTCTCATGTTGACCCCTTACAACATGTTATTTGCACGTTAGTGTATACATTGTTGTGCTTATAGTATTTATTTCTATGGGCATTCAACGTGTCTCTTTAATGAGGTCTCAATAATGATTCTTAACTCCACTTCGTTAACACTTGTTGTTTACTTCACGTTATCACCTTTGCAATGCATTCATGTGTTCGTTCCATAATATAACAATCTTCAATTCTTTGTGTTTGTTGATACATAGAACTGTGTGCTTTATGACAATCTTGTTGCATATAAAGTCTCTAGGCAGTTCACATTTTTGGAATCAGTGTGATTGCGTGACTTGCGATCTGAGGATGGTCATATAGTAACATTGTAGCATAGATCACATCTTCTAGTTGCTTCCCTAAGACTTTAAAATTAGATTTTTCAATTCCTGGGAGATATTGTGATTGGTGGAAGATATTGTGACTTATGGAGGTTGCATAGTCACATTCCAATGGAGGTTGCATTTTCTGGTCACTTGTCTAAGACTCTGAAATATGATTTTGTGACATGTCATATCAATTCCAGAAATAAGCTTATTTAAGATAGAGGAATTCATTAGTAACCAATTTTTCGTATTTTGTGAGACTTGATTTACATTTTTCCACCTAAATGCTATTTTTTACAGTGCCCCTACTTCAAATTGGTTTTTCAAGAGAAAGTGGGAAAAACTACAAAGAAATAAACTATTTTTCTCTCTATAATCTTGTTGGAATAAAAATCTTGAGAGAATTTTGTTTTTCAAGGAATTCAAGGGTTATTAACGCAGGTTTATGACATCTTGTTTCGCTTCCGAATTTAAAAATTTGAGTGCTTTAGATGAATAGAATAAAGGTAGCTGGAGTAGGATGATTTTTCAGCCTTACAAAATTTAAAATATATGCTCAAATTTCCAAATTTTGGATTGGCATGCTTCAAACATGAGGTGACAAGGTGGATATGGTGGTTAAAATGTCAATCTGTTGGTTGTTGCTCAAATGCAACATATGTTTGCCCAGAAAGTGCAACATAATCCTGGTCTGCATGCCTTTCTTGGGAGGCCAGATGTTCACCATTGGATGAAGAGCGACACTATATGTCTTCAAAGGTAGAAGGTCTTTGGCACTGGAAAGGATGTTGTAGCGAAAAATGAGATTCATGAATCTATTCTAACTCTCTTTCCTGAACGAGATTTCTTCACTCTAGTATGCCCATTAAACAATGAGAAAGATCTCCAACAACTTGATCATATTTCTATGGAGAAACTACGGCCAAAATTTCGAGATGGTATGGATGCATTGAAAAAGTTTGTTCTTGAAATAACAAGGACGAAGCAAGTTGGAGCAACAGTTATGACTAAACCTATACTTGCAGGTCTTACACAATCATTTTTGGATGCTCTTAATGCAGGAGTTATGCCAACAATTGCAACTTCTTGGAAAAGTGTGGAGGAAGATGAGTTTAGGAGAGCTTATGATTTTTCCATTAAAGCATACATGGGGGTCTTCAATCAATAAAAACCACTTGAAGATGTTTCTTTGCAAGAAGCCCATGAGTTAGCATTACAAAAGGGTTTAGCTATTTTTAACAGTAGCGCAGTGGGAGTTGGTGCTTCAAGATAGAAGTATGAGAAGATGGTTCAAAGTTCCTTGAAAAAAAATTGTGGAGTTTAAGCAAAGTTCATTCAGGGAGGCTGAGATGAAATGCACAAGTATTCTTCAAAATATGGGCAAGAAGTTGTGTTCTTCTTGCTATGCATCTGATGCAAAACATGATCAAGTGTTATAGGTTTATGTGACCTTGTTTTGGTGTATGAATCAATATCTTAAGGTCCTTACAAATGGAATAAACTTGCTAAATTTCTACAAAAATGTTTGGAAGGTCCCATATTTGACCTCATGAAGTAGCTTGCGGATCAAAGTTCATCTAAAGAGGCTTCTCTCTAGTTAAAGTACCATTCGGTTAAGGATAAGTTAGCATTGATGGGAAAGCAACTAGAGATTAGTCAAAATCATGGGGTGACTATTTCTGATGAATATGCAGCTAGATTGGCTAATATGCAAAGAAAATACAACTCATTAGAATAAGAATACACTAATGTGTCTGAAGTTTTGGATTCTACAAGGAAGGAAGCTTCTGAATTGAAGAATAAGTATGACCAATCTATAGTCAAGAAACAAATTGAAAAAGAGTAGATTGATGCATAAATGGACTCGCTAAATACCAGGTGTAGTTTTGTTGAATCAAGGTTAAGTGTCTTACCCAAACACATCTTGGTATCAAGAAAAATATCACTACAGAATGGGAGAAGCCCCCCACCACATCATACAACACATTTTTTATGGTTTATAATACTTTTTTGAATCATCTTTTAACGCAGTCCCTAAAAAATGTTGCAAAGGAATTACATTCTATTTAATGGTTGAGGCCAAATCCTTTCAACACATTTGACATGTTTCTATGATTTAAACATAGAAACATTTGACATTTGACATTAAATTCATTCTTATTCCTTTAGTGATTTTAAACCATATGTTACAGTACCAACAAAATATGTTTCAAATATACAATAATTAGGGGATAAATTGGTGGAATAATACACCATTAACCTTAATCTCCCCCTAATTTTATTCTAAATCTGATTTTTCTCACCAATTTTCCTCTTGATTATGTTCTTGAAAGACATGGTAGTATTGAATTTTGGTGAATATTCCCCATTTTTTGTCTACATCAATCTGGAATTGATGCTAGAAAGTTTCCTATGGGTAATGGTTGTTTAATCATATGAATGATAATGATCCTAGAGTCATTAATCATAATGTTTGAATTCATTCTTATTCCTTTGGTGATTTTAAACCCTTTTCAAAGTGCATATGCCTCTATTTGTTATTGGAAGTGATGCCTAATCCCTGAGTGAATAAGGCTTCTATTGCCTCTCTCAGGACAATAATGACCCCCCCCCCTCCATACACACACACACACATGCCTCCCTAGGATTCCAATTTTATGCTCCATGAATAAAATATAAAAAGAATAAAGCTAATCCTTCTTCCAATTTTAAAAATTATGATACTTTGGTGAAGTTATCAATATGCTCTATAAACTAGTTTAAATAAATTTTCTCCTTAAATTTGAAATTTACCAAATCATTTCTCTTCATCTATATTGAAACATTAGTGAGAGTTGAGTTGTTTTCCTTTGGAAATAATAATTTCATATAAAAACTTTTGGATTTATTGCTACAAGGGGTGGGATATCTATCTCTTAATATAAAAGTGTGAAATCCATTACTAGCGGAACCTTCTAACATAAGAATTAATTCATAGCTAAGCACACCTTTATGAATAGTTTTGTATTCTTGAATGCTCCTTTGTAGGATATATTCCATGTTGTGAACAATATTTCCCAAGCACATGGAAAATAGAAACATTTCAAATGAACATAGACACATTTGACATTTGACATTTGTAGGATACTTTGTTGAAGCTATCAATATGCTCTATAAACTAGTTTGAATAATTTTTCTCCTTAAATTTGGAATTTACCAAACCATTTATCTTCATCTATATTGAAACATTGATGAGAGTTGAGTTGTTTTCCTTTGGAAATAATAATTTCATCTAAACACTTTTGGATGTATTGCTACAAGGGGTGGGATATCTATCTCTTAATATAAAAGTGTGAAATCCATTACTAGTGAAACTTTCTAACATAAGAATTAATTCATAGCTAACACACCTTTATGAATAGTTTTGTATTCTTGAATGTTCCTTTGTAGGATCTATTCCATGTTGTGAACAATATTTTCCAAGCACATGGAAAATAGAAACATGTCAATAGAAAATAAAAGTAGGAGACCTCCATCATGAGAAGAGACAATAATGAAGAGATTAGCCACATCAAATATAAACTAATCTAAACCAATGAAGAGATGAAAATATGATGACATTTGATATCAAAACTAAACTAACAATACAATAATATATATGTAACTAAATATTCATTCATCACCATCATATCCATGCAAAAAAAGGGGCGAGTTAAGATCATCTAGGAGTAAACATCATGGACACATTAAATCACCATAACTTAAATATCTAGCAAAGCACCCTTATCCAGTAGATCATAATATATTGTTCGTACCAACACACATCTAACCATCCACATGTCCATTTATTTGAAAGAAATCCACAATAAAGTCTTAAACTATATAAATTCCAATGCATTGTAGCAATTATATGTTCTAACTCTAGAATCAAAGTTCATTGTTCATATTGAACAATGTGTTCCACTCATATGAAATGTGTTAGGTCCCTATATTACTAGTTTAGTCCCTTATTGTTATTACTGTAGCCCCCTTATTGTTATTTTTGTACCCCTGTAACCCCAACATTGTTATTATTGTGCCCTTACATTATTATTGTTAGGTCGGCTAGGATTATATTGTGGGCCCATGGACTCCTATATATAGAAGGGGGTTTTGGTCATTTGTATCATCCAATAATTGTTCATTTATGTAATGTATTAGAGTTTTCCCCCTCGAAGTGGCTGATTTCTAAGGCATTGATCTCTCTTCTCTTCTATTTTTGGAGCTGGTTTTATAACATTTGGTATCAGAGCTTTTGATTCTAGGGTTTCGTTGCTCCAAACAGGTCATCGTGGAATTTTCACTATAACGTTTTTTCTATGAAGGTTCAGAAGCTGAAATTTTTACAGAGCGAAGCCGAAATCCTGAGGAACGTCGTGGAAAAAATTTAGATCTTGGTTCGAAATATTTTCGGAGATATGATCTGTGAAAATTTGGGATTTTTGCAGGCCCCTGAATTTAACCTAAACAGGCCATCATGGAATTTTCGCTATAACGTTTTTTCTACGAGGGTTGAAAAGCTGAAATTTTTACAGAGAAAACCTGCAATCCTGAGGAACTTCGTGGAAAACGTTTAGAGCTTTATTCACAAAATTTTCGGAGATAGGGTCTGTGGAAGTTAGGGATTTTTCAGGCCCCCGAATTTCGTCTCAAAGAGGTGACCATGGGAAAATCGTCATAACTCTCTCTCTGAACATTGGATTGGAATTCTATAAAAATCAGCCGCAAGTACACGGATTTTAGTTTCCTGTATATAAATTTCAGAGCCGAAGGAGGAAATAGTGACACATGGCACACCGTACAAGTTCGCTCTACTAAACAAGTCCATAATTAGGTCATTGTGGGAGATTTGGCATAACTTTGCCTTTAAGAATCCAAATGAGGTTAGACCTCTGGAATTTCAAAGAAGATTAAGAGGGCTACTACAGGGTCCAATTTCAGTTATTGAAGATCCTAAATCACATAGATAATTCAATTTTAATATCGAGCTCCTCAAAAGCAAGAGAAATATGTGTATTTTTTTCGAATTACATAAGTCTTGTTTGAAAAAATTAGTTTGAATTTATTCCAAGGGGATACTAAAGAATAGATATTAGTATTGGGTTCTAAAATTCCCCCTAAAAATAATTCAACACCCATTAATCCTTCAGAAGGCTCTATTATGACTCATGAAGACGAAGAAATGCAACATGAGATATCAAAACTACAAGAGCAAGTGCACCAAATTTTTCTATCGCAAAGATCAACAAAAAATGAAATGGAAGTTTTGAAGAAAGGCATGGAAACTAAGATGGATGGTTTGAAGAAAGGCGTGGAAGCTAAGATGAATGGTTTGGAAGCTAAGATGGATGGCATGGAAGTTGGCATGGAAACTAAGATAGATGGTATGGAAGTTGGCATGGAAGCTAAGATGGATGGCATGGAAGCTAAGATGGATGACATGGAAGCTAAGATCAATGAAAAAATGAAAGACAACATGGAAAAGATGAAGAATGATCTAAAAGTAGGCATCGAAGGTTTGAAAAAGTTCATACAAGAAATGTTTCCTAATGGTGAAAAGATAGTAGAGGAAACTCATGATGAGAACAAAACAAATGTTAATTGTGATTTCATAAACTCTAATGTTGGATGGAAGAACCACCATATTCCAAAGATGGATATGAGGAAGTTTGATGGCAAGGATCCCGTAACATGGATACTACAGATGGATCAATATTTTGATCTCAATAATGTGCAAAACACACAAAAGGTACACTTTGCATCTTTACATTTTGAACAAAATACATTTATATGGTATTGATGGCTTTGCTCCCGTAAAAAAATTGTCACTTGGTCAATTTTTAGCCAATTGTCACTTGCTCCTTCTTTAGCCAATTGATAAATCTCAAACAAAAGGGTTTAGTGGTGAATCACATTGAGGAATTCCAAAAATTGAATATAAGGGTAACCGATATTCCAGAGGAACACAGGATTGATGTCTTCATAAGGAATTTAAAGGATAACATCCAACATGAAGTCCGTGTTTGGGAACCTGATTCATTGGAAAAGACATTCAGGTTGGCAAGAAAAATTGAATGTAAAATTATGGTGACAAGGAAGCCTACCACTCACATATATATAGATGGAAGTGTTGCTACTCCTAGACTTCCACAACCTACAAGGTTGACACCAAAAAAATTGGAAGAAAAAATAGCAAAAGGGCTTTGCTACAGTCGTGATAGAAAATACACTAAAGGTCATAAGTGTGCTGAGAAGAAATTATTTTATAGAGATTGTGAAGAGGAAGAAGAAAATGAACAAGAACCTTCAAAAGAAGAGGATATACACCAGGAACCAACCCTAGAAGAGGAAGAAATGAGTCCGACCATATCGTGTAATGCATTGGCAGGAATTACCACTCCTCAAAATCTTAATATAGAAGGACATATCAAGAAGAAAAAGGTAATAGTGTTGATTGATTCTTGTAGTACCAATAATTTTATTCATTGTAAGGTAGCCAAGGAATTTAATTGTTTCCTATACCTAGCACTAGAATGTTAACTGATGGTTGAAAATGGAGGAACTATAAATTGCTCTGGAAAATTGCCATAATATCAAGCTAACTACGGGGGAATATGTATTGAATAGTCCAATTCTTTCCATTCCTATGGGAGGTGTTTATGTTTTACTAGGATTACAATGGTTACAATCTTTGGGGACGATAGCTTTTAATTTTCAAGAACTTTTTTTGATTTTTTTTTTATTTTTTTTCAGAAGGATAGGAAGTCAAATTACGGGGTATCGTAGGGAAGCAGGGAAAGATAATAAGCTCTAATGTCATGAAAAAGCTTCTGAAGAAAGAACAATGAGGCATAATTGCATAATTATGCTCACTAGAAGTTCCAACATCAAAATAATCTATTTCTACAGATCTCCAAAAAATCTTGGACAATAATTCCAGGGTGTTTGAAACTCCCAAAGGACTCCCACCTATTCTTGATCATGATCATGCTATTCATTTGATTCCAGGAAGTGTTCCTCCAAACATCAGGCCTTCTAGATATCCTTATGTCCAAAAGAGCGAAATTGAACTTATGATTGCAGAAATGTTAGAGGCTAGTATAATTCAACCTAGTCAAAGTTCTTTCTCTGCTCCAGTAGTATTGGTGCACAAGAATGATGGATCATGGCGCATGTGTCCAGATTATAGGGAGCTCAATAAGCTTACCATTAAAGATAAATTTCCCATTCCGGTGATTGATGAATTATTGGATAAATTACATGGAGCAATTTATTTTAACAAGTTGGATCTTCGTTCAGGATATCATCAAATTAGAATGAAGATTGAAGATATTCCAAAAATAGCATTTCGAACTCATGAGGGTCATTATGAATTTTCGGTCATGCCTTTTGGCCTTACCAATGCACCTGGTACATTTCAAGGGTTGATGAATTCCATTTTCAAACCCTTCCTTAGAAAATTTGTGCTAGTATTTTTTGATGATATACTAATCTACAACAGGTCTTGGAAGGATCATGTTCAACATGTTGACAGGGTGCTCAAAATATTGCAGGAGAAACAATTATATGTAAAAACATCCAAATGTTTCTTTGGAGTACAAGAGGTGGAATATCTGGGTCATATTATATCCCACGAGGGTGTTAAGGTAGACCCTAACAAAAGTAAATCTATTAAGGAATGGAAAGTCCCCACAACCATAAAGAAGTTGCGAGGATTTCTCGGGTTAACAGGGTATTATCACAAGTTTGTTAAGAATTATGGGAGAATAGCAGCACCTCTAACAAAATTATTGAAGAAAGATTCATTTTCATGGATTCCTGAAGCAACTAAGGCCTTTGAACATCTTAAAGAGGCAATGTGCCTAGTACTGGTATTAGCTACGCTAGACTTCACAAAAACCTTTATTGTGGAATGTGATGCCTCAGGAAATGGAATTGGTGTTGTTTTAATGCAAGAAGGAAGACCCATTGTTTTTGAAAGTCGTCCAATCAAAGGAAAGTATTTATAGAAAGCTATTTATGAGAAGGAAATGTTAGCAATGCTACATGCACTAAATAAATGGCAACCTTACCTAATGGGAAGACATTTCAAGGTAAAAACTGATCACGATAGTCTTAAACACTTTTTCTGTAAAATGTCTTGGGCCAGAAAATGGGTCACAAAGATGTTGGGTTATGACTTTGAAATAATCTACAAAAAATGGAAGCTAAATGTTGTTGCAGATGCACTCTCAAGAAAGAATGAAGAGGTGGAAGCATCTCTTTGTGCCATTTCTATTATCCAACCAGATTGGATAACCGAAGCAATGGATGAATGGAAGAAGGCTGAAGAAGTGTGAACACTCATTCAAAATTTGCAGCAAGATCCTAGTACATCTCATACATTTAGTTGGAAAAATGATTCCTTATGGTACAAATATTGCTTATATCTTTGTAATAATTCGCAACTAAAATAAAATATTCTTTTGGAATTGCACACTTCTCCTTTAGGAGGACACTCGGGATTTTTAAAAACTTACCATAGAGTGAAGAAAGAATTTTTACAGGATGGCCTTAAATCTTATATTCAAAAGTTTTTGGCAGAATGTTTGGTTTGCCAGCAAAATAAAGTTGAGAAAATTAAGACCCCGTGTCTTCTGCAACCTTTATCTATTCCAAGTCAATGTTGGGAGGATATTTCAGTGGATTTTATCACAGGTTTACCTAAGTCCGAAGGAAAGAGTGTCATCATTGTGGTAGTTGATAGAATTACCAAGTATGCACACTTTTGTGCATTATCTCATCCATTTAAGGCAAGTACAATTGCTACTACATTTACGGATACAATTCAAAAGCTACATGGAAACCCAAAGATTATTGTGAGCGACATAGATCCCATTTTTACTGGAAATTTTTGGACGAAGTTATTTTCTTGTTTGGGTACTCAATTAGCTCATAGCTCATCTTATCATCCTCAATCCGATGGTCAAACTGAGATAGTGAATAAATATTTGGAAGGATATATTTGTTGTTTTGTATCTGATAAACAAACACAATGGGTCAAGTGGTTACCTCTCGTTGAATGGTGGTATAACAATTCCTTCCATACTGCAGCAAAAATGAACCCATTTATGGCACTTTATGGATATCATCCACCATCCACCACATCATCTTTAAGAGAAAATTATAAGGTTCAAGCAGTGGAAGATCACATCGAGCATAATCAAGAAGTTCTCCAACTCTTAAAGGATAACTTAATTTTGGCACAAAATCGAATGAAACAAGAGGCAGATCAACATCGTAGCGAGATAAGTTTTGATGTAGGAGACTGGGTATTTTTACGGCTACAACCATACAAACAAATGTTCCTCAAGCAAGCTAAGAAAGATAATAAATTATCGCCAAAGTATTATGGTGCTTACAAGGTGTTTCAAAATATTGGTACTATGGCATACAAATTGGAGCTTCCTGATTCTTCATGAGTGCATCCATTTTTCCATGTTTCATGCTTAAAGAAGGTTATAGGTGAAAATCTTCCAGTTCAAACAATATTGCCAAAACTTGATGAGGAAGGAAAAATCATATTGGAACCTGAAGTGGTCACGGAAACAAGAACTCGACAACCACGAAATCAGCCGATTTCAGAGTATCTCATCAAGTGGAAGAACTTACCCACTGAAGATTCTACATGGGAGGATGCGAATTTTATACAAAAGCACCTAGAGTCACTCAAGCGTTGAGGACAACAATTTTTTGAAGGAGAGGGCCATGTTAGGTCCCTATATTACAAGTTTAGTCCCTTATTGTTATTAGTGTAGCCCCCTTATTGTTATTGCTATACCCTTGTAACCCCAATATTGTTATTATTGTGCCCTTAAATTATTATTGTTAGGTCCGCTAGGATTATATTGTGGGCCCATGGACTCTTATACATAGAATGAGATTTTGGTCATTCGTATCATCCAAGAATTGTTCATTTATGTTATGTATCGGAGGTTTCCCCCTCGAAGTGGCTAATTTCTAAGGCTTCGATCTCTCTTCCCTTCTATTTTTGGAGCTGGTTTCATAACAGAATGGCATCATGATCATCTATCGATAACCTCCATTGTCGCTGTTTTTTTCTACTCTTCACTTGCTTCAACTGCAACCGAGTTGCTATGACCAAGTGAGTATATTGGGCATAAATAACCTCTGGCTGGTAATCTTGAAAAATAATATGATCTTTACATTTCTTTACTTCTTCAAGGAAATGTCCTATTAACACCATTGAACCGATTGGGTATGCATAATTTTATGGATCATTATACTCTTGCAGTAATGTGGATTTAGAAATAGTGCATCGTAATAAATAATAATGCACTTTTTCTTGATTATTTTATGGTGAAATGACAGCGAAGACATCACCTTCTCTAACCATATCATAAACACGATCATAATAATTTTCAATCACAACCACTTCATTGTCCATTTCCTTGTCAGTCACATTTCCGAATGGGGGAAATGGTGTCAATTCTTCGTGTTTCCATGGTTTAAAAAATTTCTTAATTTGGTTTTCACAGTCATCGATGGACTCTGTTTGATCAATGATGATGATGATGATGGTTAACGTCCACTGAGACCAAACTTTGGTCTATCGGACCTATAATTTTCTTAGTTCTTAATTGTTTGGCTTCTCGTCTTTCTTGGTGAGATTGGTGTTGTAGCTTTCTTTTTCTTCTCTACAGTCTTCCAACTTACTTTATCTTGCACCTCCTTCATCTCTTCTGATTCTTGGGTCACTGGTGTCTTATCTTCAAGATCTAGGAGATCTTATTTTCTGTTAAATGAAGATTTCTTTTGTGCTGTATTCGAATCCTCATAATTGTTGATGCTAGAGGGGTTGTCGAGTTCATTTTTTTGTTGTTGGGCAAGGCTGTCCCCCTACTTGGCTTGAGGGTTGTTTCTATATTGCCTGATTTCTTGCGATTCAGAGTTTTCTGGAGAGTATTCTTCCTTGGCGACAGTGTAATGTTCCTTTTGTGCTCCTTCCCACAATGTAGATCTATGGTGAATCTTTTTAGCATAATTTTTCTGGGAGACTTTTGGGCATTTTTTGGCTAGATGGCCTGTCTCAAAGTAGGATCGACATCTGAAGAGGACACTTTCATAGTCGAGTTTCTGGTTCCATTCATAGTCTTTTCTTGTTAGGATTATTTCAGCCAGGAATCCGGTGCTAAAGTCCATTTCTACACAGATTCGTGCATAGGTAGTTCTGACATATTCCTCTGTTTCTGGGCACCTGTAGTAAAATTTCCCAATTTCATTTCCAATGGCTTTTAGTGAGGAGAGATTCCAGAGATGCAAAGGTAGGTTTGGAAATTTGACCCAAACTGGTGCTGAGGCTATGAATTTTGTCGAGGGATCGAATGATGGTTCCATGGCTTCATGAATAGGCCCGAGTTTTCCCAAAAAAAAGGGCTGAAATCTAAAATGCATTGTCTGCTTTCAGAGTTTTCAAAATCTACTATAAAGAAACCCTTAGCACAAGGGTAGATATTAATTTCATCAGAAATGATAGGCTTCCATACCTCTAAGATCCAACTGTGGAGAGCTGTCAACCGCGACCAAAATCCATTAAACTGGTAGATCAAGGCAGTTTCAGAAAACTTCAAGGCCTCATCCAGTGAGGCCTTGACCACCTACACAGTGGGAGCTGGGGCTTTACTGAAAATATGGGCAGGAGCTTGACTCTTAGAGGCAGACGGAATTGGGCCGAAAATTATCTTCGCGAAGCTGGGAGCCATACTGCGGAAGTCAACTAGGATTGGGTCTACCCTAATACAGAGTCACAACGAGTTAAAAAAATCTTTAATTGTGTGAATGCTTGGAAGATGATTTTCAGAGATGGCTAATCCCAACACAGTCACAAGGGGATTTCACCCTAAACAGTTCTCTGCTGCCTCATGGAGAGGCTCTCCAATCTCACTGTCAAAGAAACAAGGGGATTTCACCCTCCACGCTACTCAGAAACAACAATCCACTGCCATAGTCAACTCCACTAGACTCTGCTTGCCTGAGCTGCAGATATGAGCAACTTGCTACCATAGTCCTGTCTTAGAAATGGATCCACTGTCACAGAGATAATCCGTTGCCAAGATAGTGCCTTAGAATTCATGCGCTGCCACAATTGAACCCTCAGAAAGGATCCGCTGCTACAATTGACACCTCACGGGTGATCCACAGACATTAACAGAACCTCAGTGGGACCTTTATGTCTCATAATGGTTTCTTGATACTACCTCAGTTATGCCTCAGAACTCATGCGCTGCCTCAGTTTTCAGCAGATAGTGT
This sequence comes from Pinus albicaulis, assembly GCA_034641835.2. Taxonomy (NCBI): domain Eukaryota; kingdom Viridiplantae; phylum Streptophyta; class Pinopsida; order Pinales; family Pinaceae; genus Pinus; species Pinus albicaulis. The sequence continues at coordinate 1,465,864,432 of CM076572.1, read as the reverse complement.
CAGAGTGGGTGATTCACTGCTCGGATAGTGCCGCAGAACAAAATCAAGAGCACTTTTGTTTCTCAATGCAATGTATATTTGTCATGTTCTTACTCCTAATTGAGTGTAAACTTCTTGTTTGAGGGATTCCAAGGAAATTAAATGTCAATGATCTATCAACATCGCCCATTGCAATATTCCAAAAGTACTTTCTTGAAAAAAAAACACATGTGTATGAGTCAAATTTTGAACAATATTTAATATTTTTTTGATTACATAATACACACACATGTATACACATATATCTCTAGACATGTATAATATATTTTTAGTTAAATGTGTATGCTTACCTGTGCACATCAGCCATCCTTGGGTTTGATACATGACTTAAATTTTCTTTGCACCAATTAACAACATCTAAATAATTTGCAAGTCGGGAAGTTGAGTGATTAAATTGATGCCTCCTAAGTGCATGTTTTACGCATGCCCCAACACCATCATGCTCTCCTTTTCCATGCCATGTCTCAAAGAAATTCCATATATGTAGAATGTTGGCTCTCTTATGAAGACGAGACAACAAAAAGAACGATCTTGCTGATTTAAATTGACCAGCACAACCATTTGACCATACCCAATGTTATTTAAAAGTGACCCTTCATTTTAAAAATTCATTATAAATACTATTAAAACAATGCTGAACAAAACATGTATCATGTGTTCGATTGTCACTGATGTAGAAATGGTACTCCTTAATCACCTCACGATTATTTTGATCACTATCAAAACCATCGATATCAAGCTATGCATGTCTATACAAAATATGCACAAATATAGATACTTGGTCTGAATGATAATACTCACTTTGTATCTCCTTTTGTGGACTAAACATGTAATTCTCAGCAAAATCAACCACTGATAATATTGTTCCTTTTGGGAGCACATCACATGATTGCTTGAACTACCTGCCATCGTGCTATATGACAATGCTTAATATATTTTTATATTTGCACCCTAAACTTCTCCATAAAAGATGTCACTGAAATGTCGTCGTCAAGTAAAGTGATCTTTTTTGATGTTGCACTTGAATCTGCAACAGGAGTGTAAGTAACATTTTCATATCGCTTCCAATTCAGACTGAGATTTGACAGTTTGGGATCATTAGGATCAATGGAATACTTTGCATCGTAGAGTGCCAAATGAGAACATTCTGGGCATTTTCTTCCACCAACACATTCTTTTTTATAAAATAATTTATTATTCTCTTGTGCACATAATATCTTCGATAAAAATTCACGAACACTTGAAGGAGGGGGGTCATTTGACCAATATTTTATGCCAAAATCTACAAATGTCTCATAAAATAATTGGAATTCTACATGGTATTGACAACAACATGTGTCTTGAATAGTGATAGGCATGACATACCATGGTTTAATATTCAAAAATGTGCTAAGGGAAACCTTCACATCAATATTAATCTCCATAAAGTTCTGGAATAATTCTACTTGACTGACCTGTGTTATATGTTTGGCATGAGATTCATAAACTCCCTTAGATATATGACATCACACAATGTCCTTTTCATTTGGCGACACACGAGAATTCAAATCCTAAAACTCTTTTACCCTATCCCTCACACCATCAGGAAGTCTATCATGATATGGATGCCACAGATATTAGCCCAACATGCAAGTTCATCATTCTCATCTAATTGAATTCTAAATTTTGTATGCCTCCATAAAAAATTTCTTGATGTTTTAAATTTTTTTGAGGTTGTTGACATCGACCAACTTGATGCAGTTTGTTTCGCGAGTACACCTGTTAAAAGTGCTCTGCGAGCATTATTTTCAACTTGAGATCTCTTTTTGGCTAGTGTGGCGAGTGCCGACGTCACATTTTTTGATACCATTTCATTTGCTAAAACCTCTTTCTCACTTTTAATGCCCAATAATTCCACAACATTTCCGAGAGATTTGTGCTTTAAACATAACATCTAAGCTTGTGCTATGATAGATTTACCTTCAAAAAGATGTTTCAACCCCCAATTTATTTTATCTCGAACTGTCCTTTCAATCATTGGTGGTCCCAATTCTTCAATTTTAGTTGGATCCATATTATCTAGAAAGTTGTAGTCGTATACAACGTTCTTGGAACTTCCAATTAATTGCAGTGAAATTTGAGGTGTGGTAGTATCTTCTTATGGTTCTGATGTTGCCCCTGCATAAAAAAAAATATTAAATTCTAATTTGAAATTGACATATACATATTTAATTTTAAAACTATCTTGAACTACAATGTTTAAAAAAAAAAATACAAAATTCAAATTGAAGAAACTATTGACTCACTAGTGAGATCGATATCAATATTCTCTTGGACATTTGTGTTTTCAATATTCTTGACAAGTTCCTCAACATTTTTTTTGACATTTGTGTTTTCAATATTCTTGTTTACAAGTTCCTCAACATTTCTCATTTCCTCGTCACTGTCATGCACCTCTACATCTCTTTCACGATGCTCTACCTCCACATTTATTTCATGGCTTAATCTTTCCATTTCCTCTCTCCTTTATTTTTTTAATCTCTCATTCTTTTCCGCTGAATCAGTGCTTTTTCAATCGTGCCTTGATAGGCAATTCCTTTTTTTTCCCATGTTCACAAAATTGGAAACCTAAAATCCAATTCTATTTGGACCAAATACCCAAAAAAACATAAAGATTTCAGAATAAGTACTTCATGCTTTCAATAAGAGAGAAAATTAAATAAATAATTAAATTCATAAAGACATTTTGCAAAAATACTTCATGCCTTCATGCACTCGAAAAAACTTAAAAAAAAATTCACAAAAAAAAATTTTGCACCTAGAAAAACTTCCAAAAAAAATTTTGCACCCAAAAAAATTTCAAAAAAAAAAATCGCCAAAAATAATTTTGCACCCAGAAAAAATTCGCACCTTCGCAAGAAAAAAATTTGGACCCTCGCACCTTCGCACTTTCGCTGGTTCAAAATGATGTGTGGAATTATTCTTTTGAACAAGAGTATTTATATAGAACTCTCACCTAAAACATTGTGACGATACGATGAATCTTCACAAGATTCTGTTGACCGAAAATCAAATTTTTCGATTAAAGTTTAATAAAGTCTTGTCTGAGAATATGCCTTGGGTAAAATCTCGGCTGAGAGTTTGTACAACTTTCGGACGAGAGTTTAACTGCAGGGTTAAATTTAACATGTGGTGGTTTAAACTCTCGGTCGAGAGTTTAAAATTTGTCGGCCGAGATTTTAATAAATGTCTCGCTCGAGAAATTATCTCGGCAGAGAGTTTTTGGTCAACGAAAAACCCAGAAAATTCTGCAGTTTTTAGGAACCTGCAAGTTTGGAGGGGCGGAACACCTACAAAAACAAAATGTTATCTTTCAGACCTGGTACCATTAGATTCATATCGGAATCTAGTTTCTAATCATGTAAGATTTGTGGAGTTTCATTAAAAATTTCAATTTGTTATTAATTTTATACTAAACTATGTCACTGTGGAATTTCATTGTTCTGAAAATTGCAGTGAATGAAAATTCAATAACTTTAAAATGGAAACACCAAAAAAATCAGAAAAATCATATTGCAATTCCTCTCCCTGTCTTCTTCAAAACGGTATTCTCATTTTTCTTATTGACGATCACATTGAAAAGAAAATCTAAGGCTCATAAAATGTACTGAAACATCACCCTTTTTTTGTCTTCGTCCATTTCAAAAAATAATAAAAAATAGTGATTTAATCTGAAAATTACTGAAAAATAGTCATTGCACTAGTGCAATCTGTGTAGATTATGATGATATGGTTTATTTCCAAAAAATGAATAACCTTCCCTAAAAAAATTAGTGTTTAAAAAGTGACTATTTATGTTTGCCTGAAAATTTCAGTATATGTAGTTAGTAAACAACAAATTTACCCCTCTATATGTCAATATTTAAAAAAAAAAAATATGAGTATGGAGGTAAGACAATTCTCTACAAATATTGGTTTAATGTCAAAGTGTAATTTGCATTGAAAATGTGAGTTTAGTGGATTTGAAGTTGAAAATTCAACATAAAAAAAGGGCAAAAAGTGTTTCCCAACTTCATGTTTTCACCCAACTTGAATTGAATTAAACTATGCCCTATCAATTTATCAACATGGTATGAGAGCTAAGGTCACTGACCTTAGTTAACTGTGCTACAATTAAGGAAACTGAAAAGCTAAAAGAAACAATGGTGGGGGTCTAAGTGGAATAGGCACTTGGCCTCCAATATCCACCTGGATCATTCCTCCCCCCTTAGGAAGAAATGGTCCCTATTGCGTTGAGTTCCTCCATGAGACGAGGAAAATTCTGTTGAACTTGGTCCCTGGTGAGCCACTTGCCTTGGTGCAGGAGTTGGCCATCTTTGACAATCTGATACAACTTGACCTTTTTTTTGGGTGTTTTTGATCTGTGTGTTCATGATGCGATCAATTTTGGCTTGTTCCATGCAGTCTGGGTTTAACTATGTTAGTGTGAGTTTTTCTAAAATGTTGGATGTGTCAAAAAATGGTGGAAAGTAGGGTTGAAGATAGTCCACATTTAACACTAGGTGAAAACCAAGGAATGGTGGAATACTGAGCTCAAAGGCGCTTTCCCCTACTGCCTTGGTGATGGTGTATGGACCATATCAGAGAGAGTGAATCTTGCGGTGGGGCCCATCGAGGTGCTCCTTTTGCAAATGTAGCCAAACTTTGTCGCCCACCTCGAACTTGTGTGGCACTCGATGTTGATCATGTCACTGCTTGTATTTAGCATTAGCTTTGTCCAATATAGCATGGACCCGTTGAAGAATGTGCTGAATGTGCCCAATGATTTTCTCACCTTGTCTCCTTTGGACTGTAAATGAGGCGAATCTAACTGAGTAGCTACAAATGGTATGGCCACATCAATGGGACATAATGGCTAGAATACCAAGCCCACCTGAAAGGGGTTGTGGCCAGTTGAGCTGTGGAGGATCTGGTTATAGTTGTGCTCGACATAGGGGAGGCTTTCATCCCATGTGCGTGGATGCTTCAAGTTGTACATGTGCATAATGTGTATGATCATCCTGTTGACAACCTCTGTTTGGCCATCGTTTTAGGGATGGAAATTTGTGGACTTAGTTAGCTTGGTGTCCAACATTGTCCAGAGAATTGACCAAAATGTACTTAGGAACCTACTATCCCGATATGAGATAATGGACTTTGGGGTCCGAAAGTGTACCCACACTTGATCAAACAAGAGTTTAGCAGTGGATTCTACTGTGATATTCTTCTTTCAGGCCGCCATAATGGCTATTTTATAGAATCTGTCGACGACCAAAAAAGGCAGTCGTTTCCATGCTTGGTATAAGGAAGGCCCAACATGTAATCCATGGAGATGGATTCCCAAGGTTGACTAGGGGTAGGCAACTGAGTAGATAAGCCTTTCTTCTTGATGGTCAGTTTGGAAATGGTGCATGTAGTGCAGGATCTTATGTACTTCTCAACATCATGTCGAAGGTTCGACCAATATAAATACTTTTGCAGTACTTCCACTGTTTTATCAACCCCAAAATGTCCATTGACCTGACTATAGTGTGCTTCCCAAATCATCTTGGAATGCTCGCTTGAAGTAGCACAAAGGTGTCTGAGGTGGCATAACTATGCATCCTATAGTTTAAAATTTGGAACTTTATTACCCTCCAAGAGTGTCTGGTAGGTGTTTCTAGATTCTGGATCACTTTTGAAGAGATACGGCCAACCTGAATTCTTGTGCCCACAAGATTCGAGCATAGTGGTTAGCACCATGATCGTCGGTTAGCTGAGGCAATCTGCAACATTATTGGTATGGAATTCTTGTACTTGATGTTTAAATGGAACTGTTGCAGGTATGTCGACCATTTCTGATGGAGATCATTCTGCAACTTCACTTGTGTCTGGATGAACTGCATGGGTCGGTCATCTATGTGGATTATCTTTTCCTTCCCCAAAATGTAATGATTCCATTGTCGGCAGGACTGCACAATGGAATAAATTTATTTGTCATAGGTGGGATACTTTTGGACTGTGTCTTAAAGTGTATCACTGTGATATGCCATTGGATGTCCCTACTTAGTAAGTACTGCCCCAATAACATAGTCATGGGCATCTGTCTCGATCTCAAATCGTTGTTGCAAGTCTAGTAATGTGAGCACAGTTGTAGAGCAGAGGTGATGCTTCAACTCTGTGAACGCCTTTTGTTGAGATTCAGACCAAAATAATTTTCTTTTGCTCCTCCCTTGGTGACTTGACTCAAAGGCAAAGTGATATGAGAAAAACCCAACCTGAACCTGCGGTAGAAATTGGCAAGACCCAAAAAGTTTTGGAGCTCTGTTAGAGTGGTTGGGACTAGCCAGTCTCGAATGACCTGAACCTTGGTTGGGTTTACATGCACCCCCTGTTCATCAATAATGTATCCCAAATATTGAACCTGGGTCAAGCCAAAAGTGCATTTCTCCAAATTGGCACACAACTTGTGTGGCCGCAGTGTTTGGAGGACCTGTCGAATGTGGTGGAGGTGCTCATCCCAACTTTGACTGAAGATCGGGATGTCATCCAAATACACCACCACGAATGAGTTGGTGAATAGTTGCAAGATGTCGTCCATCAACCTCGTGAAGGTTGCGGGGGCATTGGTAAACCCGAAAGGCATGACCAACCATTCAAAAAGGCCCTCCTTGGCTTTGAAGGTAGTCGTCCACACATTAGAGGGTTCGATTGGTACTTGGTGATACTTGAAATTTAAGTCAATCTTACTGAAATATTTCCCCCCTTGATTTGGTCCAGAAGGTCATCAATCCACGGGATCAGATACCTATTATGGACAATGATATTGTTTAGTGCCCGATGGTCAATACAAAGTCTCCAAGTCCCATCCTTCTAATGCACCAACATGATTGGGCTCCCAGGGGGCGATGAACTCGGTCGGATGTGACCTTTCTGTAGAAGCTCCTGAATCTTCCTCTTGATTTCACTTTTCTCCAGAACAGAGCGTTTATAGATCGTTCCCTTAGGAAGCGGTGCACCTGTGGTCATATTGATGGAGTGCTTGACATGACAATGTAGAGGTACCCCTGCAGGTGAGGTGAAGATGTCCCTATACTCCTCCACTACCTTTTCCATATGTTGTTGCTGTGTGAAGGAGTCGTGTCTGGAGGTTGTGGCCATAGTATTCTTCTTGCCCTGAGGGCGGATCATCAGGAAAACAAATTTCCCGATTTTCGAAATGAGCTTACTGCATTGTTTTGCAATGATCAAAGAGATGGCAGTAGGAGGTGGTACCTCTTGTATCCTGTACAACTTATTGACCAAAGTAACAATAACAATGCGAGGCCTACACTCATACACAACATGTCACTTCCACAAGTTTTCCTAATAATAAATCACAAACATCAAGAGTAGCAATGTCACATAACCTCATCCGTGAAGGGCTTGATGTTGTAGGGAAGGTGACACTGCTGGCTAACACAAAGATCTTTTCCTTGGTGAAGCCACTTGATGGTGTATGACTGTGGGTGTCCTATGATCAGCAGGCCCAACAGCTTCATAGCCTCTCCTGAAATGAGGTTCTTTTGGCTCCTGCTATCGACAATGAAGTGTAGCGGGGAATCCTTCACCCACATATGGGAATGAAAGAGGTGCTCCGGGTTCCTCCTTCTGGATCTTGGTGGTGGAAAAAGTGGTGTTGGGATCCACATTGATAATCTTCTTCCCTTTGTCATTCCCCTTGTCGGGTTCTGACTCAGAGTCAGAACATGCATATGATTCAAAAGCCTTCAGCTCAGCCACTAGTGACTGCTTGGATCGACACTCACTTTTGTTGTGAGTGGAGCTCTTATGGAACTCACACCACTTTCCTGTGTCCTTCTTTCGCTTTGCAGTGTTGTTCTTCACTTACGTCTTTGGCAGTCTATCTTGGGTCACCTCGCCTTGGCTTTGTCCTTTGTTCTGTGGTTTGGGGATGCCTTTCCCTTGCTTTTAATTCGCAAATCAAAAGTTTTGCTTCTTCTGCTCTATCTTGGAAGCATACCGGTATGCTGCACCAAGAGAGGAGATCTCGAGGAACTCCATTTCATCCTGAATGTATCTGTGCAGGCAATCGTTGTACTTTAGCACCAAATGTTTCTTTGAATCTTTGATACCCAGATTTGTGCGTAGGGTATGGATCAGATTTGTCAGCTCATGCATATTGATGGGCCTCTAAATTAGACATAAATTAAGGCCCATCTAACCTTTCTTAGGCCCATCTACCTTTCTTATGCACATGAAAAGATATATTAAATATATCCTTCTGCACTTAATAATGTTTTCTTATGCTTTAATATTTTCTTAGGAATGTTTAAAGGTAATTGTATATTTGTGCCTAATATTGATTATTTTTTTAGAATATTGTGAGAATATTGGGCAGATTATGCAGATTTGGAGAAGGAGATAATTTAGGGACTTGCTCCCTGCCACTAGAAGATCAAGAGTGAAGAATAAATGAGCACAATATCAGGAAATTAGGGAGAATACTTGGAGATATTCAAGGGGGTTGTCCACCGTCCTTAACTCTCAAAGGAAGCCAAAGTATCCTCATGAGATCCCCTCCAACAATTTGAATTCCTGAGGCAGCCAAGCAACTCAAGACCAAGTGCACTCAAGCCATACTTCACTTGGAGTCAAGTGGACTCATTACCTATTTTTTAGGGAGCTGTTGGTAGCTACCCTTGAGGATAAATCAAGTTTATCAAGAGCTAATGAGGGGAGATTCTGCTAAATTCTGGTCCATTCGATGCAGTTCATTTTAATTCCATTCCATCCCATGCCATTTATTTTCCATTCTATTAGGCTTTTGTTGCTTAAGACCTTCGGGATGTAACAAGATTTTATTTTTAATGCAATAAGTATTCAGATGAATTTTTATTGATCTAGTTCCAGAGAGCTAGGCTGGTGGGTTAGGGCCCAACCCATGTGCCTCAACTTCTCTGTTGTTTTCATTCTTTTCTTTATGTTATTTAGCTAGTTTTATTTCTCAAATTTTCATTTAATCTAGTTATCTACGCTGTAGAATAGCTGATAAACTCTATAAAACTGTGAGGCAGTATTCCCCTCTCATCTCTGTCAATAGAGTTCGAGCAGGGTAGACCTTCCCATAGGCCAAGAAAATTACTTTCTGTTTGAGTTTAGGGTAGAGTTGCAGTACTAGTTTCAGCCTTTATTTCCATTTTTTTATGACACATTTCATATGTATTACATGAATAAATTAGCAGGGTTGATCACAGGACGTATTTGTAAAACCCCATAGCAGCTCGAGTGGTGCCTCCTTGCCTCATTTTCCATATTTGTGTTACGCTTCCAAACACCTATGTTATGCTGAATTTCCCTCCTTCTTTTCTCTTCCTATTAGCTGCCACGCCCTTTTTATTCATAGAAACCATTAAATTTTTGCTTGTGCTCTTTTACCTTGGATTTTCCCGATTATCACATCTCGGCCATCACAGAACCCCTTCCCTTTCCTTTGTTGTTTTTCAATATTTCAACAATTTTCCCTTTTCACCTCACCTTTACCTTTTTAACGAAAATATTCCAAAAACATTGGAACTCGATCCCTTTTATTCTAAAAAACTTATCGCAATCAAAATTCGCATCTTCTATCGATTTCTGTTAATCCTTTCTACTTCTAAGCCTCACTTGCGATATTCTTACCGTACTCCGCTACCACGTCACCCATCGAATTTCGCACTTCGCATCTGTTCCCGTTTCCCTTTAAGACTTACTGCTCATTTTTTCCGATTGTGATATTGTTATCGCACTCTGCCCTTGATCCTCGAACTTCTCGCTACCGTACTTCACCTTTTCACAAATCGCACTTCGCATATTTTCCTGTTTCCCTTTAAGACTTATCGCTCCTTTTTACCGATTGTGATATTGTTATCGCACTTCGCCCTTGCTCCTCGATACCGTACTTCGCCTTTTCGCAAGTCGCACTTCACATATTTTTCCTTTTCCTTTTAAGACTTCCCGCTCCAAACGCGAATTGCAATATCACTCTGCACTTTGCCACACCGCCTATCGCAAATCACATCTCGCAATTTTTATCCTGACACAAATCACACTTTTATTTGGTTCTCGTTAATGCTTATCGCTCCCGACGCTGATTGTGATATTGTCATCGCACTCTTTCACCGGCCCCACCACCACATAACCCATCACATTTCACAACCTTTTCCCGTTTTCATTTAAGACTTACTACTCCTGTTTGCCGATTGAGATATTGCGATATCGCATATCGCAGATCGCAACCTTTTCCCTTTTCGCAAATCGCATTTCGCTCCCGCTCACGAACTATAATCCCACTTCTCTGCCATTGCACTTTTCAAAGAATTCTGCTCCAAATCATTTTTTGTGCTATAATAAAGTTTTAGTAAGGTTTAAACCCCCTCCTTCCACTTATAAGCCTTGTTTCATGTGTTAAGACTTCCATTAGCCTCTTTATCTCTTTTTTCCTCCAAGCTACAAATCAACACTTTTTCAATTAGAATTAAGTCATGGATAGCTTAGTTGCATGGATAGAAGCATGGTAGATAGAGCATAAATTAAATTAGTTTCCTTTCTGTCATTTCCTTTCTGCAATTTAAATTAGTTTCTTTTCTGCCATTTCTTTTCTGCAAGTTAAATTAGTTTCCTTTCTTGTAATTTCTTTTTAGAAATTTAATTTAGTTTTCTTTTGTCATTTCCTTTCTGTAATTTAGTTTAGTTTCATTGAAGTGTGATAGACTTCATTGAGAGCCCCTAAAAGTAGTACCCTTTAGTAGAGCGGGAGAGGATTACATGAGTATAATGCATTTTCTGTGTATATAGCACTGTCATCTCCAAGTTTGTATGAACCCCAAGTTGATAAAGTAAAGTAGGGCAACCCCTGGGAGTTGCATCACTCTTGGTGCAATACCAGGGATCACCACACATCTTGATCTCTTTGTTGTCGCAGCATAGTCCATTGTATGTACTTTTCCTCATAGATCCCCATGGGATAATATTATTCCTTGATGGTGTCTTAGAAAGAATTCCAAGTGGGTGCGACTGAGAATGGGGAGGGTTCCCTCTCGTCCTTTTGCTCACAGTCAGTTTCCGACCAGTCCTTCACATGGGGGTCGGATTTGATGAGTGAAAAAGTAATATTTTCTCGATTGGAAAAGTCATGAACCAATAAATATCATTCTAATATATTCATCCATCTATCTATGGCGTCTGCATCTATTTTCCCTCAAATATGGGAATGTCAAAATTTACTTGTACCTTATGTTAGTGTCAGTATTTTCATCCTGCCACCAATGATCAAAAATCCTCTTTTCATATCATTTTAGGAGTCCCACTCAAAAAAAATTTATTCATTCAACTAGGGCATGCAAAAAACTAGTCACTAATGGTAGCCCCAAGTCCAAAAAACACCACTCTTCCTCAAATTTGATTACTTGATGGCATAGTTCCATACCTTGCTGACTGTACACCATCCATAAAGTAATATTAGTCATGTCATCTTGAAATTTGGTCCTTCAAGGTATCATTTTGTCTTTTACAGTTTTTCCAAGGTTTCAATAGGTCATTAGGGTTTCCAAGGTTCAATAAAACTCCATTCCATTGCATAAGACCAACAAGTAAAGGGTGATCCAATAAACATCTCTTCACCATGTGAGGATGATTTGTGAAGAAAATATCTTATTTCAGCATGTAATTTTGAGTTCAAATGTATTTTTTTGATATTTTCATTATGTAATTTTATGTCTTTCAAATGTAATAATTTCAGCATCACAAGTTGCTAACTCAGTGTTCCAAAGATGCTAAAACACCAAAATGTAGATTCAAAGAGTTCTTAAAGCATATCAAGTGATCAATTTGCCAAATGAAAGAGTTAAGTGAAAAGATAATGTTTCAAAAGTTTAAGTGAATGATAATGGAATAAAGTGGGCCCCGAGGCCAAAATCATCAACTTCATGAAGTATAAAAGCCCTCAAGACATCAAATCCATCCTCCTTTGTCCCCTATAGCATTAAGCAACCATATCCACAAAATTATTTTCAAATCTAGAGAGTGAAATTGGGAGAAAAGTGGCAACGCTTAGCTCCTGGACTGGTTGTGTCGTACTCCTGCATCACACGTTGCACATAGCCTTCAGGCGTTGCACTCTAGTAGAGGAGGCACTGCACTCCTTCCACGGGCACTGTGTACTTTCCTGACTTCCTCAGCGAGCTCAAAAACGAATTGCCATCTCTCTAAACCTTCAAAATTGGTTTCCTTCACCCTCCAGAAAGTAAGTAACACTAAATTACCATCTCCTATAATTCCTCAAGTTAAATTCTCATGGTGTTTGAATGTTATATGCAATATTTGGTGTCTTATTTGTTATAAACCATAGTTCCATTCCTAATTTTCAATTACACTTCCTAAGACTTCCACTACCCTTCCCACATTACAATTAACCTTTCCCACCCATATTTCACTATATCCCTTGCCCCAAAGCCCTTTATCCCCTAAACCCTAAGACCTAGGTATTTCAATTTCCTAGGCTCCCAAATCCCCATACCTGTAATAATATTCCTATTCCCAATTGCCACAACATTTCTACTCCCTTTCACCTCCCTCAATTTAATAATCCCTTCCTCCATCTCCCTATTTTTTTCCATCTCATTCCCACTCCCCAAACTTACATTTCACTCCCAATTCATCTCCCTAGGGTTTCTAGCCAAGAAACTATGGAAGAAGAAAATAGAGAATTTAGTGAGGAATAAGAAAGGGAAGAGAGGAGGCCACACAAAGGAGGGAGAATCCTTAGACTTGAACCTAAAAACACCAAATAACACATGGCCTCTCCCATCGTTGTGACATTTTTCAATCATGTAGGATGCTTTGAATTTTGTGAAAAAATACAAAGGGTCCAACATCACCCTGTTTTGAGTAGGCTTTTCATCCATAATCTTCATGAAAACCAGGTAACCCTTGCTGGTGTAACTTTCACAGTATCCACAACCATCATAGCAGTTGCCACTGGAATTCCAAATGTTGGTGAAAAGTGGTTCAAGGAAAAAGACTTGGAATATCATTACTATGACCCATACATCAAGTCAATGTACAAGAATGAAGGAAAGAGGGTCTTTCCTTTCTCTTACCTCCTTGATAGGTATGCCCCCATGATGAAAATCATCATGAATTAATTTTCTTGAGAAGGAAGGTTCTCCAGACTCTACACCTACCATATCCAGTTATTAATGCACTTCACAAGGGTCAAAATTCTCAACATACCTTATTATCTCTTCAGGAGTAATGAAAAAATGGAATACATTGTTCAAAAGAGAGATTATGACCAGTAGATGAAGTGTATTTTTCACCACTCTCTCATCAATATAATTTTCCTCCATCACCTCAATCAATTGAACATCTCATGGGACACTTTTATAGCTAATGACATATTCATTGCTCCACCAATTCAGCATGCTCAAGCTGTGCCTCCACCATCTCATCCTTCTACATCCATTCCTCCATATCAACCCATAGTACCTACTTCTTCATTATCTCAAACTAATTCACCCATTTCACCACCATCATCACCATTTCAAACCCAAATTGGGTCATCTAGTAGAGCTAAGATAAGTGAGATTCAGTAGACCAAAGTGGCTGAGATAGAGACATTTGCAAAAACATATTAGAGAGGTCATAGGCAAGTGTTTTATCCACATATTGTGGAAGGGGCCTTGCCTTATTCATCGAAAAAGCAGGTATACAAAGGAAAGCAAAAGATGACAGAAGTAGATATTCAGGAGGAGATTATACATGAGGAGGAAAATATTCATGACACTGAAATGGAGTTTGACCTTGTTGACTTGGACCAGCAAGATGATTCTAAGATCACTAGCATAGTCATCAAGGAAAAAGAAGCCAAGATTAGAGAGCTACAAACTAATATTGATAGATCTAAATTTTTCATTACCTTTATTGAGTAGGAGAACTAGCAGCTAAAAACCAAACACTTCATTGATGAAGTGAAATTCATCAAAGCTCAAAGAGAGGCAGAAAAATCTAATGTATTACTTAAAGAGACACTAGAAAAATATGGTGTGTTATATGAACCAGAAGAACAAGTGCCAAGAAGAAGGCCAAGGAATAGTGGTTTGAAAAGAGCCCTAGAACTAGAAAGGCATAAAGAAAGAGAACTAGCAGATGAGGTCACTCTTAATGAGCAATTTGCAGTTGTAATCAATGAGAATAAAGAAGTTTGGCTTCAAATAAATGACCACCTTGAAAATTTGTTGAAAAGGGCCAAGAAATACAATGATATACAGAGAAGGATGTCAAAGCACTATGCCAAGAGAAACAAAATTGCAAGGTCAAAACTTAAAAAATCCAATGCAAAAATTGAAACCCTAACCATGCAAGAAGAGAAAATAAGGCTTGATATCCTTGCTAAAGCTTCACTCCATGCCTAACCCTCATCATCAGCCACCATTCATAAAATTTTGGCAAGATACACTTTTGCAAATTTTTTAAGTTTTTGTGCATTCCTTGACAGTCATGTGACAGTTGGACTGTCAGGAGCGCAACCTCCTAGGCATTGCACTTCTGTTTGGGGCATCTTTTGGTCAAAAGGAGACCACCATTGGATTCAAAGCAGGGAAAAAATATAGGTGAACCACTTTTCTAGTCTTTTTTGGTCAAACTGGCAGGTGAAAAAGTCAAAAAACACTCAAAAAATCAACATTCTGCCTCCTTTTTCACCTTGGCGTTGCGCCCCTGAGCAGTCTTGGAAGAATCACTTTTTGGGAGTTCAAATGAAGTCAAATATACAGATCAATCACATATCTGGAAAGTAGATTGGAAAATCTTTCCATTGAGCTATCCCGAGCTTAGTTTGGACACGTGAAACCCATCCAAAACTCAGCTGCAAGATGGAGGGCGCTCTTGAGACTGGTGCTACGCACCTGACACTGGCTCTGCGCTCCTGACCAGTGTCTGATTTTTTTGAGTTTTCTCTGCAATTTTGATTTTCACCTTGGTGTTGTGTAGGTAAATCCCCTTTGCAGATAGAGGCGATCCCTCTAGCCCTAGGGTGGGTCTAGCAACAATAGGACATGCTAATGTGTTTATTCCTAGTTAATGAATGAAATGAGCCGAGATAGATATCCTACCTTAGATCCAACATAGTCATCGTAGATGTGGCAACAATCTCCTGATATTCATCCATGATACGTTGCAGTCCTTCAACAATTGTACTTGGGTGCCTGCACAAAGATCAAAGGACAAAAGCAGCATACAAGACAACATTTGCATTCATAACTAGCTAATTAGTCAAGGAGAATTAAATGTATTGCAAAAGATAAATCACATCAACACAAGATGGGAACCAAAACATTAGTCATGTATTCAATTAAGAGAGAGAAAGAGATTACAACCGGAGCCTTGACGTTGCATCCTCCTTCAGCGGGTCCAGTCAAAACATGTCTTGAGTATTCGTCGAGGAATTTGGACATGGCGAGGAAATAAGCTGAAGCTCTCTCTAGACAAGGGTCTCTCTCTCTGCCCAATCTCACACCAGCTATATCAGATTGTTTCAGCAAAATGTTTAGGAATTCCTATTCATCTAGCTGCATCTATGTGAGAGAGATGTATTTATAGAAGGAGAGGAGGAGGTTGGGATCCCTCAAATGGTGGAAGGGAGGCCTTATCCTTTGGGAGGTTGCCCCAAAAGGAGGAAACAAGAAGCCAAAGGAAGGTGCTCAACGTTATTCAGTCGAACAACCCAAACTGACTCGCCCATGAAGTAGTTAGAAATGGAAACTTCACTTCTATATTTAAAAAAACATTCCAAAAATAGCTTGGCGCGGGCAGTCCACTGAGACAGAGCACCAATGGGTGTGGGGCCCAGTGTTAATTTCTCTTATTGATGCGAGGCCATAACATCCTGCCAGTGCCAACCCAAAAGCATGTGTTTTTGATGGTCTGTTCTAGAAATAGTCAACAGAGGAAATATTATTCTCATGGCAAGGATGAAATGATACTTTTTGCAAGGCATGACACTTCATATAAGTCACATAAATGGTCCTCCAATGTGCGGGATGGGGAATGCAGGGACGGTGACAAAATGTTGTGTAACAGATGCCCCCTAAAGCATGAGGTCTCAGAGAGAGGGAGGAGTGAAATTCTTTACGAGAACGCGTTCGAACTAAACACCACTGTTGGAAGACCTACAAGTATAATACAACTGATATCTTTGATACATGAACATGTGGTATGGGCGCAACCATCCATAATAGATTAAATATATAAACTGAGATCCGAGGTATGGACACAACCATCCAACTGTAAGGATCAACGAATAGACTCAAGTATGGTTGCAGCCATCCAATCAAAAGAGTCATGCATATAGTCATGATAAACCAAAATATCCCGTAGCCTGGATGTTATCAGACAAAAACCAGGGTCTTGCGCTCCATCTCCACCCTAACAAGTACAAATTCAAGCATACAAATATGTGAGCTGAAGTCGAACATGCAATAAATTCACCTGATTACCAGCCAATGATGAAAGCTGTTAACAGGCACGAGAGAAACCACCAATAATGACAATGGCTCTCAAGGTACAGCTAGTACAATCCACGGAATGTGAACAGTGATATGGTGTCGAACACCCTCATAATCACTTGATCAAAGGCCAATGATGTGGAACTATCATCGAATGCAAAGAACTTGCCATTGAGGCATGCAAGTTCCAAGGTACCGGAAGGGAGTCTCAAGATCAATGTCCTGGATAATGAGATGAAGTCAACAGGAAGTGACCTGGTCGAAGGAGGGCCATAATTTTTCCCACATCATTGACATGAGACATAGGAATATGATGATAGTGAATTAGGACTAGAAAGAGAATCAGAGGGAGGTTGAAAACTGCAGAGGCAAACTTCTCTTTAACATATCAGCGACACGACTTTAGATTTGGCAGTATTTGACATCAAAGGATCTGAGGTCATGATGACGTGGAAAAGAGAATATAAGAGGCCAAAACAGATTACCCAAACCCATGGAGGCAAAAATGACGAAATGAGATGTCCCCAACCCGACACGAATGCATATGAGTGTCATGTTCAAGAGCGACATACTGCCGACACGACTAAAATCTAGTTCCATTTTCCCCCACCATTTCTAGCGAGTACCCCAATTATTTTTGGAAACAAGATTGAAGGGGATAGCATATGCTTGCGATATAAGTTTTTCCTTCGGAAAAATCCAACCTAGTACATTTAACGAGCCTTAGGAAGGAGGAACTCGAGTAACGTCATTACGATGGAGTCTGATGTCATCAATTTTTAGCAAGTCTGACAAAGGAAGAACTGACCATCTTTCATGTTTGAGTGTTACCATTTTTGGTCATCTAACTTATTATCATTAGATGGACCCAAGTACACCATGTAAGACCAGTTTTACCCTAAGTAAAACCGCTTTCACTATGTTAAAACATGAAACCCCAAAAGGAAATATTAAACAAACCTATATTTGTTTGATTTTCCTCATGGAATAATTAATTAAACCATAATTTAATTATTATTCCCCGTCATGTTTAACCCAAAAACAAAGAAATTAATGAGATAAACCCTTAGTTATCTTGTTATTTTCTAGGAATAATTATTTAAATCTTATTTAGATAATATTCCTTGTTAAGTATGACCAAATCACCCACCATTAATCAAATAAATCATTATTTATTTGATTATCTCCCAACCACTTCCTTAAAAAGATAAATAAATCATTTATTTATTTATTTTTCACTAATCAAGGGATTTGACCCAAGTCAAACACCCTTTCCCTCAAACAAATATAATAAAATATTCCATAGAGGTGGATCTAGATTTGGTTAACATTATTTTAATCATGCACCAAGATCTAGAATGACCCAATATTTTGTTATAAATAGGAGGGTTTCCCCCATCATTCTTCACCTTTTGTTGCCTACTAGATCACTCTGGATCTACACACTTGGTCTCATTTCTACCATTTGCTCCCATTGAGCTCTACTTTCTGCATTGGGTTTTCTACATCTACAAGAGAGAGAAAGCTTAGATCTGAAGTGCTGAGGACTACAAAGAACCCATCCCATTGAGGAGATCTGGATACACCTTCTTGTTTTCCTCCCAGGTGCCCTGTAATATAAAATTCTTTCAAAAAATCGTGTTCTTGTCTTGTCTTTTGGATGCATGGAGCAAACCCTTTACTTTACTGCTTAATGTCTTTCCATATATAGGTCTGGTATTTTGCAGCTATTTTCTTGTCTAACCAATTGCAGATCTGAAGATATTGGCAGCCACTTTTGTTGTTAGGGCTATTAGTTATGCGTAGCTAAAGTGGTCCTTTTTCGTACACTTCGACGAAGGATTCATACTAACAAATGGCGACTCCACACGGGTTTTAAATTACGACCGCTGTCGTTTTTCATATTCCTGCATATCCAGCTACTTCAGGCCCTAGGGCTTCTTTTCAGCTGCTTATTTTTCCTCTTTTTATGTCATTTTTCTCACCTAAAACCCTAAAATTTTAAAATTTCTAACTTCTGTGTGTTTCTGGCCCTATTGCACAGGTAAGCGACACCAGCCGCAACTGAGACGGCAACTTTTTTGAAAATCTGCCGCCGAGACAACCGGAACGGGGGGTCGCACTTTTTGGCCCATAACCTGCGACCTAGAGCTCCAGGTCGCACTTTTCTGCCCATTTTCTGCGACCTGCACTGAAAACAGGTCAGAAACTGCCAGTTTTTCAGTGATTTTTCTGCAATTTTTCTGGGTTCTGCTGCAGCTTCTGCCAGGGTCGTCCAGCCTCTGTCTCAGCCCGCCTTGACCAAGATCTGATCTGTTTTTACTCATCTAAGTGGGAACCCAGCCCCTTAGGGCTTTAGTACCCTCCACTTTTTGTGGAAGAGTTTTAGTTGTTTCAGCCGTCGGTTTCAGAGCTTCAGCCCCCTCTTTTCCAGATCTGTTACCTCCTGTTCAGATCCATTGAAATCAGCCTCTTTTCCTTTCAAATCACCTCTTGTCATTTTGTTTGGACCTCCTTTCGACGACCTCCGCCTCCCCCCCTCTGGTTTTTGCTGATTTCCTTCCCTTTTTCCAGCCACCTTGCCTCTGTCTCTTGGCTGTGATCTGCACCTCTTGTCTGCAGCTTTATCCTCCAGATCTCTGTCCCCCTTGACCCTAGATCTGTTGAGCTCCCTTTATGTGTGTTTTACATAGTTTTTCCCTTTCTTTTTAGCATAGTTGTGAGAGACCCACCTTTTTGGGTTAGATAGATGCATACGTAGCTGTTATTTTTCTGTTATTTCAGCATTATACTCTGTTCTCTGTAGGTTTCTTTTCAGCTACGCAGCACACTTTTTCTTGCTCTCAACAACGGAAAGGGTTTAAAAATTAAAATTAACGCACACCACACACTGAACCTAAGTGAAGAAGCGCCTGGTTAACACCGCCTGGCAAAGACTCTAAAATCAATTGTCACTGCACCTTATCTGCCCTTGACCTTTCTTGATTCTGTCCCCTTTTGCCCTTGTCGGTTTCCTTCTTCCTGTCATCATTGCGCCCCCAAGGCGCCTTTCCCGGAGACTTCTTGGCCTTCACCCTCAGTTTCCGGTTGATCGACCTACTCCGCCCCGCCGTCGTCGAGCCAGTCCTCCTCCGACTCCTCTTCTGATTCTTTGGGTTCTCCTTTTCCTTCTAGGTTCTCCCCCTGTCACCTTCACTATGTCTGGTCCAGGGCCTAACGCTAGTGATGCTCCCGGCCCTAATGCCGGAACTACTACTAGCGGAACCACCACAAGAACTACCTCGACTACTCCCTTGCTCCCCTTCTTGGCAGGCCTCAGCCTCCCAGATTTGGACCGGTTGATAAACGACCCTATACATCATGACGCTAGTTGGCCCGCTATGCCGACAAAGCTCCCTTTCGACATCCCAAAGTTTGAAGGTCGTGTTGGAGAAGATCCTTCAAATCATGTTCGATCTTTCCACATGTGGTGTTCATCTACCTCCATTATCGATGACTCTGTTCGTCTTAGACTGTTCCAACGCACGCTTACAGGCGAAGCTTCTAAGTGGTATGTTGACCAGCCCACTTCCTCCCATCCCACCTTTGCAACTCTTGCCCGGGCTTTTTTATCTTACTTCCAGCTTCCCCTTCGTTATGACACTGGTATCGAACTCTTGACTTCCTTCAAGCAAACCTCTTCGACCCGCCTTTCTACCCATGTCCAGGAATGGCGAAGAAGACGGAGCCTATGTCAATCTCCTCCCTTCAAAGACCGTGTCTACATGGACTGGTTCCTTAGATCTCTCTTGTCCCCTATCGGGAAAGATGTCGCATCACATTTTCCTCAAACCGAAGAAGATGCCCTCCAAATGGTGTTAAAATATGACCTGATCTATGCTCAGACAGGTTATGATCATACTGTCCTACCTGATCTCCCCAAACCCGGTGATGCCTATACACCGGGGGCACCTCATACCGCCGACAGCATCGTTGGATCTATCTCTCATCCATCTGCTCAACCTCTCTTGAGCTATGGTTTTCCCGGGGGAGGGGGCACCACTTCCCGCACTTCTCCCCTCCGGTGGACGCACCGCAGGGATTCATGGCTAAAGTTTGAAGGCCGTGCTGGAGAAGATCCTTCCAATCATGTTCGATCTTTCCACATGTGGTGTTGATCTACCTCCATTACCGATGACTTTGTTCGTCTTAGATTGTTCCAATGCACGCTTACAGACGAAGCTTTTAAGTGGTATGTTGATTAGCCCACTTCCTCCCATACCACCTTTGCAACTCTTGCCCGGGCTTTTTTATCTTACTTCCAGCTTCCCCTTCGTTATGACACTGGTATCGAACTCTTGACTTCCTTCAAGAAAACCTCTTCGACCCGCCTTTCTACCCATGTCTAGGAATGGAGAAGAAGACGGAGCCTATGCCAATCTCCTCCCTTCGAAGACCGTGTCTACATGGACTGGTTCCTTAAATCTCTCTTGTCCCCTATCGGGAAAGATGTCGCATCGCATTTTCCTCAAACCGAAGAAGATGCCCTCCAAATGGCGTTAAAGTATGACCTGATCTACGCTCAGAAAGGTTATCATCCTTTTGCCCTACCTGATCTCCCCAAACCCGGTGATGCCCATACACCGGGGGCACCTCATGCCGCCGACATTATCGTTGGATATATCTCTCATCCATCTGCTCAACCTCTCATGAGCTATGGTTTTCCTGGGGGAGGGGGCACCACTCCCTGCACTTCTCCCCCTCTCGGTACCACGCATCCAGGATACGGCATGCCTCATCCTTTTTCCCAACCTCCTACTTACCTCAATGTTGCCCAACCTAACCATTACCCTCATCCGCAGCCTGGTGCGCCAGCTCCTCCAACATATGCGCTTTCGCCTCCCTTGCTTTCTCAACCCTTGCAACAGCCGTCACCGCCCCCTCAAGAGCCGGTGGATGCACAACAGGGATTCATGGCTACCCAACCACCTAATGGACAGGTGGCCACTCCACCTTTCCCTTCTGGTTCCTCCAATTACCAGATCCTCATGATGAACTCTGATCCACCTCTAACCGTCGACCTTAACCTTCAAACTCGGTCTCGCCAGTACCCGACGCCTCCCGCTCAGGCTGCTCTCGAGTCCCCTTCTTCCAGTTCTACAGAGCCTCTTTCGACAACCAATGGTCCCTTACATATCCCTCAACCCAAAGATGAGGTCCATACCAAGATTCCTAAAGGATCGTTACGTCGAAATGCTGCTTCTGGTTGAGCTGCTCATTCGTATAGCATAGTAGATGATTTGGCGCAATCTCCTGCTGCCATTTCCACAATGGAACTCCTCCAGTCGTGCCCTTCCCAAAATAAGGCTCTACTATCTGCTGTGGGCACTGTAGATCCTGCTGATGACCAAATGATTGTGTTCGACACCCATCAATCAGAACATCCTCCTCTTCCTGCTTCCGTAGCCTTCCAAATCCCAGTCAAAATCCGGAATGCTAACGTTTCTCGGTGCATAATTGATGAGGGGGCATCCACCTGTGTGATGTCCGATTTGGTTTGGAAGCAACTCGGCTCTCCTGAATTGGCCCCTTCCACGATCACCCTTAGAGCATGGGATGGCCACGCCTCACAGCCCATTGGCCTCTTCCGTAATTGTCCTATCACCCTTGCCGGTAAGACTGTTTGCGTTGACGTCGAAGTCATCGACGCCCCGCTAGACTACAACATTCTATTGGGGCGAAGCTACACCTATGCTATGTCTGCTATCCCATCGGCGGTTTTCCGCAAGATGTCTTTCCCTCATAATGGAAAGATAGTCACCATTGACCAGTTGACATATCATGAGCCAACATCTCAGACCTCACTTGAGACGCCCATCTCTTCTGTAGCCAACAAGCAAACTGTCGATTCCTTGACCAGTGTCTCTCCTGGTGTCTACAAAGACTCCTCTTTGCTCGGAACCTTCCCTGGTCTTCCTCCTCCTACTATCTCTGACCCCAGCTCATTGAATGTTTACATGATGCAATCGTCTCGGGCTGCTCTCAAGCAACCTGCTTCGGCTAGTCAGCAACCTTGCCCTCCGCAACCTGCTCCTAGCCCTTCACCTG